>CM028382.1:44491388-44583860 GCA_013146195.2 Codonopsis lanceolata | reverse complement strand
AATGTCTTTGTCTTTGAGTGCATCACTAGATTTTTAAGACTGAAATTGTAGAAGTGTTGTCACACATAATGGGACAATCTGCAATCTTGATGTTGTAATCCACTAGTTTACGCTTCATCATAGTAGTTGAGGAAGCGATAGTGATAATGCGTGATGTATTACGTCTCACGTGTAGTTTGAGTTTACAATTGATTCTTGCTTCTTGCATGACCATGAGACAAGTCTATTTCAAGAAATTGGCCAGTCCAATGGTGCTTCTTACGCTAACTTTGTAGAATTTGCATAGTGCGCATCAGTAAGATTCCTAACTAGATCAAAATTGTTCCTTTTTGAATACCGGATACCTAGATTTGTAGTTATTGAAACATATCTAATGATACGTTTAGTAGTAAACAAATGTGATTCCTTTGGATCTGCCTGAAATCTAGCACAAACTCAAACAACAAACATTATATCAGGTCTGCTGGCAGTAAGGTAAAGAAGTGAACCTATGATTCCTCAATACTTGGTCATGTTCTCTTGCTTTCCTTTCTCATCTTTGTCAAGATGGCAGTCGGTAGACATTGGAGTTTCGAATCCTTTAGTTGAATCAAGACCAAATTTCTTGATAAGTTCCTTTGCATATTTGGTTTGGTGATGAAGATCGTCGAAGTCTGTTGAATTTGAAGTCCTAGAAAGTAGGTGAGCTCTCCCATCATGCTTATTTCGAACTTGCTTTGCATCGACTTCTTGAATCTCTTGCGGAGTGCTTTGATTTATAGATCCAAAGATGATGTCGTCCCACATAGATTTGTACCGAGAAGAGAATGACCTTTGTGCTTGAGGATGAACAAAGTTATGTCTATTCTTCCTCTCACGAATCCTTGTTTAATTAAAAACTTGGATAGAGTTTTGTACCAAGCTCTGGGAGCTTGTTTGAGGCCATAAAGTGCTTTCTTGAGTCGGTATACTTGATCTTGTTTGTCTTGGATGACAAAACCTGGAGGTTGTTCAACATATATTGTTTCTTGAAGATCACCATTGAGAAAGACACTCCTTACATCCATCTGATAGACTTTGAAGTCCATGAACGAAGCATAGGCTAGAAAGAGTCTGATTGCCTCTAATCTGGCAACAGGAGCAAATGTTTCATCGAAGTCAATTCATTCTTCCTATCGATAGCCTTGAGCAACCGATCTAGCTTTGTTTAGGTGACATTTCCATCTTCATCTCTCTTGTTTCGAATACCCACTTGGTGCCTATGTGGATGGCGGTGGGTCTTTGAACTAAGCTCCACACTTTGTATCTTTCAAGCGGTTCAACTCCTCTTGTATAGCTTCAATCCAGTAATAGTCTTCGATAGCTTCATCAATCTTTTTAGGCTCAATTTCAGACACGAATGCGAAGGCAAACATAATCTCATTTTGAACATTGCTTCTCGTACGAAGTCCTGAGTTAAGATCACCAATGATTTGAGAGATGGGGTGATCTCTTGTTTCAATAACAGCTGGAGGAAGATCACTTCTGGTGAGTTCATCCCTTAAAGAATCTGGACAAGGTAGAGAAGGTGATTCACCAAAATCAGGTTCAGAAGAGATATAATCTTCGAGACCTTCATTTTACGGTGAACAAGAAGGGTGAGTGATATATAAAGGTGTTTGGGGTAGAACAAAGAGATGGGTTCGAGGTCAACGAAAGGTTGGAAGAGGTACCGAGAGTTGAAGTCTTTGGTCTTTGGATTAGCGAACTAGATGAGTCTAGGTTGGAGGAGGATTACGAGGTGAAGTAGATGTAGAGGCTCTATTTGTACCTGTCTCAACATCATCAGAATCATCAGCAACATTTGGAGCCACTCGTGGCTCTAATAAATCATATTCATCAAAAGTAACATGCACAAATTCTAAGATTTTAAAAGAAGTTTTGTTAAATATGCGAAATGCTTTTGAATGATTGGAATAGCCCATAAAAATTCCTTCGTCTGATTTTGAATCAAATTTGCCTCTATATTCTTTTCCATTGTATAGAATAAAACATTTACAACCGAAGATTTTGAAAAATCCTATGTTTGGGGCTCTTCCTCTTCGTATTTTATATGGAGTTTTATTATGAAATTTGTTTACCAGGGATCGATTCTGCGTAAAATAGGCAGAGTTGACAGTTTCTGCCCAGAGGTATTTCGGAAGTCTAGCTTCTACCAACATAGTTCTTGCTGCTTCAATGAGTGTTTTGTTCTTCCGTTCAGCTACACCATTTTGTTGAGGAGTTCGTGAGAAGTTGTGGGCGATCAGTGGTCATCACAATATTTTTCAACACCATTGTTTTTGAATTCGGTCTTGGTTGTACGATCGATGTCACTTATGTCTTCAAGCTTTTGACTTTGAAGTCTTCTGAAAAGAGCGGTGACTAGATCATATGTCTCATCCTTTGAGGTCATTGTTTCGATCCATGTGAATCTAGAGTAGTCATCAACTACTACAAGTGTATACTTGTCTCCTGAGATACTGACTATAGTGATTGGTCCAAAGAGATCCATGTGCAAAAGTTGAAGAGGTCTGGAAGTTGACATAACTGACTTGCTCTTGAAGGAAGTCTTGGAAAGTTTCCCTAATTGGTGAGCTTTGCAACTTCTGTCGTGGTTGACAAACACTATAGGTAGACCTTTTTCAAGCCCATCTTTGGAGAGCTTGGAGAGGTACTTGAAGTTGAGGTGAGGCAGCTTGTGCCAAAGCCAATGTTGTCACGAATGTTGATCGCAACTAGGCAAAGGCTGGAGGATCTCCTTAGTAGGTTTAAGTCCACGACATAGACGTTTCCTTGTCTATTGTCGGTCAGTAATGTTGTGCAGGATTCACGATCTTTGATGAGACATTGGTTGGAGGAGAATTGGCAAATAAGACCTTTGTCGTAGAATTGGGATATGCTTAGAAGATTATGCTTTAAGCCATTCACTAGAGAAACTTTACTGATGGAGAGACTTCCTCTAGTGATTGAACCATACCCAATCGTTTTCCCTCTTGCATTATCGCCAAAAATTACCATAGGACCTTTAGCTTCAGCTTTATATGAGAGTAGACTTCTGCTCTCTGTCATGTGCCTTGAACAGCCACTATCGAGGTACCAGATGTCCTTATCATCTGAATCTATAGGCATGAAGCAGACCTAAAAAAGTCAAAGGAACAAGGTCCCCTTTATTTTCTTTTAGGTCCTAAGGATTAGCAACCTTTTGGGACCTATACCTGCCTAACCTAGAGAGAACTAGGTCTCTCAGATTTTGGTGTGAACCTTAGCAGGCATTCTAGGACTTGATGGCCTAAACAATTGCAAGAATGACAAAGATAAAAGTTCCATGGAGGACTGTGATCAGCTTTTGCTGTAGAGTGCTTGTGACTTTCCTTCTTCCCAACAGCAGTCTTGGGTTTAGCTAGCTTGTTGACAGTAGGTTTAATTGGTTTCTGTTGAATCTTCCTTGATATATTACCAGCAGACTTAGCCTTGGCTGGTCTGTTGTTAATTGATTTAGGAGGATTTGGTAGAATTCCCTTAAGTTTGTTGTCAATTAACTTGGGTGCCTTAGCCATTTCATAGACAAACTTGACATGTACCAGCAGAGATTTCGTAGGTCTACGCCAGCAGACTTTGCTTTAGCAAAGTTGCTATCGGCAGACTTTGATTTCTCTACCGTTCCTTTTACAAGCTTCTCATTAGAAGCAGTCTCTTTGGCTTTTCCTTTATGAGCCTTGGGGTAAACATATGGTACACTTGTATAGCCAAGTCCATTTTTACCCTTGTTCCCGAAGGTCTGTTTAAAGAAGGAAGTATCATAAGCAGTCTCAGAGGATTCACCTTTCTCTGTGACAGAAGAGCATGCAATGTTGGGCTCATCATTATAGCCTAAGCCTGATTTATCTCCACTTGGCTTTTGGCTAGAGAGGATTCCTTCGAAGGTTTCCTTGGAGCTGTTCTAGGAGTCAATTGTCTTTTGCAAGACAATTTTCTCTAGGTCTAGCCCTTTGATGTGTTCAACTAAGCAATCAACTTTGTCACATAGGAATTTGTTTTCTCTTTTATCTTGATACTCTCCTACTGACAACTATTGATAGTTTGAATCTCAGCTGCCAGCACAGATATCTCAGTAGCAAGCTTTTCAAAGTTCTTTGCGAGTTTTACAAAGGCTGCTTTGAAAGAGTTGAACTCCTCAAGCATTTCTTGATTATCCTTGAGCCGTTCTTCTTTACTAAAGTTTTCACAGTTGTTCTCAACCTTTTCGAAGGGACTAGGTGAGATTTCGACTTCATGTTCAGAGTCATAGGTGGGACTTGATTCATGAGCTGTTAAGCATATATTGGCTTGCTCATAATCGTCCTCATCCTCTTCTGAATCTGTCTCAAACCATGTAGCAACATGTTTTTCTTCAATGTCTTCAGCCATCATACCTTTTTGTTTTTGAAATTTCTTATAAGGAGGCTTTCGGTGTGCTTTGAATTTTGGCTTTGGACATTTAGATGCAAAATGACCAGGTTTTCTACAATTATAACACACAAGCTCATTGTTAGATAGGCTTTCAGGAGATTTTCTAAAAGTCTGCTGGTGTGTGTCCTTCCTTCCATATTTTGCAAATTTTTAAAAAACGTTTTACAAACATGGCAAATTGTTCATCTGAAAGAAAATCATTTTCATTGGAGGAAGTAGAAGGTTTGTCTTCAACTGGGGTTTCTTCTTGTACCATGGCTGGCAAGGACAGAGTTCTGAACTGCTTGTCCTGCTCTAGAGCTTGATTAACTTTGAGCTCGTAAACCTTTAAACTTGCATAAAGACTACAGAGAGTCATTTCATTTAAGTTCTTAGATTCTTTCATGGCGGTAGTCTTAACGTGCCATAGACTACCTAGAGAGCCTAGAAATCTCATGTTCATTTCTTTCTTGTCATAGGTTTTACCAAGAGAAAAACAACTATTTATTACCTCGCTGAAGCGATCACATGCTTGTCTCAAGGTTTCCTTGGGATCCTTTTTGAAGGAGTCTAATTGTTGAATGAAAGTGTACTTCCTGTTGTCTCTTGTATCTTGGTCTCCTTCCAAGTATTCAATAGGAGCTTCCCACATTTCTTTGGCAGTAGTACACCGGATCACTTGTTGGTAAGTACTGGTGTCTAGTGAGCTTATTATGATGTTGATGGCTTTACTATCTAGCTCCACTAGCTTTCTTTCGTCCTCAGTCCATTCTGATTCTTCTTTTGGTACTTTGGGAGGATTTCCATTAACGGTTGCCAGAAGGTTTGGCTTCATTGGTACATGTCGTCCTTCTAGTATGCACTTCCATAGCCTGTTGTCAATAGAATTCATAAAATGCATTATCTTATCCTTCCATACATCGAAATGGCCTTCGTCAATATTGGGACGTGGTTCGCATTTGACATAGGTAGCATGTAGTGTGTTTGTGCCATTGGATTGTGTCTCTCAAGAGTTTAGTCTTGGAAAAACTAGTTTTCGAAGAGTTTAGCCCTGATATCAATTGTTAGTCCCAAAGAGCACAATAATAAGCTAGAAGGGGGGGGGTTGAATAGCTTATTGTACACTTAAAACTTTTTGTAATAGTTCCTAGATCAAGAACTTACAATCTATTAAAAAGATTGAAGTAGCAAAAGTCTTGAAAGGAAGATAGGTCAAGTCTGCCGGTGAAGCACTACCGGTAGACTTAGCTGTTTACTAAAGTTTGCTGCTAAAGGAATAAAAGTTAAGGGAATGAAAGACAATACAAAATAGTAAGTAAGGAACACATGTATTTTGAGATGGTTCGCACTATAAAGAGTGCTATGTCCACCACCAAGGCAGTCAACCTTGGATTTAAATATGCACTATATTTTCCACTAGTTCTATTACAGAAATATCCAATGGATCGTGTACAAAATATTTGACTTGTGTTTGGGGGGTATTGAATATCTGGACAAAACAGAATATTTAATGTGCAGAAGAATAGTAGAAAGAACAACAATAAGAAGCGAAAGATTAATCGTTGATGCAGACCTTCTTGTTGTTGTTAAGGACTTCAATGATCAGTTAATGATCTCTTGAATGCACTGAATGTAAAACTTGATGTTGTTGGATAATTTCAAAACATTGTGTTCTTCAGTCTTTAATGGCAGTATTTATAGCCTGGGCATTCTTGAGATTGTTAGAGAAGATGAAGTGAGTAACAACTCTATTAGGTTGAATACATTAATTGCCTGGAGTTGTTTGTTGACTTCTTCTTCAACTGATACTGAGCAGGGAATGGCAAAGAGTTGTTGCAACAACTAGCGGTGGCGACAATCGAGTTGCATCAAAGAATAGTTGGTACGATCAGTATGTGTCAGTCTGTGCTCTCTGCTCTGTCACTTTTCAGGAGGCGAAAGTCTTCATGCTTTTTCGAAAAAGCTGGAGGGACGTGTCTGAGAAGTCAAGTGCTAATCTGGAGATGATTTAATTCAAATTCAAACCGATTTAGGTTGAATTAAATAAGCCACTTAAGCTTGAAGTCTGGAAGAGCTGGACACGTCATGCTGTCCGAGTGCAGACCTTGTCTGCCGCTGGAGGCTGCTTGGAGTCTGCTGGTGAAGCTTTCAGCCAAAGTCTTCCGCTGAAACCTGTGAAGTCTAGAAAACTATTTTAAGGCAAAGTTCTATACACAGTCGCCACGCTAACTGGTATGCAGCCCATTTAGCCACTAAGTATAGAACCTAATGTAATGGATGAACAAATGCAAATCAAGATACAATGAGAAACAACAAATAGTTATTTACCTTTGTGTATTGAACATACAAGCATCTTAATCCCACCATTTCACGGTAGTCTACTATCTCTTTCTCCTTGTCTGTATTCCATCATTTATATCACCAATAACTTGAGAGAGTGGATGATTCTTTTGAATCCTACTACGGATATCCCTTACTCGATCATTAACCACCTTTCTTTCATTAAATTTAGTTTGCTCAAGGGATGAAAATGTTTCAAGGACATTCTGAATATGGGATGTGGGATGGACATTCTGAATGTTGTTTCTGCGAATATCCTTGCTACGATCAGTAGCAATATAGTATTAAGTTTCCTGATTGGTCACAATTTCCTGAACTGGAGGAGCCAATGATTCATCTGATGATACATCATCAGATGCATCATTGACTAAATTTTCAGCAGAATCTGGATTTTCTGCTTCAATCACAGGATTTGTGCCAGAAGTAGTTGGAGCTGAGGATTTAGAATCTGGAGCAGAAGACTCGTGTTCTTTTGTTGTGGGAATTGGTGTTATCTCTTCAAGCAACCCTGCAAGATCATCTTCAATAATTCTGTGGCCAAGATCAATGAGGTCATAAAAAATAACATTAATAGATTCCATAATAGTCTTCGTTCCAAGATTAAAAACTCTATATGTACGACTATTAAGAGAATAACCCATGAACACACATTTGTCACCTTTGGAATCAAACATGGAAAAATGATCCCTATCATTCAACAAATAGCACATACACCCAAACACATGGAAATGCTTCACATTTGGTTTTTTATCATTTAAAATCTCGTATGGGGTCATGGTGCAACCTGGTCTCAAGTAGACACGATTACCAACGTGACAAGCAGTGTTTAAAGCTTCGGCCCAAAAGCGTTTTGACAAATTTTTTGAACACAACAAGACTCTTGCCTTCTCTTGCAATGTGTGATTCTTTCTCTTCGCCACTCCATTTTGTTATGTAGTTTTGGGAGTGGAGTACTCATGAGTAATCCCTTTCAAATCGTAATAAGTGGAAAACGAGGCATTTTCATTTTCCGTGCCATAATCTGATCTAATCCTTTTTATTCTTAGACCATACAAGTTCATAACACGGTGGTACCAAACCTTAAAGGCCTTAAAAGTATCAGATTTTTCTTTCAAAAATATTACCCATGTATATTTAGAAAAATCATCTACACACACAAAAGAATACTTCTTTCTACCTAGACTCTCAACTTCAATGGGACCCATGAGGTCAGTATGTATCATCTCAAGACATCTAGTGGAGGGATAATATTGAATTCTAGGGTGTGAAACTCTGGCTTGTTTTCCCTTTTGGCAAAGTCCACATACATTAGCATTCTTAGTGTTCAAACAAGGTAAACCCCTTACAGCCTCATATCTCATAAGTTCATCAAGTTTACGATAACTAACATGTCCTAACTTTTGATGTCACAATTCAGTTTTGTCAATAATAGTATTATGAAAAAAATGGACAATATTAACCATGTAACAATTATTTGATGATCTTGTACCTGTAAACACACACTTGTTAGACAAATCATAAACCTCACACGACTTCTTGTCAAACTTTACTTGAAGATTGTCATCACACAATTGGCTAATGCTAATCAAATTAGCTTTAAGCCTTTCAACGTGATATACATTATTGAGCTTAGGTAAGTCATCAACATCCAATGTTCTTTTTCCTACTATCCTACCTTTTGCACCTCCACCATAGGTGACCATACCTTCATTGCACAATGTGTAGTTTGTCAAGTTTTCTCTTGTACATGTCATGTGGTGAGAACAACCACTATCAAAGTATCAAGTACTTGGGATATGGGATTTGAAAGATGTAAAAGAAACTTGACAGTTCAAATCAGCTTTTGGAACCCACATGGTTCTAGAAAACTTATGCACATGAGGTTTTGTTTGTTTCGGCGGATGTTGTACCCAATGTGCTACCCAATGACGTTCTTGACGATGCATCATTGGGTACGTCATTCTGTTTTGGGCAGCAAACATTTTTTGTTTCCAATTGAATTCTTAAGAAGATCAGCCCTTCTTTTGTGACAAAATGGTCTGATATGGCCTGATGTGGGTGCCCCAGGCCCTCCCGCGCCCCGCGCTCCCTTTTATAGAGGAACGCGACGTGCGGAAGGACACCACGCTTTCCAGTCCACCCTCCCTTGTTTAGGGGAAGATGAAATTAAAAATGCGAAAAGGGTGTTGTCAAGAAGCGCGTTGAATACGCCTCGGTCACCGAGTGATTTTTGGTCCATTATGAGAGCTTTGGATTTCTCCGTATCTCACCCTCCCTTGTTTAGGGGAAAATAAGATACAGAAAATGTATCACCCTTTTTATTCCCATCGTCCCTTGTTTAGGGGAAACCGGAAAAGTGCAAAAAAAGGATGTTGTGTGAGCGCGTGGGAACACGCCCTGCCTCACTATGGACTTTTTGAAAATCGCCTAAAATCATTATGAATGCCTGAGGTTTCTCCGTAAAATCATTTTGATGTAATAATCCACCAGCTGTTGTTTGATCCAAAGCAATTGACAACAGCAGCTTCCAGCGGCTATGTATTCTGCTTCAGTGGTGGAGTTAGAAACTGAAGCTTGTTTCTTGCTAGCCCATGATACAAGTCTGTCTCCCAAAAATTGACAAGTTCCACTTGTGCTTTTCCTGTCAAATTGGCATCCAGCATAGTCTGCATTTGAGTAGCCAACTAGGTTGAAATAGGATTCTCTTAGATACCAGATACATAAGTTAGTGGTATCTAATACGTACTTGATGATTCTCTTGACTGCTAGAAGATGTGACTCACGAGGGTTTGCTTGAAATCTAGCACATACCCAACAACATATACTATGTCAGGTTTGCTGGCGGTAAGGTAGAACAGAGATATGATAATCCCTCTATATTGAGTGATATCAACCTTTTTCCCATGTAAGTCTTTAGATAATTTGCATTTGGTAGACATGGGAGTGTCAAAGGTGTTGGCCATTTCCAATCCATATTTCTTGACTAGTTCGTTAGCATATTTAGATTGGCAGATGAAAATTCCTTTGTTGGATTGTTGGATTTGAAGACCCAAGAAGAATGTGAGTTCTCCCATCATGCTCATTTGAAACTTTCCAGTCATGAGTGACTCAAATCGTTTGCACATCTTTTCATTTGTAGAACCAAAGATGATATCGTCGATGTATATTTGCACCAGCAGTGAATGACCTTTGTGCTTGAGAATGAAAAGAGTAGTGTCAATCTTCCCTCGTATAAATCCTTGTTCCATTAAGAACTTGGATAGTGTCTCATACTAGGCATGAGGAGCTTGCTTAAGACCATAAAGAGCCTTATTAAGCTCATAAACATGAGTTTCCTTTCCTTTCTCAATGAAACCTGGAGGTTGGGTGACATAAACAACCTCTTGAAGATCTCCATTGAGAAATGCGCCCTTGACGTCCATTTGATATACCGCAAAGTCCTTGTTTATGGCATAGGCTAGAAAGATTCTGATAGCTTCTAACCTTGCTACTGGAGCAAAAGTTTCATCATAGTCGATTCCTTCTTTTTGACGATATCCTTGTGCAACGAGTCTGGCTTTGTTTCTAATGATGTTCCCATCCTCATCATTTTTGTTTCTGAACACCCATTTTGTGCCAATTATAGTATGATCAGCAGGTCTTGGAACTAGTTTCCATACTTGGCATCTTTCAAATTGCTGAAGTTCCTCTTGCATAGCCTCTAGCCAACTTGGATCTTGTAAGGCTTCTTCAATCCTTTTAGGTTCTTCCTCTGAAACAAATGCAGCACAGAACATGCATTCATTTCTTGAAGATCTTCTAGTCTGCACCCTTATATGAATATCACCAATGATTTGAGAAATAGGGGTGATCTTTGCATATTCTTGTGACATCAGGGATGTGATTCATTGCTGGTTCTTCATTAAGAGGTTCAGGAGGAGGACTAAGAGGAAAGTCAGCTGTTGCTTGAGGGATGTGTTGTTCAGAATTGGATTCATAGGTAAGTTGAAGGATAGGATTTTGAGGTTCAGAAGTGATGGGCTCTGGATTAGGATTATCATGAGCATGGTTGTGGTCTTCTGTTGAATCATTTGAGAAATGATGATCATGAATATTTGAGTGAGTTGCTGAGGGAGGATTTGGTCATTGAGAAGTTGAATTTTGAGATGTACATGTCTCAACATTAACAGAATCATCAGCAACATTTGGAGCCACATGTGGCTCTAATAAATCAAATTCATCAAATGAAACATGACCTAGATTCAACAATTTTTAAAGATCTTTTATTGAAAACCCTATAAGCCTTGGAGTGTAAATCATAGCCTAGAAATACGCCTTCATCGGCTTTGTTATCAAATTTACCTATATAGTCATTACCATTGTAGACTACAAAGCATTTACAGCCGAAGATTTTGAAAAATCCAATGTTTGGGGTTTTACCTCTCCATAGTTCATAAGGTATTTTACCTTGAAATTTGTTGATCATGGATTTATTCTGCGTGAAGCATGCAGTATTGACGGCTTCTGGCCAGAAGTGCTTAGGAAGCTTTGCTTCGGCGAGCATAGTTTTAGCAGCTTCGATAAGTGTTTTGTTTTTCCTTTCTACTACACCATTTTGTTGTGAAGTTCTGACAGCAGAGAAGTTGTGACCTATGCCATGATCTCCCCAGCAGAGTCGCCATTGTGGGTGCCCCGGGCTCTCCCGTGCCCCGCGCTCCCTTTTCTAGGGGAACGCGACGTGCGGAAGGACACCACGCTTTCCATTCCACCCTCCCTTGTTTAGGGGAAGACGAAATTAAAAATGCGGAAAGGGTGTTGTCAAGAAGCGCGTTGAATACGCCTCGGTCACCGAGTGATTTTTGGTCCATTATGAGAGCTTTAGATTTCTCCGTATCTCACCCTCCCTTGTTTAGGGGAAAATAAGATACAGAAAATACATCACCCTTTTCATTCCCATCGTCCCTTGTTTAGGGGAAAACGGAAAAGTGCAAAAAAAGGATGTTGCGAGAGCCCGTGGGAACACGCCCTGCCTCACTATGGACTTTTTGAAAACTAAAATCATTATGAATGCCTGGGGTTTCTCCGTATCTCACCCTCCCTTGTTTAGGGGAAGACAAGGCACATAAAATGCATCACCCTTTTCATTTCCATCGTCCCTTATTTAGGGGAAAACGGAAAAGTGCAAGAAAAGGATGTTGCGGGCCTCACTGTGATCCAAAATGTTTTGACAGAGTCACCATCTTTATTTTAAGGAGAAACAAAAAAAAAAACCAGAGATTGTAAAAACTGATTCGGAGGCTAAGTTACGAGTTGGGAAGGTGCTAGACACCCAACTCGCCCTTTCGGTCTCAAAACAGATTTTTGACTAAAGTATGCTTTTTGTTATATTTATCTAGCAAATAAATAAAGCATTAAAAGCAAATATATCCAATTCTATATTATTTACGGACTTGCAGCCACCTCCTTCCAGTAAATTACAAATACATTAAAAATATTTGGCCATAATAATGACTCTTTTTAATGCTATTTTCTACATAGATCCGAGCATCACAATGGCTTAAATTTTTTACATTGGGCCGGATGAAAATAGTTTTTTTTTTATAAATAAAACTCTTAAAAGCTCACCTTTAAGATCGTTAGGTGCGCTCGCTTTGTCCTTCCAGGAGAGGGAGTCTCTTTGCTGCTGCTGTGGTTCGGGCATAATAACTGCTTCCGAAAGTTGTTTATGGGCATCGTCAAACGGGTGGAGCAACTACTTGCGTTTTGATGTTGTTTGATTGCTGCTGGCAGAAATCGGGCAGAGCAACTGCTTGCTTCTGGCGGATTTGGCCTTTGGATTCGGGCAAAACAACTGCTCTTTTTGGGATTTTTGGACCGGGGAAATAGGGTGGAAACCTAGCTGGGGGGGCTAAGGATCACTTTGATTGGTTGGTTTTGTGTTTGGAGGAGATTTGGCAGAGCTTCGAGGCTCTATAGGTGGGGGAACTCACTATCTCACGATCGCTCACTACGTAAAATAAACGCACATCATTTTACGGTTTTACTCTATGTGTGACTGTGTGTGAATTCCTGAAGCCGGGCACCTCTATTTATAGGTGAGAGGAGGGACACCGCTGGGATTAAATTTTGTTATTTATGCTTTAACAGCTTGTATCGTGTGCTTGAAGGCTTGTGCAATGCGTTAAGACAGAGTGCACTATTCAGGTTCTGGGCGTGGACACCATGAAGTCTGGGCGCCGCGCCCATATTGCTTTGTGGCAGCGCCTGGGCTTCAATCTTCAGCCTCCTTTTGACACTCTGGCCCCTGCATTTTACTGTTTTACGCATCTTGCTTTGTCTTTTGCATTTTTAAATCCTGTAACTTGACATTTGTTAAGTTTCAACAGGTCTTGATATCGCATGTCAATGTTACATACCAGAGGTATGAAATTGGGGTGTCTACACCTGGTTCATAGCAATAATGACAAACATACCTCCTTTTCTTATGTTTAAAATTTTTCACAAACCCATTTTGTTTTTGAGAAAAATTTGAAAGTCCCTCTCCTTCTTTGACAAAAACTATAGGTTTGAAACTCAACCCATTAGTACACTTTTGACCAACACTCGAAACTTCATCAAGCTTAGTCTTACCTCTACTATCTTTGGACAAAGTCTTATTAGCCTTTTCAAGTTCGAATCTTAATTTTTCAATCTCATCATCTTTTTTGGCGAGCAATGTTTCCAATCTAACTATGGATACTTTCTGTTCATCATTCTCATTTAAGAGAAAATGAATTTTTTATCCATAGTTTTCATTTTGGCACACCTTTTTCCCCAATTAGCATATAATTCCTTGTAATCTTCAACCAAATTAGTATCCTCACAATCAGATTCATCATACTTAACACTTTTAGTGTTCTCAACTATTGAGGAGTTGAAACACAAGAGATCTAGCAAGCTATCCTCAAATGAGGTATCCGATGATGTATCATTGACAGCCTCGTCATCATAAATCTTACCAGAATTTTTGCGAAGAACGTTTGTCTATTCGAGAGCTGAAAAAGTAATCAAATCTCCTAAATCTTCTTCTTCATCATTATTACTGTTTGTGGAGACAAAACTCAAAACATTTTTCTTAACGTGTTGGCACATTGATTTGCATAACGGACATAGCTTGAACACCCACGACATATTGAACATACTCATAGTTTAGGGTACATGCCTACTCATCAATGGATTTGATGTAGGCCGACATCTTATCCTTCCGTTTCGAATAATTAATCAAATCAAGAGTAGAAGGTTGAAAAACCGAAACACTTTGAGAATCCATCATTGCTACAACAATACTGTCACTTAGTAAGGCTAAGCGTAGGCTCTGATACCAAATGAAATGATATGTGTAGCTAGGATTCGTAAAAAGACAATACTTGCTGAAACAATCACCAATGATGTATCCAATGATATATAATCTCATTAGTCATCAAGTAAAAAACGTAGCGGAATAAATAAAATAACTAATAAATGAATCAAGCAAAGAGACACCAAGTTATAATTTATGTCTACAAGTAAAATACTTGTAGACGAAGCCTCATGACAAAACTTCCACTAGATTAAAAGATTGTAATTGCTTACAATATGAAAACAAACCGTTTAAAAAGTGGAAATCATTACAAAAACTCCTAAGTGAGAAGATATATCTAATCTATGCATAACATCCATGAATACATCAGTCATTCATGATAAAGCAATTAAAGGAGACTGATGAAGAAAGCAGCGAAACGGATGTGCCTTCTGATGATGTATCATTGGGTGGCTTACAGGTTTCCTAACAGAATCATGTGAGAAAACTTCTCTTCTTATTTCTCTGCTTGAGTCACAACGTCCAAGGCTGATATTTTCTTTTATAGAGCTCCTAGGAATCCTATCCACCAAGAAAACAACTCAACAAGACAATGTTAAGATTATGAAAGAGTTATTAAGGAAATAAACCTCTAATCCTACAAGATAGGGATTGACATTTTAGAGTCCTTAAAGAAGGTAATGACTAAGTTTCCTAACAATTACTTAGAAAGACAATAACAACATGTGACCTAAATATTAGGACACGAAAAAAGGAGGGAGAAAATAAACGCACAATTATTTTCACCCTAACAAAGATCATCACCAATCTTAACGTGAATAAAAAGAAATTAAACCCCACCTAAAACTTATGCATTTTTTTATAAATAAATAAGAAAAATTCCGTTGATTGTTTTCTTTTCTTTTTATATTTTTTTTTATAAAACTTCATTTTAGTAGTGAGTCGCAAGTCATTAAAGATCAAATTCACATTTGCATGTTAGATGTCCATTTTAATTCAATGTGAATAAATAGAAAAAAATTATCATATATGATTGACAATGTTAATTACACGCAGCCACATAAGATCAAATACATAATTAGATTTATGATATTGTAAAATAGCCTAATATCATAGTGTGTTATGATTGTTTTGGTATTCGTTATTTCTTTTAGCTTAGTAATTATAATAATAATGAATAATCAATTGTGATGCAGAAAATGTTGCTTCCCAAATATATAATGTTGGGGGCTCCCATCAAAATGTGTTGAATCCGACTTTTATCGGATATCACAAATGGTATGATATATCATATCATTTTCATGTAAATTTTATTAATTTGTTTTAATTCATTTTTTTTTTCTAGCTACTACATTGGTGCGCAACAAAAGGAACACCGATTGTTATACATATTCACCATTCGCTGGCCCGAATTTCTGTCAGGTTGTTGATTCACCAAATCATACAGAAATTTCAAATCCTACACTTAATGTAGTTCCTAACAAGAAATTTCGTTTAGGTAAACAATATATTTTATTAACTAAAAAGATTTATCAATTTTGTTATATATTTAGTACAATTAATTATTCTAATCTTTGCTCATAGATATTTTCTTATTTTTTTTAATTTATTTACATTTTTTTTTAAATTTTGTAATCTATAGGCCCAAATATTTCAACAATGAATGATTGTATCCAAAATAAATGCTATTCAAGTTCTTCTTTTCCTACAATGTGGAACATCAATATGAATTTGAATAAATATTCATATTTTGATCAAGGTAAAAGTTACAAAGTTTGCTTATATTTTGAAGTACTGTAATTCGTACCTATAAGTTATTTAGTTTTTTAAATTTTAATCATGTGTTTTTAAAATATTATGTTTTGAAATCTAATAATAATAAAAGTTTATCTTTCCTTTTAATCATACAAAATACGGGATTTAGGAGATGCTTCTTTCAAATGTCAATTTTGCATTGCCATTTTTTGGTATCAAGAGAGAATTGAAAAGAAAGTTAAAAAATGTAAGAATCTTTCATTCTCCCATTGTTGCATGCAAGGAAAGGTTATGCACCCTCCAATGTGCGAACCACCGATGTTATTCAAGGATCTATTGTATGGAAAAACTGAGAAAAGTAAACTTTTTAAAGACAACATTCGATCATACAATATGATGTTTTCATTTACATCAATGGGGGGAATAGATTGTAGCATTAATAAAGGACGGAATCCTCCGATATATAAATTATATGGTAAATTTTTATGCACCATAATATCTTACTAACGTTGTTATTCATGTTTCTGTAAGCTGAAAACAAGAATTTGTAATTTTATTCGACCTTTGATTAAACAAAAATACCTCAATATTAATTTTATTCAGTACTTTAATAAGAGGTGAATAAAATCCGAATCCAAAAATTTAGGATATGGATCGAGCTTTGAAATATCTGAAAGATAATCCTATTTGATCCATGTTCAAAAATTTATTAACAAATTAGATATGAATTTGGCTGATTCAATCCGAATCCGATCTATTAATAGGCCAACCGTGTGACTCAATTAACATCTCAAGTGATAAAAAAAATATTTTACTTGTAAAATTTGAGAAAGTTGACATTAAGTTACTGTGGACACTAAGTGTTACACTATAGCGTTGCAAGTGCACACGCAAGGGGCATTTTATTGGAAGTTTGTTGCCAACAGAAGGAAAAACTCCAAAATTTACACAGTTATATATTTATGATACCGAACATGATGTTGCCAATAGGATGCATACTATCGGGTAATTACATAAGACACTATTTAATTGTTCTTTTTACATTATTATTTATTAATTTTTTCTAATTATTGTTTTTGGTTTTTTAATGTTTAGTCAGGATTCGAGGACAATCAAATTGCACGAAGAGCTTGTATCTAATTTGAAAAATATGTTGGATGAGCATAATATTCTCGTGCAGTCATTTAGGATGGTTCGAGACTCAATGCATCAAAATGAATCCTCTAATGTGAGGCTCAAACTAATTGGAAGGCAAAAATTTGATGGGAGAAATTACAACCTTCCTGAAAAGAACGATTTCGTAGTTCTTATAGTAGGTGATTTTGAAACTATCCATGGTGACATAGATATTGTTGTTGAGACCCGTAGTGGCCTTTTACAGCGAATCACTGAATTGCATCCCTCGTACTTGGGGTTACAATATCCTTTGTTATTTTTGAACGGTCAAGATGGTTACAGGGAAGAAATTTTGCTTAGGGACTCAGATACTGTCAAATCTCGTGGACGGTATAAATTAAGTATGAGATAATTTTTCGCATACCGAATACAAGAAAGGGATTTAGAATCAGCAAATATCTTATTTTCCAAAAGTTTGTTTCAACAATTTTTAGTTGACGCGTACACAATGGTCGAGACTGCGCGTTTGAATTATATAAGGACTCACCAAAAAGAATTGAGATGTGAAATGTATTGAGGCTTGGCTAAAGCACTCTTTCAGGGCGAAACAAATCCTTCTTCGCATGCGAAAAGGATTTGTCTACCATCTAGCTACATTGGTGGTGCACGATATATAATTCAAAACTATCAAGATGCAATGGCGATATGTAGAGTCAAGGGATATCCTAATTTGTTGATTACATTTACCTGTAATCCAAAGTGGCTAAAGATTGTCTGATTTCTTGAGCCAAGATGATTAAAGGCAGAGGATCGACTTGATCTAATGTTTAGAGTGTTTAAAATGAAGCTAGATCTACTTATGAAGGAACTACGACAAAAAAAGATATTTGGAACTGTACGAGCAGGTAATGTCTTTTGTCAACATTTGTTTATTCTCTTTATTTACTCTAAATTGATTGTTTTATTTGGTGAAATACTTTTTAAATCGTTGTTGTGCTTTAATTTAAACAGCGATGTATACGATAGAGTTTCAAATGCACGAATTACCAAATGTACACATATTGCTTTGGTTGGCAAATGATACAAATTGCCCCACTCCCGAACGCATTGATAAGATAATTCCTGCTGAAATTCCAGATGAGTCCACCGATCCGCATTATTATGCTGCTGTTAAGGATTTTATGATGCATGGTCCTTGTGGTAAAGTTAGACCCAACTCTCCGTGCATGTCTGATAGTCGTTGCATAAAACATTTTGCAATTTTTTTCTGAGATCACAGTTGTTGATGAAGATGGATATCCTATTTACAAGCGTAGTGATAACGGACGAAATGTAAACATTAAGGGTGCACATCTTGACAACAGATATGTTGTTCCTCACAATCGTTCGCTATTGATGGAATATGGTGCTCACAATCAATGTTGAATGGTGCAATGAATCTCAATCAATTAAATATCTTTTCAAGTATGTCCACAAAGGTCATAATAGGGTGACTGTAACATTTTATCACCATGGTGATGATCAAAGAGAAAAGGATGGAGTTGATGAGATCAAAAACTACTTGGATTGTAGATATATATCACCTTGTGAGGCTGTGTGGAGATTGTTGGGTTATGATATCCATTACAAAGATATTTCTGTTGTACGGTTGTCTTTCCATCTTCCTAATGAGCAGAACATAATATTTTCAGAAAATGATCAAATTGATGAAGTTCTCAATCGTCCAACAGCAAGACAAAGTATGTTTATAGCATGCATGGATGCAAACAAGAAGTATGATCATGCTAAGAATTTGACATATGCAGAATTTCCTGAAAATTTTGTTTGGCATTCTACCAAAAGGGAGTGGTGTCCAAGAATACAAGGTGATACTATAGGTCACATTTTTTATGTTGCTCCTGGGCAAGGAGAATTGTATTACTTGAGACCTTTGTTGAGCGTAGTGCGGGGACCAACTTGCTTTGAGGACATCAGATTTGTAAATGGGGTTCAATATAACTCTTTCATGGATGCTTGCTATACACTAGGCTTATTGGATGACAATAAGGAATATGTTGAGGGAATTATGGAAGCTAGCCACTGGGGCTCAGCTCATTCTTTAAGGTGTCTTTTTTCGACACTGTTGATGTCAGGATCTATGTCTCGACCTGAGTTCGTATGGGAGTCATGTTTACACTATTTGTCAAATGACATCGTATACACACGCAGGCGTCTATTAAGGCATGAAGGTAATGAATTGTCATTAATTTTTAATCATTTTTAATCATTTTTTTGCATCATTGTTTCACTAATCAAGTTATTTATATGTTATGAATTTAATAGGATTACAATTGAGTGAGGAAGAAAGTCAAGATTTAACTTTTCTAGAGCTTGAAAAAATATTGCGAAGCAGAGGCAAAAGTTTACGTGATTTCCCTGTCATGTCGTGTCCAAGTGATTTTGATGCATCAATATTCGATAATTGACTCATATGAAATGAGCTAATCTATGGTAGAAGTTATTTGACTGAGAAACACAAGCGGTTGTTACAATTGTGCACAGACAAACAAATAAATGTTTATAGCACAATCGTGAATGACATTGAAAGTGGTAATGGGGGTCTTTATTTCCTCTATGGTTGTGTAGACACCCCAATTTCGTACCTCTGTTTTATGACATGCCATAAAATATCAAGACCTGTTAAAAGGACTAACGGATGTCAAGTTACATGGTTGAAAACACAAAAGAAAAGAAGAATGCATAAAGAGTGAATTGCAAGGGGACTAGGGTGCAAAAATCAAAAGAAAAAGTGAAAATTGAGCGGCCTAAAGCCCTTATGGGCACCGCGCCCCCAGAGCCCATAGGCTGCACCCAAATCATCCTACGGCTGCGCCCACAGCCCTCCTGTACACTATAGCAGTTACCTTTTAGTGCAACTCAATCAACACGCAGTACAAGTCGTTAAAGCACAGAAGAAAATATCTGGCTAATCTTAACCGCGAAGGAAGCCCGGATCTTAGCTTATAAATAAAGGCTCCCGGCAGTGAAAAAAACATAGTTACACACAATGAGAAAAATTCTCACAAACTGTTGAGAGGTTACGGAAAGAAACCGCCGAGGTTATTTCCCTTCTAATCTCGAAGCTCTGTCAAGCAGCCGAATCTCCCCCTAAACACATAAACTCTTCGGCCAAAGTGAACCCTAGCTACCCAACTAGGTTTCCACCCTACTTCACCGGTTCAAAAAAACCAAAAGAATATTTGTCATGCCCGAATCCAGACGTCAAATTCAGCCGAAGTAAGTAGTTGCTCTGCCCGATTTCAGATGCAAGCAAGCAGTTGTGCCGCCTGCTTAAAATATATATGCAACTCTAAAATGAGGCTGATATAAGTTTCTTTATATATATATATATATATATAATGCTTTATTTAAATTGTTAATTTTATAAAAAAAGAGCATATTTAGTCGAAAAACATATTTTGAGTTCGAAAGGGCGAGTTCGATGCCTAACCACTTCCTAACTCGTAACTTAGCCTCCGAACTCTTTTACAAATTTGATATTTTTTTGTTTTTCTTTGTTTATCCTTAAATAAAAATGTCGACTCTGTTGTTTATAGTTTGAGTCCACAATTGAGGCCGGACGTATTCCACGCACTTCAAAGTTTCGAAACCACCCGCTTCTCAGTAGCGGGGGAACCGGTTAAAAACGGGGCACTCACAATGGCGACTCTGCTGGGGACGTTGTTTTTATTTTTAATGAAATAAAAATGGAGGGCTAGACTCAGTTTGTTCTTTTTTATGCATATAAAAAAAGTTTATTTTTCAGGTTTTGGCTAAATATGTTCGGTATATTTATTTAGCAGTTTAAATATTGCATTTTAATATATCTGTGTATATATGTGTGCATAACCATGAAATCTTGCAGCAACTTCATTTTGGGTACCAGTGCAACCCGAAAAAAAGAAAGAAAAGAAAACTGAGGAATTTTATTGCTTTATTTTATTTTATTATGCTTTTATTATTATTTCTGGCAAATATGTAAATATTATTTTATTCTATCATTTTATTTTGAGGATTAGGACCAAATGTAATTAATAGGAACATATAGTTTCCCCACTTTTCTTTCTATTTATTGATCTGAATGGTCATCATGCTCGCTTACGCCGTCCTTTCGAGGATTCAAACTAATGAGCCGAGAAAATCAACAAATGAACAAAAAGACAGGCCATTTACTGCTTTATATCTTAAAAAAAAAAAACTTTACTACTTTTTAGATAACTCACACGCATACACTCATGTAGAGATATTCCGACTGCTACCCTTTAACCCGATAAACACGCCCGGGTATCCATGATCTCGAAAGAGAGGCTACGGAGAACTTAGGCCAAATTATTACATTCTGTGCTCTTTACTGAGGGGCCAACGGGTGAAGCCAATTTAGTCCTACATCAGCCAATGTTTAAAGCATGTATATTTTTTAGGACACTTCATGGACCGATCGGTTTTTATACCTCGAAATTAATGACCAATCCCTGTTGCAAAAATATACATAAATGAATAAAGATATATGCACAGGGGTTGACCGATAATTTTTATGGTAATTGTTCTAGACCATTTGAATGGTGGATCCCAGAAAGAGTATAGACCATTCGCCTGAGATCTGTCCAATCTTGGGAAGTCGAAAGTCAGGTGGAATACGAAGGTTCTATACGCTGGAGAAAGAATCCATTATTCCAGGAAAAGTCCCAAACTGTCAAAACAAAGCATGTGCTTGTCCGATCAATCTTAGGGAAAATGAATAATAATAATGAAAGCACATTGTACTTAAACCAAAATCCTAGAACCTTCCCTTCTGATACCTTCAACCCTTTTCCTAAGAAACCTGACCGAATTTGGAAAGGAAAAGATAGCACCGGTCGTTTGATACGAGATACATGCACATAGGTCAGATCAGAAAGTATAAGAATCAGTACAGAGGGTACAGATTTGGGCAGAATGGCTACCGAGAATGAACAGACTACTGTGAGTACTGAGATAGGGGCTCCAGGGAACGCTCCTACTCCAGCCATGCAATAATGGTTAGACTAAAATCTAGGTGCAAATGCCGATCGTGCAATGGGCCATATGACGAATATCATGTAAAACTTGAGACCCAATGTGAAATGAGTCACTTTTCCTGCAACACCTCATGAAGCATCAACTTCTCATGCTCCTCTAAACCCTAATCCTCCACCAAATACTAGCATCCCAACCACCAGTTTCCCACCAAATACTTATTACCAGAATTTCAACCCTTTCTTACCAAACCCATCATACCCTTTCCCAAATACCAGTATACCCTAAAATCTAAGTGGTCTTCAATTTCCCAGCACCAATCCACTCTAAAACAGCCCACATATGGACCCCAGAAACTATACCCTGCCAGGACAAGTGATAACTTATCTACCATTTAATGATTTTGGTCGTCAAGTAGAGGCTGCTAATATCCCACCTCCTCAAAATCCTTACCAAATACCTCAGCAAATCCCAGGAATAAACCCCGTTGCAACATATCCCACAAATATATACCATGCTCTGGCTCCACCCCTCACAAAAGTGGAAATAGATGCTAAGAATGATGGTCAAGATTCTAAACAAAGGAGAATTCTCTACACAATCATTGACACTGCAACCCTTAGCCATCTTGCCACAAAAATTCAAAATGCCCGACATAGAAAAATTTGATGGGACCGGTTGCCCCGTCTCTCACCTAAAGTTTTACTCCACCGCAATGCAATCAAGAGGAGTTAGTTTTAAGACAATGGCCTCTAACTTCCATTTGACTTTAGTCGAAGCTGCTAAACAATGGCTCATGTTAGCAGATAACAGTACGGTCGCTACTTGTGATCAAATGGCCAAAGAATTTCAAAAAAGATACAAAGATAATAGCAACTCTGAAAATAAGAGGGAACTTGAGTCATGCATTCAGAAAGAAAAAGAAACATGCGCAGATTTTGCAGTTAGGTGGAAGAATAAAATTGCCCAGACCTTATACAGACCGATCCATCTAAATCAGCGATTGTTTATAAAGAACCTCCAGCCAGTTTATCTTGAGCGCATGAGGTACCTCCCTATGGTGATTTCAATGCCATTGTTGAAATAAGAAATCATATTGATGAATAAATACGTACATGGTTCCTAAAAATTGATACACCTCCAAACTCATCTTGCTACTCTGAAGCAAAAGAAACACCTACAGTAGAAAGCAACATTATGGAGGAAAGCGACAATATCAATCGCAACACAAGAGAAAAGTATCAACGAAATGAAAAAAATAAATTGGTTGAACTCTATGCACCAACATCAATAATCTTTCAAGGTTTGCTAGCCCAAGGAATCCTAAGACCATTGGAAGGTTACAAACCTACAAAACTGCCAAATGGGATCACTCCCAATATTTTGAATACCACCAAAGCAGCGGCCATCCTACTGACAACTGTTGCATCCTTCAACGTACCATTCAGAGACTCATCCATAACAAAGTCATTGATAAGTCGCACTCAACACCAAAAGTAGAGGATAATCTGTAATCAAATCAATTGGATTAATCCTGGAGAAAATGGGAGAATCTGCCTGCCAGCTCAGTTTAAAAAATATATGATGCTCCTCCACTTTATAATGGTCATCCCTCTATCTTCGAAGAAAGATTTACGACATAATGTAACATACTGAACTAGTCGAGCATCGCCTAAGAAAGAACTTGGATATGACAAAATGTCAGTACAAGAAGTTGTTGGTCACTCAAGGGAAGACAAGGGAAGACTTTGAGACTCATAGAACCCTAGAATACCCTTTTATATACACCTCCAAAAACCCTTTTACCTTTGAACCTCCTTTTGCCAAATAAAATCTTCAAGAAGTAACTTTTTTCAACTCAGCGTCAATTATAGTAGATTTTTCCATTTTTTAAATTCTCATACATATCTTTTTCTTTTCGATTTAGATCACCTATTTCCGAGTATCCCTGAACAGGTTTTCTTCTAAGGATGATAACTGACTCACTTAAAAACACCTAAATCTACACGAGTTGATAATGAGTCATCCAGAAGATATGGACTCACAAACTATTACGAACACATGAAACCCGTAGCATACAAGTTGTCTTGACCGGAATCACCTTCGACCCATTGCAGTCGAGCTGTTAGTAGCATACTGGGGCTTCCCACCATACACCAAAATCCCCTCCAAAAACCTAAAACCATTTTAAACCCACCATATGCAAAAATCTCTACTGAAATTAAGACATTCCAATATCACCAGCTAAACAACTATCCCCATGATACAACTTCCCAAAACTGGGGCTGTTTCACCTTTTTATATTCACCGAAAATGATTATCCCTTTGCCCCAAAAGGAGAGAGGACATTCCTCGACTGCTATTATAATGCTAAAAAAACAACAACAAAACAAAAAGAAAAGAGAAGAAAAAAAAACAAAAGAAAAGAGAAAAAAAGGAGAGAAGAAAAAAAAAATCTCTGGAGCAAGTCTATCATTTGTCCATCTCTCCCTCACACAAACTATTTTTAAAAATATTTTTTAAAAATATTTTTAATGCCTTGAAACACTACAATTATATATATATGATGCCTTTGGAGTGGCTTGAACAAATGGTGCCTCTAGTGAGGCTTTGAACACCCGACCTCTCGGTTGAAAGTAGTTAATTACCAAGGTGCCTCTGGTAGGGCTTGAATACTCAACCTCTCTGTTAAGATAAGTGAGTAGCTAAATGAGACCTTTGGATAAGGCTTTAACAACAACGATGCCTCTGAAGAGGCTTGAACACCCGACCTCTCTACTGAGAGTTGTAAAGTCCAGGGTGTCTCTAGTGAGACTTGAACACCCAACCTCTCCGTTATGAGAAGTGACCAATACCAGTTGAGCTAGAGCTCGTTGGTCCCTCACACAAACTAATTTAGGGCTTTTCGGGGAAAATCAACACATACACTTTTTAGATGTGGATCGAAGAAAAAAGGCCCACCATACCCAAAGCCAAAGCTATACCCAAAGTCAAAGTCAAAAAACCTACCATACTCAAAACCAAAAACCAATTGTCCATCTAAAACCCACAATCTAAAAAAGTCAACCAACGATCAAATTGTTGATTACCTTTTTTAAGAAACCAATTCCATAAAGAGATCTTCTAATAAGAGGCCAAATCAAAAACCTCAAAATCAATCCATCCCCAAAAACTTAAACACCCTGAACCAGTCGCGATCAACAGCTCTGCTTCAATCCGTTATAACGTGATCTGAGTCAAAGATGAAACTCCTTACTAAAACACACAAAAGCATCAAAAGATAATTACCAATTAGGGTCCATAAACCACCAATCCAATGATACTCGGCGATAAAGTGAACTCTAGATCCTGGCTTTCTTTCTTGTTCATTAGAGTCATCCTCACATCCTTTATATTTAATTTTATCTTTAAATAAAGTCTACCTGGGGCTGTCTCTCCATCCACATCCTTCTGGGGTTTGTTGTCCATAAGAATGTATCGTTTAAGTCTACTAGGGGTTTTTTTCAATCCCATCTTCAAGAATTTGTTGATTGAGTCACCCTGAGGCTTTTCCCATCGAACTCACGAGTCTTGTCCATGTAGTCTCCTATCCTATGTTCCCTGAGCCATGAATTGTTGGTCATAACAAAAGATGGAAACATATACTCTATCAACTGAGAAAGTTTCTGACTTAGCCTTATTTGACAAGGACTTCCTAGAATTGGTTGATAGAAACATTTATTATGCCTAACCCCCATCTGAAGCCAAGAATATCACAGATAACCTGTTGCAGAATTGGTACACTACTAAAGGGTCCCTCATGATCTCTACAAGCCGGGTGGATTTGTTTCAGATACTCTTTGCCCCTACCTTCCTTTTGATGCCAGAATGGTTGTCTACCAATTTTTATCCAGGATACCAAAGGTTGAGAACCTCATTTACAAGGTTGAACCATTTGTTTTGCTTTGGCATCACGCTGGTTTCTCTAAGTTCTATCAGATCTTTATGCTTGACCGCTATGTTATCTCGTCCTACGGGCCCGGTTTTTGAAACCCTTCTTTACTTTCTTTGCCGAAAACCATGATATTTTGTTACCAAGTCAAGAAAAAGAAACGGGAGACCTTCATTAAATTTCTTCACTAAAAAATCCCACCGGATACCAGAAACCAAACAACATAAATACATCACACCTCCTACGATTTTGGCCAAAGCTTCGATTGAACCTTAACAAAGCTACAACCTCAGCCTTTTTACTCACTAGCCAAGAAGTACAGTGTGTTTATAAAAAATATATAATAAGAATAATAATTAGTTTTGCTTAAAAATTCAATCGTGTACAGGCACTATTAAATAATGTATGCATATAAACTAACAATGAATTGCAAAGTGATGAAATAAATAATTCAGCGACATTGTTTCGCGCCACTATATCTGATCTCGAAACATTTTCTGCATATACCACTAGTCTTATCATAATCCTTGCATAAAGAAACATCGATATTGCCACCCTACAAGAACTATTTTGGGTACATGAGAAATACTAAAGAGCAACCAAAATATGTTTTGGAAATCACATATTTGCAGCCATGAAGTTTCACCTTCCAAAGTCATCCAATCTCGCCAATGATGGCACATAAATCAACATCGCCGAAGAAGGCACATCATCAATCTCGCTGACGATGGCGCATAAATCAAGAATACTAAAGAAGGCACATCAGTCAATCGCCGATGATGGCACATAAGTCAATCTCACCGAAGAGGGTGCATCATCAAGTCTCGCCGACGATGGCGCATAAATCAAATAATGCCGAAGAGGGCACATCATCAAATCTTGCCGACGATGGCACATAAGTCAATCTCGCCGAAGAGGCACATCAATTCATCAAGTCTCGCCGACGATGGCGCATAAATCAAAGAATGCCGAAGAAGGCACATTATCAATCTCGCCAACGACAACACATATATCAAGCATGCCAAAGAGGGCGCATCAGTCAATCACCGATGATGGTGCATAAATCAACATCGCCGAAGAAGACACATCATCAAGTCTCATCGACAATGGCGCATAAATCAAAGAATGCCTAAGAAGGCACATTATCAATCTCACCGAACGATGGCGTATAAATTAAGCATGCCGAAGAGATCACATCAGTCAATCGCCGACGATGGCGCATAAATCAACATAACCGAAGAAGGCGCATCATCAAGTCTCGCCGATGATGGCACATAAGTCAATCTCGCCGAAGAGGGCGCATCATCAAGTCTCGCCGACGATGGCGCATAAATCAAAGAATGCCGAAGAAGGCACATTATCAATCTCGCCGACAATGGCATATAAAGAAAGCATGCCGAAGAGGGCACATCAGTCAATTACTAGCGATAGCGCATAAATCAACATCGCCGAAGAAGGCATATCATCAAGTCTCGTCGACGATGGCGCATAAATCAAAGAATGCCAAAGAAGGCACATTATCAATCTTACCGACGATGGCACATAAATCAAGCATGCCGAAGAGGGCACATCAGCCAATCGCCAACGATGGCGCATAAATCAACATCATCGAAGAAGGCACATCATCAAGTCTCACCGACGATGGTGCGTAAATCAAAGAATGCTGAAGAAGGCACAACATCAAGCTCGCCGACGATGACACATAAATCAAGCGTGCTGAAGAGGGCACATCATCAGTCCTGTCGACGATGGCGCATAAACCAAGAATGTCGAAGAGGGCACATCATCAAGTCTCGCCGACGATGGCACATAAGTCAATCCTGCTGAAGAGGGAAGATCAAATCTCACCAACGATGGCGCATCATTAATATCGCCGATGATGGCGCATCATCAATATCGTCGACGAGGGCACATCATCAATATTGCTGACGAGGGCACATCAAAAAAAAATCTTGCCAATGAAGGCACATATATTAGAACATCGCCGACGAAATTTTAGAAGATACAACTATCGTGTTTACTGGGTTAAATCCCTAGGAAGAAAGAAATCAACTGATTGGGTTGGATTTTACGTAAAGAGATGAGAGGACGGTTTGTGCAAGATTTGCATGTAAAGAGAACGTCGTGGTTCAGGTCCTTTTTATAGGAGAAAAGTGGAGAAATACTCCAAACAAACAAATAAGGACGGAGATAATACGCCAACAACAATTGAAAAAGAAGTAAAGAAAATAGAAGTGGGCGCCGCCATAACAGATCTGGGCGTCGCGCCCCATATTGCAAAGGCAGCGCCCTTTTTTGCCAAGGCTACTCCCAATTTCGTTTGGAAATCGTCCTGGTATCCTGGTTTGTCTTAGCGTCTTTCATTGTTTAGAACCTATGCCTAGCTAGCCATCACGGGTTGTGGCGTAAAGGAAATGAAGAAAGGAAGAGGGCCACTTCGAATTTATTCCTCGCAGACACAGCCAACCAGCCACCCAATTTCTATCCGGAGAAATGCTTACCCCAAAAATCATCCTAAGTACAGTGAGTGTTTATAATAAAATAGTTTGTTTTCTTTTGATTTTGTGCGTTGCTAAAACAACAGAAAACACTTATGCATCACTAATTAACAATTTTTTTTTGTTTCTTTAGACATTTAATTAATTGCATTGTTCAATCAATAAAACGTAAAACATAGATTACATAAGAAAACACAAATCAATACAAAAAAATAAAAATAATAATAAAGGAAAAGAGAGAAGGACGGAAGGCTATCTGACTTGTGTCGACCTGCTCCTATCAAAGCCTCCACCCATAACTTTTGGACCTGATCCACTAATTATGTGCTCTCTCGTCTTCGATCCTCTGCGACCCAAACCACTGGCCCTCGTCATCATCATTGTCCTAGTGCCTAGCCCGATTAACGACATCATTTCCCTGGCACGACAGCTCGTCCATGGCTTGCGACCGAAAAAACCCTTAAACACTTTGCGATATGACGGGTCATCCACCTGTTTGAAAGAAGAAAAAATGTGTCATGTCAAAAAGGGAAAAATAATGACAATGCAAAAAGGGAAAGGAAAGTAAAAGAAATAATATATCGCGTGTGCCCCGTCTGGAATCCGGTATGGTTCGGGAATACCGACATCATGCAAACCCTCCTCAATGGGTCTCCCTCCCCGAGAGTAATGGACACTGATAAGAACCCCGGGAGGAACATAATAGTCATCCTGGGCATCAGAAACAAAATGTGAGGGCCCAGGTCTATTAACAACATCATAAGCACATCTTGCTACGGCCAGAACAGGATGAAGCACTGTCCAAAGAAACTAGCCGTACAGCATAGCCGGGAATACCTTGGGAGGAACAAGGTATCGGGCCATATATTGATACCGGTTCGACAAAAACTCCAACCACCCACGGTGGAAGATATGGTGGTGTCACTGGTGCTACTATAAAAAGATAATGTTGTCGGTTCACCCTTTCTCCCAAATACAGAAAATAATGCATAACCAACACCATCAAAATACGGCGACTACTCATCTCCAAAGTAGTCAAGTACGAGCTAGAGAGTCCCCTCCAAGTAGGGGTGTAAACGAATCAAATCGAATATCACAATATTCGATTCGTATTCGTAAAATTTTCCGAATATTCGTATTCGTATCCATTTGTTATTCGAATATTAAACTTGATTTGTATTCGATTTGAAATTAATATTTGAATTATTTGATTCGATTCAAGTATTCAATTCCATTCAAATATTCGATTCGAAATTTTATTTCTGTTTTTTTACAAAATCTATTTATCACTCGTTGATTTGAATATTCGATTCGATACTATTCGAATATTCAAATTTTCAATATGTAATATAAATAAAACATTTATAACATCAAATATTTATAACAAAAACCCATAATATCTATAACATTAAATATCTATAACAAAAACACATAACATCCACAATAATTATCAAACACATAGATAAATCTCAATTGTCAAATTCATCAAAAAAACACTTGATAAAAATTTGACTAGTATCTGTCATCTAACCATCATATTCGTAATATGACATGAATCAGTTCGTCCTCCTCCTAAATAAAAATAAAAATCAATTAAATATCAATTATATTGTCATAATCTTGAAAATATGCAAATATCTCAAATGAATTTAAAAAATAAAACTCACATGTGTCATAATGGGCTTCTTGATCCCGTGAAGTTGGTGAACCCAATCTGCTTCACAAATCAAAACTTGTACCATATCAGAAGTTAACCTTGAACGTTAAGGATCTAACACTCGGGTTCCTGCACTAAATGTGGCATCTGATGCCACTCTACTAATAGGAATAGCTAAAACTTCTCGAACTAACTTGGATAAAATTTTAAACTTCAATTTTTGAGATTTAGACATCAAACTCAGTGGCTACGTCATTAATAATACTAAAAGGCATGTTAGCTAAAGAATATACAGTAATAAATTAAAAATAGAGTAACATTTTACTATGTGTTCACAAACTCATTCAAATACAAAAATAATATAATAATTTGGTTAGCATTCCAAACAACCAATTGTATAGTCTAGCAGACTAATTCCTACCACTAGTTTAGTATTGCCATTGTTTCCAAAAATTAACATCTTTTACGGTTATAAACACACTTGATGTTGTTGCTGAGAGCTTGCCATCAGATATAAACATTTTGAAAACAGAGACTCGGTTGCATTTGAGTTTAACAAGGTCAAATTCAAAACAAACCGTACTATTGGACATGATTTAACTGTAATATCAACAATCCAACAAATTGATGGAACATGCCTCTACATTCGAAGTTAGATGAAATTAAGGATAATTATCGAAATTATTCACACACAAAATTCAGAAACTTAATCCTTTCATCTCATTTAGTAAGGTAAACAAGAAGACAAACAAAAGTGTACCCATTTCGTTCTATGTCCTGAAACAAATACAAAATTTTGTGTATGAGAGAGAGAGAGAGAGGGATTGACCTGAAAGAGGAGAGTAGAAGAAGAAGATGAAGTGTGGCTGACCGACTGCTGTGAGAAGTAGAGTAGATCTTGTTGTAGGTTGCTCGTCGGGACTCGGGAATGGCGATGGTGAGAGTGTTGACGGAGGGTGCTGGGTGAGGGTACACCAGCCGGCGGCGCCACTGCTGGGGCTTGTGAGTGGGCCGGTCGGCGGAGGAGGAGTCTTTAGATCTGGAATTGGAAGGAGGGAGGCTGCCAACTTGGGTTGGGGTGAGTGGTACACAATATTGGTAAGTGGTAATGGTTAAGTTAAGGTTTTTTTTTTATTAAACTATATCTATATTATAATTAAGCTCAGTCTTTCTGAAAAGTTCACTACTGGTCGGGATTCATTTTTATAATACATAGCTATTGGTCAGGATTAAGTTTTTCTAAAAAGTTAACTATTGGCCAAGATATTGTTAGATTTCGTGAATCCCGATAACAATATATGAGATATCTAACTTAATTCTTACGTTTGTCTTCCTATACACTTTATCATTTTCCTTATATTCTCCGTATCATTTTCCTCTTCATTATATAACGTTTCTCTCAAGGGCAAGCCTGGTTGTCCCCTCAAGTTTTAATTTTCTTTTTCCACTTTTGGATGATCATATTGTTTTAATTGATTACCGAGATATGTTCATTTTAAATTGGTTATTTTGAATACTGACACTATCTCATACTGATGTCGTCTCATACTGACATCGTGCCTTAGACACGACACAAAATCTAGTATATAATATAATATTAAATTTATAAGTTATTCAAATACTATTCGTGAATACTCGAATCGAATACTACCACGCTCGTATTCGTATTCGAATCTTTATCGAATATTAAAAAAAAATCGAATTCGAATATTTCGAATACTGAATACCGAATCGAATAAAAAAGACTTGATTTGTTTACAACCCTACCTTCAAGGGAAAAGATTTACAAGGTCAACACGAGAATTAGCAATGGTCTCTCGTATTGTATCCTCCAATAAATGAGGAGCACTCCGCCTGGTCTGCACCCGGTTCGCGTCAAGATACTTCGCGAAAAAATAAGGAGCCTGAAGCTGGATCTGGCATGGAAAAAGGGCAAAGTCAAAAACAGCATAGGCCTAGACCTACAAAAAAAAAGATTAAAAAGAAATAAATGATGCATATATCTGACATGTATGTACGTACAAAAAAAGAAGAAAAAAACAGAAGGAATTAAATCAAACAGTTACCTCTTAAGCAACAAAGAAGCCAATTAGGTTGGGGGAAGAATTATGACAAGCATGGTCCATGGAAAAATATAGTTCGGCCAAGCTTGTCTGCCCCTAGTCAAATTGAGAGACCTAGTACAGCCGTACAGGTCAGGAAGGCAATCCAGAATCGAGACCCGCAAAGTAGTTGACGAGTTCGCAAAAAGAGTCGTCCCCAGGAAGAAAAAGAGGAATGCCCGGGTGACACACTCTACTGCTTCATCATCGTCGTTATCTACAAGTGGCGCATTAACCTTGAGCCACTCTTTCACACTCAGAATGCGCACTTCGTTAGTGCTCTTGTACTCTGGCTCGAAGCCCAGTAATTTCTTAACCACCTCGTGCCGGTACCGGAGGTTGAAATCAAGAGTCAGGTTCCTACCAAGCCCAATAGGAATACCAGTAATAGTGGCAAAATCGCAAGGGGTCATGGTTATCTCTCCCCAGCTCAAATGAAAGGTATAAGTAGTATCCCACCAATACTCCCTCAAAATCTCGTGGATAAACATGTAGCTGAGGAAAGAGCCCACATCTCTCATGAAAGTGGCCAAGCCAATCTACTCTATAAGAAGTTTTGCTTGTAGAGGAAGCAAGTCATAAATCTTGGCTAGATTCTCGACACTAGCTCGGAGTCGGTGCAGTGGTTTCCGGGCTTGAAAATGAGAAAAAAAAGGGAGGAATAACATTTAATTCATTTGTTCCAAATAATAAAACAACAACAATGAAGAAAAACACAAAAAACAACAAAAACAAAAACAAAACAACACATCAACAAAACAAAACTAAAAACATCATCATTATCAATCAATCATCATGCATTTCTTCCATTCTCATGCAAAAAAAAAGGGACATATATATATATATATATATATATATATATATATATATCCTTTTTTTCAACTTTGGGCATGAATTTTGTACGCATAATAAGTCACACTGAAAAAACAATTCAAGATTTTTTCATCCTTATACATCCATCTACATAATCATGTTTTCGTCTTTGCTAAATTAACATTTGTACATATCTGAAAACACTGTCAAAGCAGGCATGCTTCACAGTAAAAAATAACAATAATTCATATTTTTTGCAAACAAAATGCATGTTTTTCATACTAAATTAGCCTACCATTCCAACATACATTGTCCCTTCATGCTAACATTGAACAATATTCAACAAAAAATACAAATTACTCCAAAGAAATTCAAAATTCAAAAATTTAAAAAATTCAAAATGGAAGTAAGTGGGTTTGAGAAAAAAAAATGGAAACTTACAGCAGGATTAGCAAGATTTGTGACATGGGTGTCCCGAACATGATGGATATTGTTCCAATCGTCCCGTGAAAACCAATAATAGACAAGATTTCTTGCCGGAAGAAGATCTTCTCGAGGTCTTCGACTCGATTCAGGGTGGGCATGAGCTTTTCCTTTCCTAGATCGTGAAGGAGACACCATGGTACGGAAAACACAGTTACTTTGAGTGAGGAATAAAGAAAAATGAGAAAATTTGAAGAAGATGAAGAGAGAATTTTCGACCAGCAATGGTGAGGAAGAAGAGAAACCAAATTTGTTTTCTGGGTTGCATTTTCCGTTGTTCGCGTATAAGGGGGGGGGGATTTTTCCTTCCCCTCCCTCCAAAGTTCCAACTTCAGGCACTAAAACCCCCAGTTTGCCTAAATTACGAATTGGCCCCTTAAGACTTAACAGTGACTTAACGAAAGTGAACGCTTCTCAATAAAGTTAACCGCTGGCCATCCAATGTCCGACAACTCAGCCTTATCCTTCACAGAACGTCGCTATGCAAGCAAAAACAGAGTATCTATATTTTATTTCATTTGTTACATGCATTTTATGATCTCATTTATGCAAAAATCTTTAATTTTTATCATTTTCCACAAAAGGTACACACCTTGGGTCTTGGAAATGATACACAAGAATATCTCACCCTCTTAAAAGAAACTTTTTTCTACTTTTTAGTCATTCTCACAAGAGGTACTAATGCCTCGAGACATGAGAATTGACTACACATACATTGAAACTTACTCTTTTTTTTCAATCCAAAACTGAACTACGTTTGGTCTGATTCCTGAAAGGGATACGTAGGCAGCTTATTCGGTAGACACGACCATCACATTACAATCTGTTGCATCATAAATTGTTGCATCGCAAAATGTTTCATCACATTACGATCTGTTGCATCATAAATTATTGCATCGTGAAATGTTTCATCACAAATGTTTTTTGTTTTTACAAACTTCAAAAGTTTTCCCCAATAGACGAGCAATGATTGGTCTGATTCCTTTCATAAATAATATGTAGGCAACTTATTTTGGTAGGTCCAACCATCATAGCATAAAAGATTTGCATGCCATCATGAGTTGTTTTCCCGAAATTAGGGAGTCTATTCTTATCAACGATGTTCGTTTACTGGTAAATCTCAGCTTACCTATAAACTCCATCGTTGAGGGGCTCTGTAAACACCCCAATTTCATACCCCTATTTAAACATCCTAAAAAATATTATCTCAAGTCAAAAATGACTAACAAACGTTACGTTTCAGGGGGTCAAAGCATCAAGGAAACTTGAAAAGGCTTAAAAGGACAAACAACAAGCAAAAGGGGTGAAAATGAAACATATTTTGTGCAGGAAACAAGTCGGAGCGTGATACATACAAATGGACGCCGCGCCCAAAACTGTATAAGCGGTGCCCCAAATTGCTTTTTGGGCAGTGCAATTATCTTCAATCCTCTTTCTTCGTCGTTAAGGATGATAAGATTTTTGCCTATAAATAAAGGTCTTATCTTCAATCCACAGAGACGAGAGAATTACCTAGAAAAACTCTCCTCACTGAAGCTCTCTCTGTTAGGCTGTAGAAAATTTTCTCCCCGTTAGGTTGAAGAAAACCTCCCTAAGCCCCACTAAACCTCTGTCCAAATAGAAACCTTGTTAACCCAGTTAGGTTCTCTCCTAAACCTAGTAACAAAAAGCCACAAATACAATCAGTTACACCACCGAAATTCAGGACACGACATACAACAAATACAAGCAGTTACGCAGCCAAAATTCAGACACGACATACAATAAATACAACAGTCACGCCGCTCAAATTTTGACGTGAAAAACCACAAAAACAAGTAGTCACGCTACCCAAAAAACAACAAAAAGAAAGACTTTCTTTCCCGAAGAGGACAAAGCGAACACACTCAAAAGTCTGCCTAAACTTAGGCATACCGGGTTCCAACACTCACGTTTCAAGAGGTAGGTACAAAAGTTATTATTTTATACTTTTTAATTCAGTTATATATATTATTTTTCCTATAAATAATCTATAAATAAGTTGTTATTATAGACTTATAGTCTAATTTCTTTTATATTTGTTTACAACTTTAAAATGTATATAAAAAGAATATTTTTAGTCAAAAACCCATTTTGAGACCAAAAGGGCGAGCTAGATGCCTAACCCCTTCCTAACTCGTAACTTAGCCTCCGAACTCATTTATTCTGGTATTTTGGGGTTTCTCTGTTTAAGCTTAAAATAGAGATGACGACTCTGCAAACACACTTTTGAGTCCACAACGAGGCCGAGCGTATTCCCACGCGCTTCAATATTTTGCCGCCGCTTTTTTTCGTAGCAAGAGGGTGCGAAATGGGGTTCTGACAACCGAGAATAACGAATCCAAATTACTTAAATGCTAAAATTGGCCTAGTGTAGGATTTAAGTTGTTCGAGTCTAAGATGAAACTAAAAATAAAATAAATAGTAACTTAGATTTGGATTGGGATATTTAGATCCCTCAAACCTATAAGTATACCCCAAAAAATCATAACTTCTTATTTTGCCTTCCTCAATCCAAATACAGACTCTCACTGCCTCCTCCCTTCCCCCTTCACGATGCGTCATGCCGTCTTCCCTCTCTCTTCTCTCTTCGTCAACAGCCCCCTCCATCACCATCTCTTTCCTCCCTCCTTCTTCTCTCTCTTCATCAACAACCTCCTCCAATGCGTCCCTCCTTCCCACAACTCTTCTCTTTTTTGTTTTCTTTTTACCTTCTATCATGTCAAATACTCCCACTCTTTCTCCTCATGACACTCACACAAAATTAAATTCCAACCCAATACCGATCGCCATACCTCCTTTCTTCACTATCCCTTCCTCTTTTTCTTTTTCAATTCAAAGGGTTATTCACTCATGGTTGATCGAACAACCTTGTTATGTTAGGCCACAAGGTTGTTCGGTTGATCATAGTCGAACAATCCTTGGATTGAATAAAAAAAGGAAGAGAGAAGGAAGAAGGGATTGAGATGGGTTGAACAAAGGAACAAGGGATGGAGACGGGTCTAGAGAGTAAAGGTTGGAGCGAAGGAGGGTGGCCGACAGTGGAACGATGCCGGGGAGAGAGAGCATTTGTAAGATTGGAAGAAATGTGGTTTAGTTAGAGGGGATGAGTAAAATATGTAATTTGGATTTTTTTGGAGGTATGCATAGAGTTTTGGGGGTCTAAATAGCCCCGTGCCCTTAGATTTATGTTTGTTGGCTTAGCTATTGATATCAAAACGGATCAACGGGTGGACCAACCCGCAAAATGGACGGAGTGGAAATACTATTGATATCAAGAATTATTTTTTTTGTATTTTCAAGAACTAAGAAAATAAATCGTGAGTAATTCTAATATATTTGATTTTTTTAGTACAATAACTTTTCGAAATATTTTTACAAATCTATAAATTTCTTTTTTTTAAGTATTTTTTTATCCTAAGGGGGGGGGGCAAAGGAAGGGATCGAACCTGAAACCTCACACTTTGTGAAGCCCCGTCTTTACCACTGAACCACCCCTTAGAGGCACAAATTTATTAATTTCCATAGCCATGTTTACTTGAGAGTTGTGTAATCAATTAATGAGATCTGTGTTATCAATGCATGCTACCTATTACATAGTAATACTTATTAAAGATGATTTTTCTATTTTAGAAAGTTTATTTTGGCGGGATTTTACTTGTTTTAAATTACCTAGCTTATATATATATATATATATATATATATATATATATATATATATAAAAGTCGGAACCACCGAACAACGGAATGGAACAGAACCAAACCAAACCAGTCGGTTTGGTTCGGTTTTGGTCGAAGACGGTTCGGTTTCGATTTCAAAATTTGGAAAACCATGCGGTTCGGTTCGGTTTACAATTTTTGGTATCGAACCAAACCAAACCACTCTGATCATGCTTTTTTGGTAGTGATCTTGTCCTGTCGTCCACGTGTGAGTAAGGATGAGGTGGCGGTCGCTGATTCGTCCTTCTTGGTTAACATGCACAAATTAAACAACAAACACCGTTAAGGAGTCGAGGCGGCCCGACTAGAACCCTCTGGCGTGAGAGTAAGGTTTCCGGTAAAAAGAGGGTAGTAAATATGCCGTAATAAGTGTTTGATAAGAGGCAGTGATAAGAGAGTTGTGATATCTCTGAATTTGCTTGCCTTCATATTAAATGTGCACTTTCTATTTATACCTGAAGTTCATGTTGACGTGGCGGCTGGTGATTGGGGAGCATAATGGGGCGATCATTAAATGCGTTGAGGGTCTTCGTAAAAAATAAGTGAACTGTGCGCTTGTCAGAGAGTTGGTATTGGCGTGCAGCGGTTTTCTCGGGCCTAGGGAAACGGTTTGTCGGGGCGGATGATGATTGATCCAAAGCCGAGGCCGAGTGGTTTTGTGACAAAAGCTTTTATTATTAGCCGAGGCCGAGGGGGACCGGTCGATGGCGATCTTAGAGGCGGAAAGGTCATTCGGCCAGAAGTTTGTTTGGAGATCGCGAGTTATCTATTGGCTCGGCCATAAAGAAACTTGTGTGTATCTTAGGGGCAAGTGGTCCAGTCCTCGCTACTGGTGGCTTTTTAGGTGGGGCCCTTTATTGTGCCGAGGGTCGAGTCCTTGGCGTGCCGAGGGTCAATCCCTCGGTTTAATCCTTTAAGTGGCCCCCTACTTTTTGGCCGCTCGACGCCGAGAAGGCAAAATGTAATATCGTTGCTCGGCGATGGGAGGTCGGCATCGTGCCTTTTGCCAAGGATGCTGGGGAATTAAGTCGAGGCGATACTGAGCTTTTGGCGAGATTTGTTGGAAGTTTATGGGATGTTTTCGTATATCAGTCCAATCGGGGCGTTCGTCTTCAGTTTGTCACTTAATTAAATCAGGGCTTTGGCGGTTTTTCTTGGTTTTCGTTTTAGGCGGTTTTCGAATTTTGAAAAGTTTTTAATGCCGCCTTTTCCCTTCGAATCCGGAGGAATTATTGAAGCGGTGTCGTTTGGAGTGCGGCTTAGAAAAAACACGGGTCGGCAGAGCGAATTTCCGGGGCCCGCCTTGAAAGCGATGTCGTTGTAGGTGGGGTATAAAAGATTTCTAATCCTTCTTTTCTTTTTTTACCGCTTTCATTTCTCTCTTACCAGATTCTTCCACTGTTTTTAAGCGATTTCCGGCGGCAATTCCGGCTGTTTCCATCCCGTTACATCCCTGTCTACTTGAAGACCGTAAGTGTTTTTCTTCCTTTTTCCACGGTTTCGTCTTCTCAGGCGGTTTCCACGGTGACTTTAGTGTTTTTAGGCATTCTTGAGTTTAGGGTTGTTCCTCCGTTTTGGCTTTTAACTTTTCAGGCGTCTTTTGGCATTTTTCGGTGAGTTATTCCACTCTGTAGATTTCTCCGGTCTTCCACTTTGACTTTATTTGAGTACGGTTTTATTTCCTTTCCTTTGTTTTCTAGTAAAGTATGTCTCGTAGGATTCCTTTTCCCATTTTTTCTTCTCCGTCTTCTTAGCGGTTCCTCAATGGGCCGATAGATTCTTGGAAACGAGGGTAATTCGAATACCCGTGTCGGTTAGGAGTCCTCCCCTTTTTCTTCCTAGCAATGTGGCCGAGGCTTCTGCTTCGGCCGAGAACGTTCCGAGTGAGTCTCCGGTGGCCGCGGATCTTTCTCGTGCCACGTACCCTTCGGGGCATAGCAGATCCTTTAGTAGAGGATTCCCTCGAGGTTTCGGCCTATTCGATGGGGATGTCGACCTCGGCGGTTTCGAGGCGGTAACCTATGTGACGGCAGGCCGAGTCGTTTCCTCGCGACCTGGCTTGGAGAGGTGTGGAGGTGAGAGTTTGTTTTCTTAGGAGATTGTGGTGGATACCGTGATCCATAGGGAGACGACCGTGGGCCCTTTCAGCTCGGAGAGTTCTGGGTCATGCTCGATTTCTTCGGTAGACTCGGATGGTGAGGGCCCACTCATTGAGTCAGTCTTTGGGAAATCTCTTTGCGGGGGTCCTATGTATAGGCAGTGCGAGGATAGGTGGGTGGCGGTTACCCCTCGGCAAGCGAGGTTTCTCCTTGCGAGTTGCGGTGTGAAGGTTAGCCCGCACTAGAAGTTCGGCGATGAAGTTTTTACGCCGGACTATCCATCGCGCCACATGAGAGTGTTTTCGGTGAGATCGTATTGCGTTAAGTCTGATCACTCAATTTTTTACCAGGGAGCGAGTCTTGCACTTTCGGCAGATCGAAAGAGTTTTGCGGCATCGGCAGCTTGGCAGAATGGCGAGTGGAGCCGAGGCTTCAATTTCTGGCAGGGACGGAGACGAGGGTGAGAGGGTGCCTCGCGTCTTGAGGCCTTTTGAGAACAAGATATGCCCGGCTGATGTGGAGGCATGGTCACGGGCGTATGGCTCTAATACTTTTCTAGGTTCCGTTCCGGATTCGAGATTTGGGATTTTCGAGCTGCGAGGCCTTCGTAGCTATGTTGGTTTTTATTCCAGCCTTTTCGAGTCTTCCGGGCTGCCCTTGCCCCTCGACCCTTTTATCTGTGAATTCTTGACCCAGACGAATTCAGTTCCACTGGACCTCTCGCCCAATTTGACCCGAGCATTGGTGAGTTTTGCCATCTGTACCCGAGCAATGGGTTTCGAGCCTACGTTGGACCTCTTCTGCTACTATTACAAGGTCGGCGTTTCCATGAACCGGTGGCCGCTCTAAACATCCTCGGGGATTCCCCTCTTTGCAAGTTTTGGAATTAAGGACCATAGGTGGTCAGAAAGTTACGCTTGTGGAGTCGAGCCGTGGGTGGAATTTCGAGGTTCTGAGGGGGAAACCTCACGACCTTTCGAGGACTAAGAATTTGAATGCCTCCAATGAAGGCTGTGAAGGCGCTATTGAGGCCCCACTCAGCGATGAAGGGATCACGCTTTTTGGTGGTGATCTTGTCACGTCGTCACGTGTGAGTAATGATGAGGTGGCGGTCGATTCGTCCTTCTTGGTTAACTGCACAAATTAAACAACAAACACCGTTAAGAGTCGGGCGACCCGACTAGAACCCTCGGTGTGAGAGTAAGGTTCCGGTAAAAGAGGGTAGTAAATATGCCGTAATAAGTGTTTGATAAGAGGCGTGATAAGAGAGTTGTGACATCTACGAGATTTGCTTGCCTTCATATTAAATGTGCACTTTCTATTTATACCTGAAGTTCATGTTGACGTGGCGGTTGGTGATTGGGGAGCATAATGCGGCGATCATTAAATGCGTTGAGGGTCTTCGTAAAAAATAAGTGAACTGTGTGCTTGTCAGAGAGTTGGTATTGGCGTGCAGCGGTTTTCTCGGGCCTAGGGAAAGCGGTTTGTCGGGCGGATGATGATTGATCCAAAGCGAGGCCGAGTGGTTTTGTGACAAAAGCTTTTATTATTTGAGGCGGGGGCCAGGTTCGATGGCGATCTTAGAGGCGACAAAGGTCATTTATAATGGCCAGCCAAATTTGGCTGTTTGGAGATCGCGAGTTATCTATTGGCTCGGCCATAAAGAAACTTGTGTGTATCTTAGGGGCGAGTGGTCCAGTACTCGCTACTGGTGGCTTTTTAGGTGGGGCCCTTTATTGTGCTTGGGGTCGAGTCCTTGGCGTCTTGGGGTCAATCCCTCGGTTTAATCCTTCGGTGGTCCCTGCTTTTTGGCCGCTCGGCAGAAGGCAAAAAGTAATATCGTTGCTCGGCGATGGGAGGTCGGCATCGTGCCTTTTGCCAAGGATGACTGCGGGAATTAAGTCGAGGCTGATGTCGAGCTTTTTGACGAGATTTGTTGGAAGTTTATGGGATGTTTTCGTATATCCGTCCAATCAGGACGTTTCGTCTTTTCAGGCTGTCACTTCATTAAATGCAGGCTTTGGCGGTTTCTTGGTTTTCGTTTTAGGCGGTTTTTCGAATTTTGAAAAGTTTTTAATGCCGCCTTTTCCCTTCCCGAATCCAGAGGAATTATTGAAGCGGTGTCGTTTTGGGTCTGGCTTAGAAAAAACACGGTCGACAGGGGGCCCGCCTTGAAAGCGATAATCGTTGTAGGTGGGGTATAAAAGATTTCTAATCCTTCTTTTCTTTTTTTACCGCTTTCATTTCTCTCTTACCAGATTCTTCCACTATTTTTAGGCGATTCCGGCGGCAATTCCAGCTATTTCCATCCCGTTACATCCATGTCTACTTGAAGCCCGTAAGTGTTTTTCTTCCTTTTTCCACGTTTTTCGTCTTCTCCGGGCGGTTTCCACGGTGACTTTAGTGTTTTTCCGGCCTGTTACTGAGTTTAGGGCTGTTCCTCCGTTTTGGCTTTTAACTTTTCCGGCGTCTTTTGGCATTTTTCAGGTGAGTTATTCCACTTTCCTGTAGATTTCTCCGGCGGTCTTCCCAGCTTTGACTTTATTTGGTACGGTTTTCTTTCCTTTCCTTTGTTTTCTAGTAGAGTATGTCTCGTAGGATTCCTTTTCCCATTTTTTCTTCTCCGTCTTCTTCTTAGCGGTTCCTCCATGGGCCGATAGATTCTTAGGCTGAGGTAATTCGAATACGTGGTTTAGGAGTCCTCCCTTTTTTCTTCCTAGCAATGTGGCGGGGCTACGCCCGGCAAGTGAGTCTCCGGTGGCCGAGGATCTTTCTCGTGCCACAGTACCCTTTCGGGCGTGGCAGATCCTTTAGCCGAGGATTCCCTCGAGGTTTCGGCCTATTCTGATGCCGAGGATGTCGACCTCGGCGGTTTCGAGGGCGGTAAACTATGTGACGGCGGCGAGTCCTTCCTCGCGGAGAGGTGTGGAGGTGAGAGTTTGTTTGGCCGAGGAGATTGTGGTGGATCCGGTGATCCATAGGGAGGCGGCGGCCAGTGGGCCCTCTCGGCTCGGAGAGTTACAGGTCATGCTCGATTTCTTCGGTAGACTCGGATGGTGAGGGCCCGCTCGTTGAGTCGGTCTTTGGGAAATCTCCTCGCGGGGGTCCTATGTATAGGCAGTGCGAGGATAGGTGGGTGGCGGTTACCCCTCGGCAAGCGAGGTTTCTCCTTGCGAGTTACAGGGTGAAGGTTAGCCCGTACTAAAAGTTCGGCGATGAAGTTTTTTCTGCCCCGGACTATCCATCTGACGCCCCTATGAGAGTGTTTTCGAGCCAAGATCGTATTGCGTTAAGTCTGATCACTCAATTTTTTACCAGGGAGTGTGTCTTGCACTTTCGGCAGATCGAAAGAGTTTTGCGGCGTCGGCAGCTTGGCAGAATGACGAGTGGAGCCGAGGCTTCTATTTAGCGGGGCGGAGGCGAGGGTGAGAGGGTGCCTCGCGTCTTGAGGCCTTTGAGAACAAGATATGCCGATGTGGAGGCATGGTCACGGGCGTATGGCTCTAATACTTTTCGAGGTTCTGTTCCGGATTTGAGATTTGGGATTTCCGAGCTGCGGGGCCTTCGTAGCTATGTTGGTTTTTATTCCAGCCTTTTCGAGTCTTCCGGGCTGCGCTTGCCCCTCTACCCTTTTATCTGTGAATTCTTGATCCAGACGAGTTCAGTTCCACTGGACCTCTCGCCCAATTTGACCCGAGCATTGGTGAGTTTTGCCATCTGTACCCGAGCAATGGGTTTCGAGCCTACGTTGGACCTCTTCTGCTACTATTACAAGGTTAGCGTTTCCATGAACCGGCTGACCGCTCTAAGGCATCCTCGGGGATTCCCCCTCTTTGCAAGTTTTGGAAACAAGGACCATAGGTGGTCAGAAAGTTACTTGTGGAGTCGAGGCCGTGGGTGGAATTTCGAGGTTCTGAGGGAAACCTCACGGCCTTTCGAGGACTAAGAATTTGAATGCCTCCAATGAAGCTGTGAAGACTGCTATTGAGGCCCCCTTGCTCAACGATGAAGGGATCACGCTTTTTTGGTGGTGATCTTGTCCTGTCGTCCATGTGTGAGTAAGGATGAGGTGGCGGTCGCTGATTCGTCCTTCTTGGTTAACCTGCACAAATTAAACAACAAACATCGTTAAGGAGTCGGGGCGGCCCGACTAGAACCCTCCGGTGTGAGAGTAAGGTTTCCGGTAAAAAGAGGGTAGTAAATATGCCGTAATAAGTGTTTGATAAGAGGCAGTGATAAGAGAGTTGTGATATCTCTGAATTTGCTTGCCTTCATATTAAATGTGCACTTTCTATTTATACCTGAAGTTCATGTTGACGTGGCGGTTGGTGATTGGGGAGCATAATGCGGCGATCATTAAATGCGTTGAGGGTCTTCGTAAAAAATAAGTGAACTGTGCGCTTGTCAGAGAGTTGGTATTGGCGTGCAACGGTTTTCTCGGGCCTAGGGAAACGGTTTGTCGGGGCAGATGATGATTGATCCAAAGCCGAGGCCGAGTGGTTTTGTGACAAAAGCTTTTATTATTGCCGAGGCGGGGACCGATTCAATGGCGATCTTAGAGGCGAAAGGTCATTCGAGGTTGTTTGGAGATCGCGAGTTATCTATTGGCTCGGCCATAAAGAAACTTGTGTGTATCTTAGGGGTGAGTGGTCCAGTCCTCGCTACTGGTGGCTTTTTAGGTGGGGCCCTTTATTGTGCCTAGGGTCGAGTCCTTGGCGTGCCGAGGGTCAATCCCTCGGTTTAATCCTTTCACACTCTATATATTTTTATTTATTTATTATATAATATATATTATATTACATTTATTAACTATTTTGAACCTTTGATTTATTCATTATATATATATATATATATATATGTTCACGCCAAAAATGTGGTGATCTTGTCGTGTTGTGTCCGGGGTGCCGAAAGTAACGTGATGTCGGGATCGCCGGCGTCGTTGTCCGACAGTGGTTGTCGCGGTGGGATATCTGACATATTTTTATCTGCAAAATAAAGCACCGTGAGTGGGTGGGGGTGCCCCCAAAACCCTCCGGTGTGATAATCAGTATCTGTTGTTTATGTCATAGATAATAAATAAAAATGAAGTGTGTATAGTGTCTGTATAAACCAGCAGTAGTCAGAAATGAAGGAGAGTTCTTCTTTTCTTTTGTGGAGGGAAAATAGTCCCCACTTTTAAGGTGGAAGTCTCCTCCTATTTATAGTAAAGGCTATCTTTTAAATCTTGGGCTTCTTTCGCATAATCGGGCTTGGGCCCTTTTTTGGGTATGGATTTGGCCCAATCCTCTATATATATTTTGGAGTACTCTTTTGGGCTATCTTTTCGGGTCTAATATTTTTGGTGCACTTCAATATATATATATATATATATATATATATATATATATATATAGATAGATAGATACTAAACCAAACAAAATCTTGATTGTTGGGGAACTATTCTTTTTTCCATTGTTTGTGTTTATTTTAGAATTTGTATTGTTTTGTTTATGATAATTTGTTGTTAGTAGGTTATTTCCTAATTTTGATGTTAATTCCAAATTAAAATCTTATTTTTATTGTTATTTCAATGTTGATTAATTTCATTAAAAATAATTTATATAAACCACAAAACCGAACCAAACCAAACCAAACCAAGTGGTTCAGTTCGAAATTTTACTCGGTTTGGTTCGGTTTGCAATTTTTTGAACCACTAGGAAGCGGTTCAATTTGTGATTTTGATATAAACCAAACCAAACCGAACCACTTACACTCTTGACACACCCACACATATAATAATGACTGACCAACCTGCCCCGCCTCAATAACCGGTGTGGCCCATTAAGCCCGCCTCTTAGCGAGATGATATTTTAAAGGAAAAATGGCGGGACATTCTATTTTCAAAGTTTTTAATCGCTCTAATCTCTTGTTTTTTTTTCAAATCGGAAAAAAGACATTTTTGGGAGCAAAAAGACTACGATGCCCTTAATGAACATGTGACGCGCTACGAAAACGAATCGCGGTGCATTGATTATTGAACCGCGATGCATCGATTTTATTACATTACTTTATGCATCGCGATTCATCAGTTTAATTGCCTAGTCTATTTTTGTACCGCGATAAATCAATATTTGAATCACGATTCATTAGTTTAATTGAGTGCATTGATTATTAAACCGTGATGCATTAATTTTTTCACCACGATTCATCAATTTAATTGCATAGTCTATTTTTGCATCGCAATACATTAATCCGATATTTTTATCATCATTGTTGCGCAACAAAATACGACCCCCGTTATCTAACCGTGGAGGTCGATCCCCGTTTCGTTGCGCAACAATAATGATTTTCGAATCCAATGTGTTTGCCGAAGCTGTTGAAGGAGACAATAACATTTTCGGAACAATATTTCAAAAAATAAACTTTTGCGGTTGAAAAAAAGAAAAAAAATAGACTAGAAAGGTTATAAACTTTTAAAAAATAACCGATCAGAATTTTATCATATTTTTATAACCCAACCCATCTTTTATAAGTGATGGGGCGGACGAACCCAACGGGTCTGACCCATTTGACCGCTCTTGCCCGGTTTGGGTTTTAACTTTAAACCGCCCTTTGTATCTTTTTGTATGTATGTATGTGACATTAGTCAAATATGGTCATTTGATCCGGTTGATAAACATATATAGCCCTTGACCAATTGGTTTACACTGGTTTATCAATAAACCAGTGTAAACCACTGTAAACCACTGTAAACCACTTGGTCGACCTGATAAACCAGTGGTCGACCAGTGTAAACCAGTGTAAACCTTGAAAAACCAGTTGTCGACCAAAATAAACCAGTGTAAACCCTGATAAACCAGTTGTCGACCAAGTGATTTACACTCAGTGTAAACCACTTGGTCGACAACTGATTTATCCGTCGACCAGTAGATAAACCAGAAATTTTCGTATGTTGAGCGGTTAATTTTTACTGGTTTACCGATAAACCAGTCGTGGTTTATAAGTGGTTTATCAATAAATCAGGCTATAAAAGAGTTTTTTTTTTAAGTGAGACTACAAATAATCAAGTCATCTTTGACTTGGCCATTTTTGTAAATGCCCCCTTTTTGTATCATACTACCCTTTCATTATGGTTAAATTAAATAAATCAAGAGACGAACATCCTGATCCTGATCCTGTCGAAGGAGGCGGCGGCAACAGCAGCAATGGAAGGAGACAAGCCAACAACGTTAACGTGCACAGTGGTAGCCATGGATCACACCAACCTCTGCTACAGGGTTTGCTCAACATGTGAGAAGACCATCCCTGACGTCAACACCATCTCCGCTCCCTGCAAATACTGCAATTTCAACAACATTTCTGTTAACCCTTCCTCCGCTACTAAACGCCTCTTTCGTGTTCTTGTAAGTAGGAAATTAAATTTAATACCTTGTTTGTTTCAATAGAATATTACTTCTTCTTATGCGGGAATGTTTTGAAAATATTTGTAGAAAAAAAAAGTGATCGTCATTGGTGGGTTTTTGTGTGTAGTTGTCCATAGCTACGGATACGAAGGTGGTTGTGGTGATAATGTTTGATAGGGCTGCTAGGAATTTGTTTGGTTGCTCTGCTGATGATTTTTTTGATTTTGCGAAGCTTCATCCATTTGCTGGTATTGTTTCTCTTACTCAATTCACACAATCTTTTAATTTCTTTTAGGACTGATTTGTATGACTTTTTTCCCCTCAAATTGAAGTTTGATGTACATTTATCTAGTTTTAAAGGCTAAAGTTATAACCTTTCTAAATCTAAATTACATGAAAGTTCCAATTCGTACTCCCTCGGTTCCGGGCCAAAAATACATTATTCTATTTTGGAATGTTTCACTTAAATAGTCTACTTTCAAAAATTAAGACATGAATGTATCATTTTATTACTAATGTGCTAATAAAAGTGTCATTTTCTTAAAAAGTTGGACTTTCAAATGGGGACTCTTTTCTCGGAGGGAGTAGTTTTGAACAAGCAAATTAATGTATATGTAATCTTCATTTGCAATATGATCTGGCTTTATTTTAAAATGTCGTTTGAGGGATCTTTTTATGAGACAGAGGGTGTATAGTTTAACAATTTGGGGTGGAAGAAATCTCTGATGGACAATGACTTCTAGGTTCATTGTCCATTCATCTTAATTGTATTATTGATGTTGCTTTGGCATGAAAACGTGCTACTTCTTGTAGGCACCTCTTCTAAACTCCTGATTGCCTACTTCTTACCAATTCAACTAGCTCATGATTATTATTTTTTAATTTTTCTGTGTGCAAGTTTTGGAATTATTGCTCAAGAATTACATTAAATGTAAATGTTGATTGTGATGATGTATGATGGTTGGGAATGTTTTGTGTAGCTGAGACTGCAGGTAAGATTCTGGAGGGAGAGATGTTGCGGGTGACACTTACAAAACCAAAGAATGGAAATGCACAGCATCAGCGAGTTGTATCAGTTAAACCTCTGCAATCTGGTTTCCGTCCTGTAATTGAGACTTTAAGGGTGTATGGCGTTAGAGCTGGCTCATAATTGTTTTCTTGCTTGTATTACTAAAACTGATCGCATTTTCTTTCTGCTGGAAAGCTGCTATTGGCATGATGCCTCAGAAACTGTAAACATGGCTTGTAAATCAAGGAAGGTACATAATGTTTTGAAGCTTTAGCAGTCTTATGCTATCTCTACTCCAGGATATTTGGTTATTAGAAATTAGTATAATCTAGGCTTTAGCATTAGAGTGAGCACCTCAGGTTTATCTTTGGCTTGTTAACTAGATTAGGGCTATCCCTGTATCCTTAAACTTGAGGAGTTGAACCTAAGACTTTTATTCTTCATTAAGTGTCTCATGGCCACTTGATACTTACCCTATCAACAATCCTTAAAGAGGAAATTATGACTAATTTTATGTCTACTAATCTTAAAGCAAAGATCTGAAACTAGAATAGCTTCTTTTGGTGGTGATTTTTTCTTTTTTAAGTTTGAATTTGAGCCCTTGAGCTGCCTTACATGCCAATGCAAACACTTCCTTATTGACAGCCAAATTTACTGACATCATACATACCATGCCATTCTTGGCGGCATTCATAAGTGATTATTTCGATGACTGACACCAATGGCCCACAAGGTCTAATTACTCTTGCATTTTTCTAGTTATGAAACTGCCGTTGAAGCTTTAGGCCCTCTTTGTCTACTTTGTGATATTCTATCTTAAATTACAAATTAGTGAGTGCTTTCAGATTTTTGGTTAAACAACAAAAAGTCATATTCTTCTTAATTGCTATTATGGACAGCAATAATCAAGAATAAAACAATTGAGTGTGGTTTAACCAAAAAAATTGGACATGAATGAATAGCAATAGCTTTAGTGGACCATAAGTAGTTGGGATAAGAGCTTATTAAGTTGTGTGGTATTAAGATAATAATTATTTTTCTGGCGGTATGATTCCTAACTTGTCAGTTTGAGCTGGATGATGCCGGCTGAGGGATATGATTCTTATCAATGGTGACAACAATAGAAGAGGAGGAAGAGGTAACAACCGTGATAATTCTTAAATTGCTGTGATTTACTTCCTTTTTTTCACAAATGAATTACTGTCTAATTACAATATACTGTATTTGTTTTGTCAGACACTATGCATTCTTTCACCTGGACAGCATACTTTGGACATTCACTGGAAGATTTTTCTTTTGTAGCACTGGAAGGTGATTGGCTGCAAGCCTACAATCATATGTGACCAATTGAAACTTTTCCCCGGGGAGTAAGTTTGCCTTGAGTCCACTTCTGCAGCATTTGTAGGGAGTTGTTCGGTTGATCCATTGGAACCAAATGACCAGCATCATGAACCTGATTGTGTGTTTTAGACGAAATTTTTTGAGTTAGGATATGCAAGGCCCATGACAAGAGAGAGAGAGAGAGAGAGAGAGAGAGACCTTCAGGAAAGTGAGAACCCCATGGCTCTTTATCGTTCCTGCTTCTTTCCCGTCCACTAAAAATGGAACAGTTGGAGCTGCATCAAAAGCTTTTTTACCTGACCATGGCATGGCATTAACCCATCTCGAGTTCCCTGCATATATTGAATCACAATTGTAAATTTCTGCTCTATGTTAAGCATTGCTTCTTCTAGTTGTAGTATTCGAAGTATACTATGTAAGAGTCTTACCAAGCCAGTTGCAAATGAGATCATATTCCCCAGCATATACAAGGAGATTGATTCCATCTTCAAGAAGAGCAGGAATAACAGCTTCAAGGTTCCTCATCCAGTCCTCTTGCATTGCCTGGTACACGGTATCACTGCAAGAGACGAATTCAATGTCCCCAACCCCTAAAGCTTTCCTCACTTCGGGCAAGTTCAAGTAACTTTCCATGTCCGAGAAGTCATAGCACAGTGATCCTTGACATTTCTTCCTGATATCATAGTACTGCAAGACAAAACACTCATGTTAAATGGCTAAACTTGTCATCAGTTCAGTTTTCTTTGAGAAACAGCCTCTCTGTTTTGCTCTTTCATGATCTTTACATTTCTGTTGTATTCAGAAAACCTTGTCTTACATTTATATTTCCAGCAACAGACAGAATATAGTCAAAAATGTTTTCGCATGTGGTCAATGCGGTAATGCAAGAGGCTTGGCCATCAGTGCCTGAAACGGAATGCAGACACTTAGTGTATACTCATAGTCATAGTTGAAACACTAATTGAAAATTTAGAACAAATAGAATTACCGCATTTCTTTGTAGCCTCCAGACAATCGGGAATCAACTGGCTTATATCGTCGTAATCCGACTTGGTTATTAATGACATGTTCAAAGCATAATCAGGGTATGCTTGGTACTGAATCCCAGGTTCGGTGAGTCCGTTGCCAATTCCAAACCCCTGCTCACATTGCCAAGTTTAGTAATTTGCAATGCTGAGAAAACTGCTTATAACCAGATTGATCTGGATTTTTGACCTACCTTCAAGTTTATGTGAATGCCTTCTTTGTTCTTGTTTCCTTGGTTAACACGAGAAGCGAAAGCTGGGATATAGTGCCCGGCATAAGACTCTCCGGTGATGTAGAAGTCATTGGTTGCATAGTCAGGATGCGCCTTGAAAAATTCCTGTCATGACCGGAATGTTAACATGTACAGTCTTAAGTGCCAACTCCTAGTGTTCTTGGTAGTGTGCAAGCATTCTATTCCAATGGTTGGTACTATGTTCAAGCTCAAAACAAAGGATGTAGGTAGTTGCGGACCTGCAAGAAGTTATAAAGGTCATTGCTTACACCCTTCTCATCGTGGCGAATGTCTTCTTTGCTAGAGCTATAACTGAAACCAGTTCCAGTAGGTTGGTCGACGTATATTAAGTTGGAAACCTGTCCAAGTGAACACAAGTAAACCTCACATAACTCTACGAATGAAAAAATGTGTTCACATTTGTGGTCAACTGGTAACGTGGTGCTCGAGGACCAATAAATTTTTATCTCGGGTGTTGGTGTTGTACCTTGTCCCAACCATAGTCATTCCAAACAAGAGACATGTTCTTGGCTATTTTGAAAGGACCATTTTCATAAAACAAGGCCAGCTCACTGCTACATCCTGGCCCTCCAGTCAACCATATCACAACTGGGTCGGCCTTGCTATTCCTTGATTCAAAGAAAAAGTAGAACATCCTGCAAAAACAGTGTCAAATTTTAAAACATGTCAGCTACTCAATTTTCTCTTCATCGCCAAAAACGGAATACTGCTTCATTTATTACAAAAAATATTGAATATCCCAGATTCCCATTTCTTAAACTTGCATTTATTTGCAGCAACACATTATACACAGAATGTTCTTGTAGGTATCGGCACAGGTAAAACTTGTGATATTAAAAACAAAATTATCTAATATTTCTGACAATGAACGTTCATCCTCGATAAATTGCAGGCACTGTTATTTCGTCAGTGTTTTCTTGATCCGGCTATGGGCGGACTAACAGTAAGTTTGAAGGGTATGTTAGTGTTTTCTTGATCCGGCTACGGGTGGGTGCTAACAGTAAGTTTGAAGGGTATGTTAGTGTTTTCTTGATCCGGCTATGGGCGGGCTAAACAGGAAGTTCGAAGGGTATACACGTTAACCTACATATGTACTTATTTTCTAAAAAATAAACCTTTAAGAAGCAATCATCAATGATTTCACATACCAAATGTTGTCCTAAAGTACAACACTTAACATGACACATGAAAGCACAAACTGTCTTTTTCGAGAACAAATAGTAGTAGGACTAGGACCATGTTTGGGAATCACTAAATAATTGTCCATTCAATCTTGCCTCATGCTACTTATAATTGAGCCCAATAAAATTGATCCCATGACAGATAGTCTACCAATTTAGACAAAAAAAAAAAAAAGCCTTAACCAAAAAGAATAAAGGACCGGGACCGGTCAACCTCCCAAACAACCATTCAAGAATAAGGCCGAATTTCCAGTTATCAAAGTCAAAGATATTTACAACGAATGGCCTAAATTCCTGCCTGTACCTCTCAGATTCACTCATTATCAAACAGTGGGTTATGTAGGTTCCCTCTTGATTTAAAGGAAAAAAAAGTTGGCAAAAACTTAGGTAAGATAGTATTACGAATATTTTATTTAAGATGAATTCTCTTGATCCGACTCACATATATTGATGAATTGAGTTGTGAGAGCGTAAAATTCCATCTTACAAATTAAGATTAATAAAACGATCTTACAATAAAACCACTCAAAAAGCAAAGATATTCATGAATGCAAACATGACTCCAAAATGCTCCCATCCAATTGGTTCAAGGAAAAAGAGAGGAAATATTCTATCAAAGAAAGCAGCACCATACTTTTTTTCCACACAAGTAGTTCACACTGATATTGACATGGGATAAGCTATAATATTTTTATGTTTAAACATATAGGATTTATATAGAAAAGAAATTAATAGATTTATTAGTCTATACCTTGCACCTACGGTATCGGGAAGGCCATAGTAACCAGCATGGTGACCCAAGTCCGCCGTGGAGGGAGAAGCACCGGAACGACCGAGAACGGGTAACGAAAGCTGGGTTTCGACGAGTCTGGGAGACTTGGTAGTCGTAGTGGCCGAGGGTCGAATGTTTACGTCGTGTTTTGGATGCAAATTGAGTTCTCGAATGAGGTTTTTTCCTTGTGTTACATCATGGGTTGTTGTTGGAGTTGAGAAGGGTAGTAGGAGGAGGATGAAGAAGATAGAGAGGAGAGAGGAAAATGGAGCCATATGCATGTTTTTTCTAGGAGTTTGTTTTGTGAATGAACGAAAGTTTGTTTGGTGCGGCGGTTTATATAGGGTTTGAATAAGTTGAGTTTGGAGTGAGAAATGAGTTTTGTAAAAAGAGGGAGAGAGAGTGGGGAAATTATTAAAGGAGAATTTAACGGTTAGTTTGTTATAACTTATAACTAGGAATTATATATATGGTGTTTTCTTTTTTTTGTATATTATTATTCCTTTCTTTTCCTGATTCGGTTGCCAAAACTAAATTCATTTTCCATTACTACTCTCTCTCCATTCCTAGAAAAAAGTAAACTATTCCATTTTATAATGTTTTACTTAAATAATATATTTTCAAAAATTAAGAAATATTATTTTATTACTAATGAGCTCCTAAAAGAATCATTTTCTTAAAAAAATTAACTTTTAAACAGAGTCTTTTTGCCCGAAACAAAATTAATGAGTATTTCAGTTATTTATTTTTTCGGTGCAAAGTTTTCTTTACTAATGTTTTGTCTCTTTTCAATGTTTTTCGCTAAGGTTGGGTTTTTTTTTTTGGGGGGGGGGGGTGTTGGAGAATTGAATCTACACAATTTCCATTTTAATGGCTATAATTTCCATTTTAATGGCTATAAGTAGAGGATGCATACACATATTATATTGTTAGATTTATTCATTAAACTTGAATAAATATTGGAGTTTTATTCTCAAATCTTTCTCGAGTACGTCACATGTAAAATCGTCTTACGATTCTTAATTCGTAAGACAGAGCCTCACTCTTTCGCAACATAAATTACCAACACACGATAAATCGAGTAAAGAAGATTCGTTTTACAAAAAATATAGGTAAGTACGCTTTATCCAAAATTTTGCCCTCTTTCCACTTTAGTCCATCTCTTTTTGGTGTGCACACATTTAATCTTGTTTAGGGTACGTGAAAGATTGATGTACTCATAATATATATATATATATATATATATATAGATTAAATAATTATTTGGATTAAATAATTATTTGGTGCCTGAACTATCCCGAAACTCTGAGTTTCGTCCCATTATTTTTTTTGTATGCGTTTGGTCCCGTAATTCGATTTTTTTTGGCCAATTCCTCCTTCCTACCGTTATCGTTACAAAAAAAAAAAAAAAAAAATAAAATAACATTGGCTAACTTTTCAAAATGTCCAAACTTTAGGGAGTTAATGTCCCAATTGAAAAAGGCACAACCCCTTACCTCCAGCCAACCCCCCACTCCATCTCTGGCCAAAAAAAAAAAAGAAAAAGAAAAAAAGGGGCGACTGCTCTCTCTTTCTCTCTCTCTTCAGTCGTGTCTCACAGCTAGAGCCGTCAAAACGGACCAACGAGGCGGACCAACCCGCAAAATGGCGGACCAACCCACTAAAATGACGGACTAGAAATACTTTGGCCCAACCCAACCCACCTTGGGCTACGGGGCGGGGCGGACCAACCCGCCAAAAACGAAAATTATAACAAATGACATTCTCCATCGATCTGATCTCTAGGAAAGGAAGACAGAGTAAATCGGTTTGAAGACTTCCTTTCTTTTGCGAGGATCTTTCTGTGGAGACTACCGTTCTTTCCTTCCTTCCTTGTTCCTTCTGTCATCTTGGCTGGAAGAAGAGAAGACTAATGTAGAAAAAAAGGATTGCAAGGGAGAGCATTAGAGCATTCAAACTCCAAAGTCACAAATGGAGTATCACAAGCGCCCTGCTGTGCCTTCCAAAACTGGTCAAATTTTGAAAATGTGGGAAGAGGAAGTTGTGGGTGTGTGTGAGAAAGAGAGCGAGAGAGAGAAGCGGTGAGGTAGTTTGGTTCTGGTAGACTGGTAGAGGGAGGGAGAATTAAAATTAGTTGGATTAGAAAGAGGGTGTGTGGAGTAGAGTGGGTGACGGCTGGAATTCTTGAAAGTGGAAATGAGGAGGATTGAGGAGAAAGAGTGATAGGCTGTAAGAAAAAGTAGGGAGAATATATTTCATACGTTCACTTTTCATTTATTATAGATTATAGAAAATTCAGTTTTCACTCAATTAACTTATACATTTATTATAGAAAAATTGTAGATTTATAGTATAATTAAAAAATGGCAGACCAACCCGCCCTGCCCCGCCCCCGCCCCGCTTAACCCGCCATCCGCGCGGGTCTAACCCAAAAAGCCTGCCTTTTGGCAGGGTCGTATTTTTAAAACCCAACGCAACGGGTTTGGCCTATTTTGACGGCTCTACTCACAGCAGCCCAACGTCTTCTCCACCTTCGCCCCAACCCAGCGACCTCCGCCCAAATCCTCTGACATATCCTCTTCCATAGTCGTCGGCCTTTCTCTTCAGTCGATTCCTACTCCAAAACCGCCCCAATCCCGACGATGTCTCTTCCATTCTCCTCCCAGATCTACAAAAGCACTCTGTCCCTGTTTCAACCGACTCCATCGTCGGTCATCTATCCTAGATCTGGACAGTAACGTCACTCTTGTCGGCTTTATCCTAAGTCTCATCAACCCTACTCCATCGCTGACCTCCCCCTTCATCTACCATCACCAAGCGAACGCAGTTCACTCTTCTTTTTCTCCACAGAGGCAGCCGAGCCTCGCCACCGATCCGACACCACCTTCCCGACCAGCTTCTAACCTTAACTCACTGTACATGTAGCGACTGGAATCACTTACAACTACCGCCACATTATCCGATTCTTCGTCTCTACCGCGCCGCCTAGGGTTTCACCTTAACCGATTCACCTCCCCCATTTCAATTTTAACCAAAATTGAAGTATACTCTACAATCTTGATCGTGTCTCCGTCATTAATAGCCCTAGGTTGTGAAGGAATGAGCTTGACGACATTGGGAAGCATTATATTAGAGAAGTCGAGATATAAGAGAGTCCAATTAACGATATTGGAATCAAATTGGATGGAGAGGTGATTGGAGGAGATACCGCTATCTTTGATGGCAATTGTGTTGCCACGAACGACCCGGCCTATTCGGATGAAGGATCCAGATCTGAACTCTAGGGTTTCTCCCTTTCTCGGACCTTTGTCCATAGTTAGCTTCAAGGTTGAGCCTTCTTCCATGTCTGCGATTATGGGAGTGAAGAGAGAGAATTGAGTGATGGAGTGAGCCAGGGAGGGAGTCTCCTTTGTTTCGAAGTGATTTGAATTCCAAAATCGAAACAAGTGACCAATTTTGTCAAAGCAAACCTTTTTCAATTCGTGCATTAACTCCATATAGATTGAGCATTTAGAAAAGTTAGCAAATATTAAATCTTTTAGTAACGGTAACAGTAGGAAGAGAGAATTGACAAAAAAAAAATCAAATTGAGGGACAAAAAAAAAAAGGGGGATGAAACGCAGAGTTTTGGGATAGTTTATGGACCAAATAATTATATAATTCATTATTTATCTTAAAGTATTCTTAGGTTCATAAGTTCAAGAGTAATCCACGTTTTATTGGATTTCAGTCGCACAAAAATCTTAATTTCCCCCTCGTTTTATGAATCAAGGAACACATTAAGACCAGTTTGTTTCACGGAAAATGATTTCCTAAAAATAAAAAATTTCATTTTCACTTGTTTGACAAATCTTTTGAAAATATGTCTGAAAAATATTTTCGGATGTTTGACAAATATACGGAAAATGTTACGAAAAACAATATATGAATAAATACAAAAGGTATATTCTAATATTAATACACATATTGAATATAAAATAGTGCTGAAGTTTAAGTAATTTTCTTTTAATAACCCACAATTTATCATTAATGGTGTCAAATCAATAAGGTCTATCTTTTTTCAAGCTCACAATTTTTTTTTGATAATTGATATGAAAAATTGTTTTAAAAAATAAAATAAATAATGTTTGAGACATCCTTAAATAATAATATAATATAGTGGACACTAATTTTAGGACGTGGTGAGTATTTTTAAAATTATAATTTATAAATAATATGCACAAACTCCATTTATATTTCTAAACAATTTATTTGTTGAGTAAAATATTGTGTGTGAATATGTGTAATTTTGGAAGGACGCGTAGGGATGCTCGAACATCTGAAAAATGACTTGTTGAAAATAAATCTGTAAGTCATTTTCTGAAAAAGAAAACTTCTTTTCCGTTGATTCGAAAAACCTTTTACGTTGATTATATTTTCCTAAAGTTACCAAATACCAAAAAATATGAAAAACGTTTTTTAAAAGTCATTTTTCGTAAAATGAATGTAGCCTAATAACTTACTTTTCAAGTTTCGGACATTTAATCATTCATGACTAATGAACATATGCAATCTTTTCTTTCCTTTTTTCTCCTCAAAATTAATTTTAAAAAATGCACACTTTTAGTAATAAAGGCAATAGAGTAGGTCATCATAAAGGAACAGATGAAATCTCTGGCCTCTGCCACCCTTTTAAACTAAAATCCCCACCAATTTTGGAGATTACTTTTGGGACCACGAAATTATTTTTGGAGATTCCTAGATGAGAGTTCAACAATCTCTGAAGCAGACCTTAATCATGGAGTCCAGATCTCCTGTATCATTTGTGTGTATCATTGATGTACCATTTTTCATCTCAATCATTGCATCCCAACTATTGCATCTTAATCAATGATTGAGATGAAAAGTGGTACACCAATGATACACACAAATGGTACAGAGATCTGGACTCTTAATCATGAGGCTTGGTCGATGCATTACAAGTAAACCTGATAATTATAACCCATATTCATTACTTAAACTCATTAATTACTTAATTCAATATGTTAATATTTGTGAGTTGAAGCGGACAACCCGTTTCAGCCCGTAACTTTTCTATACTATAAATTTCATGTTTTTTTTTGGGGGGGGGGGGAACGGGCTAAGACGGGTCAACCCGCTTAAACCAGTTATTCGTTCCAACTAGACCCATTTCAATCCGTTTAATGGTTAAGACGGGTCAACCCGCTTAAACCAGTTATCCGTTCCAACCAGATTCATTTCAATCCGTTTGATATTTAAGTTTTAACGAGGTTCGATTCACTTCAACCCGTTACCCATTCCAACAACCCAAGCCACCTAATTACCAGGCTTCACAAGTTTATCGATGACATTCCATTATCGTTGCACTTAATATATACCTCATTCGTTTCGGGTAAAGAGTCTTCGTTTGAAAATTAATTTTTTTAAATGTTACTTTTAATAGCCCATTAGTAATAAAAACACATTTTTAAACCTTTATTTTGAAAATAGACTCTTGTAAGTTAAAATAAAATAATGCATTTTTTGTCCGAAACAAGAAAAGTATAAAAAAATTAAAAAGGTCGCTAACTAGCTATATGCATGCGAGTTTACTCGGGAGACGGAACAAAGTGTCGATGATAACTATTGCACAATATACATTTATCTCAAATGTTGTCTTTCTATCCTTTTGACAATACAACAATGAAAGTTTGGTTTTGACATGAATTTTGTCCAAATCAATTGTCTCTTGTGTATTAATTTGTCTCTTAATTTTTATCACAAACTATTGAAAACAAAGGAAACAACAACAACAAACGACATCATTTTATGTGTCAACGGAGTGAGGCGACGGGCGAGCGCATGCATCCGTCTTTATGTTCATTCTTTCCAATGCTGAATTGATCTTGCCGTACGATTACGATTACAATTACAAAGCTTATTTTTCAAAATCAAAGCACAAACAATATTAGTTAGAGGTCTGATTTAATAGAGGTTGTCATTCACTAAATGTTGGAATATAACAAAACGTCACTCAACATCAACATGATACGTTAAGGTAATGACATGTAACGATTACTTACATGGTCCCACCACACAAACCCTATTTGAGCTAACATTGTAGCCATCAAATTTGTTGATGCAAAGACAAAAGGAATAGCTGGAGAGTTTAGACTAGATTATCATTTGTGGGAGTGGGACTACCAACCAAAGTAGAAAGAGGAAGGATTATGGGTGTGAATTGATAGTAATGAGCAATTGATCAATTCGGACGGTCACGATTTTATTTTAGCGTGCAAGGCATCTGCTCCTGAGTGACGTATTCGCAAGTGGTGTTCCCGTTAAGCTACGACATTCCATTTGCTCCATCTACCTATCCACCTTTGTCTTTTTTTTCTTTTCTTTTTTTTTTCTTTCAATTTTGGCTATATTTTGCTCGATTCTTTTCAAAAAGGAATAAGTGACGTTTTGAGAGTCGATATTTAAACATTTCTTCGCTCCACCTAAATGAGAAAAATGACATTTTACAATTTCTATAAATTTTTAACTTTATCTTTTACATGTGATATATGAACATTTGAATTGTACGCAAATATATTGATAATTATAACACTTTCCAACCTTATTAAACTATTTCTTAATTATTAAAATTCATAAAGATAAGTTTTTTGAATAAAACGAATGGAGATAGTATGTTTTAATTGTTAAGCACTTGAGTGTATATAATTTTTTTTCTCCGAGTCACGTTGTAATATCTCACAAATTATTTTATTAATCGTAATTGTATTATTAACTTAATAACTTCAATAATATTTTTTTTTTGGATCAGATAGGTTTATTATTTGGGCTTAGTTATGTTTTTGGTAAATTTCGAATTGAGCTGTTTAGATGATGAATTTTATTGTCATGGTTTTATTTGGGGTCGACCCATAATTAAATTTTAGCCCATAGATTACAAACAGTAAATATTAAAATAATATTAATATCTATAATAATAGTACATTAGAGATAGTATTGGAGGGGAATAAGCTGTTAATGGGAGCTATCTACCGTGTGAGGTTAACTGAACGGAAGAGAGAGACGATGCTGAAGGAGAACGAACGAGAGAGAGAGAGAGAGTTAGTGGGACCTATCAACCGTGTGAGGGTTAACTAAACGGAAGAGAGAGACACTACTGAAGGAGAACGAACGAGAGAGAGAGAGAGAGAGAGAGAGAGAGAGCTGCTTAAGGAAAGTTTGTGGTTGCGCTCCGTCAAGCAAACCGAGGTAAGCCTTCGCCTTTACTTTCCTTTGTAGTTGAGTTGTGTGAGATGAAGATTGCTAGGAATAATGACAATAGAAGAGAGAGCACCGATGGTGTTTATTGGGATTTTCTGGTTAGTTAAATTTCTGAAAATTATATGTAAGCCCTTAAACTCATAATTGTACTATGTATGTCTTGTATCATATATTCTGTATATAAACATTTTATATGTAATTATTGGAATGCAAAGATGATTAGTATTTTTCTTAAGGTTTAGTTGTTAGATTATCATTAGTAACATTTATGCTACGTTGTAATTTTAAATTCGAATAAGAGGAGTTAACTCCTTGCTTGTGATTGGGTGATCATTGTTCGTATAAGTCCAGTTGGCAACAAACAAGGATAGAGGGGGGGGGGTGAATAACCTTGTTAAAACTTGAGGATTGTCTTGTAAAATTTTTAAGTTGACAGCGGAAAATTGAATCTTGTCAGTCAGCCGATAATGGTCAGCTGGCTGAAGCTTTTAAAATAACTTAAACCGATGAAAGTTGGTCAGTTGGCCGACACAACGATTTTCAAAGAGGTTTGCTTTTAAGGTAGATCACTGAATACGAAGAATAAACTGAAAAACAATTTACCAGAACAACTAAGCAAACAATTATGTCGATGGCAGGCGACACTTAATCAGTTGAAAACTTTTTAAGTGTTAGGTCAGTTTGCAAGAGTATAGATAATAACTGACAAATCAATTGAAGTGGTTCACAGTAAAACTGCTACGGCCACTACCAAGTTGGTCAAACTTGGATTTTTGAAGTGCATTAATTTTATTAAAAATCTAATTGATCTCTAATGGATCAGTGTACAACAAAAGACCAGTGTTTATGGAGTAAGATTGAATAACAATCAAACTTGTGAGACAAACTGACTGAATTCAAAATAATATGAAATGGATCACTTAGTGTTTGCATAAACAATAACTAGAAAGAAAATATTCAAGGGAGATTATCTAGCAAAAGTTTTAAGAAGACTAAGGCACATAGAGAATTTATTTTTAGGTTAGAATGCTTCAGACTTCTATATCTTCAAAAATGCTTCCAGTGGGTATTTATAGATGAACTTGAAGAGTAATCCGTTAGGAACACATTTGAATTTGAAAATGTGTTTGGCAGAGCATACGTATCTTCACAAGATCACAAAGATCATGTTGGAAAGATTATCTAACAGAATATCTACCAAAAGCACAAAATGAGAAAATGTCAATGCCAGGAAATGTTCAAGCAAATGAGGAAAACAAGCTGTCACTTAAAAACGTTATGGTCAGTTGAACATGTAACTGACAAAGAATTTTAAGCTGACCAAAATATCTTAAAGCTTTTGGCTGACAACAATTGGAATGATTTTAAACAAATTTTAACTTAATGCAAGATTCAACAGTTCGTTGTATACATGCTAAACAAATAAGGGATTACATTTCTTTTAGGTTCTTTACAAAAGTGTAAAAATACTTTTTGAATGTTAGGCTTCCGCTGCCATGCTCGACCTCGTGTTGGTAGTTGCTTTGACTCTGTCACTTGCCTTTGTTGTATATCTTCAATATAATGTAGTTTTCACAAATTTCATGTATTAACTCGATTTTACGTGAAATACCTTTTGTTTTCGAAAAACAACTTTGTGTTAATAAATTGTATAGGTGTATGTACTCCTTTGTGTTGAAAATGATGATTCACAATACTATTTATTGTTATAATTATGTCTCAAATTATAATAGGCTTAGGATTTCTTTCTTCACTTGGATTAGAAAGCTTAATCCTAATTAGCTTAGGACTAATCTTGGTAAACATGACCCATGCATATAAATATGGGGCGTGCGTCTTGGGAGAAAGGGGAGATTCCGGCCGAGTTTGTTAGACATAATTTGGAGACGGACGATACGACACGTGGTCGAAGGTCTCGAGATCTTGGCGGTATTAGACAAAATAGTGCGTGACTATTTTGGGATGTGAGAGGTGTGGTACTCTGTGGGATCGTGTCAATCCTTGTAACCCTAGCCCAGGTAGGATGAGTACATTGAAAACTTTCTATTGCAATTCCTCATCGTTTATAGTGAAGTTGTTGTTTGCCTTGGAGTGGATTAAACTTGGATAAAATAATTTTTTGGTCCCTAAACTATACCAATATTATGCGTTTGGTCCCTGTATTTTTTTTGTAATGTGTTTGGTCCTTAAAGTAGGGTTTTACTAAGAGATTACCCCTCATGGTGTTACTGGTCGGTTTTTCCGTCAATTTTTTATGAAATTCCAAATCTACCCTTAGTAATGTTAGTGGTTCAAAATAAAAAAAATAAAAAAGAAAAAAAAAAAAAAAAAGAAAAAGAAAAAGGATGTCGGGTTTGTTGGTGGGCTTGAAGCTGGAAGGGATGACGCCGGTGTAAGAAGGAGATCGAGACCGAGGGATGGGAGGTTTGAGAAAACGAACGGGAAGCTTGCGGTGTGAAGGATTGAAGCGATTGAAGAGGATGGGTGATTCGCCAGGGTTTGACCGTAGTTTTAGGCGGATGTGATTATGGGTGGGCTGCTGGGTGAATCTGTAGGAGGCGGGCGATTTGGGTTGTTGGGTTTAAATAGGGGTCGCTGGGAGCTATTGTTTCGCTGAGATGAAGGTGCATTTGGAGGGTTGATTCGGTGAAGATGAAGGGAGAAAGAAGGGGTTGAATTGGAGCTTGCGATGTGGAGGCCTTTTGGATGTGAAGGGGGATGGGATGGCGTGTGGATCGGGAGAAGATGAAGAGAAATGTCGGGTTTGAGGAAAGAAGGTGATTATTTCGGAGAGAAGATCTGGGGCGGTGGATGGAAGGGGAAGGGGGATGGGATGGCGCGTGGATCGGGAGAGAAGATGAAGAGAGATGTCGGGTTTGAGGAAGAGAAGGGTGATTATTTCGCGGAGAAGAAGATCAGGGCGGCGGATGTGAAGGGGGATGGGATGGCGTGGATCGGAGAGAAGATGAAGAGAGATGTCGGGTTTGAGGAAGAGAAGGGGTGATTATTTTTCCGGAGAAGAAGATCTGGGGCGGCTGGTGGATGAAGATCCACGGCTGGTGGAAGAAGAGGCAAATTGGATTTCTCTGACCGTTTCCCTTTTTCTTTTTTTTTTCTTTTTTCTTTTTTATTTTTTTTATTTTGAACCACTAACATTACTAAGGGTAGATTTGGAATTTCATAAAAAATTGACGAAAACCGACGGTAACACCATGAGGGGTAATCTCTTAGTAAAACCCTACTTTAAGGACCAAACACATTACAAAAAAAATACAGGGACCAAACGCATAATATTGGTATAGTTCAGGGACCAAAAAATTATTTTATCCATTAAACTTTAAACCACGTAAAATCCTTTGTTCCCTTTTGTTTTATTCCGTTATATTTTCTATTATCTTGCCATTATTCGTCCAAATACTTGATACTATTATTTTTGATCGATTCGCTTCCGCATTGAAGATAGAAATTTGGAATTCTTGAGACACGAATTTCCCCGTTTTTCATAACAAACTGATATAAGAGCTAGGTTAGTAGAAATTTTGAGATCAAGAGATTGGAGTTTTTTTTTCTAAAGATGGCAAAATTTGAAAATTCTACGCAATTCCAATTGGAGAAATTTAATGGAAGTAATAACTTTAGCTTGTGGCAAGTTAAAATTAGGGATGTGTTGATCCATGCAGATCAAGAGATTTCTTTGAAAGGAAAGGAAGTAAAACCCAACGATATGAAAGATGAGGTATGGAAGAAAATTGATCAAAAGGCGGCTAGCACTATCCGACAATGTTGTGCGGATAATGTTCTCTACAACGTTATCTCCGAAAAATCCGTGAAGGCTTTATGAGAGAAGTTGGAGAGTCTCTACATGGGGAAATCAATGTCAAACTGGTTGTACCTAAAGAAAGAGTTGTTCAATTTCACGATGGATGAATGCACGAATATTCATGATCACTTGAATGCTTTTAACAAGATACTTTGCGAGTTGGCGAATATTTGTGTTAAAATTGAGGATGAAGATCAAAGTTTAATTTTGTTGAAGTCTTTGCCTCCATTAATCTTACAACTATTTAGTTACTACTATTATGCATGTGAAAGACGCGCTTACTTTGGGTGAAGTACAAAATTCATTATTAACGGATGATTCTATAAACAAGGGTTCTAAGAATAATAATAGTGATGCGTTGTATGTGGGAAACAAAGTTAAACATGTTGGTGATTCGTCTAATCAAGGTTCAAGTGGTAGTAAGAAGAATAAGAAGACTTCCAAGCAAAAGTGTTGGCATTGTAATCAGAATGGTCACGTTATTCGTAATTGTCAAAAGTTCAAGGATAAAGTAAAGAAAGAATTGAATTCTAATGCTAATATTGTCACTTTTGATGAATGTGATATTAGCAATGATGAGAATAGTGGTGATGTACTCAATGTGACCATGAGTGATAATCTACGGAATGAATGGGTTATTGATTCCGGTTGTTCTTTTCACATGTGTTCCAATAAAGATATGTTTTCTACTTACAAAAGTGCAAGTGGCGATGTATTTTTAGCGGATGGTTTTTCTTGCAAGATTGAATGTGTTGGAACAATAAAATTCAAGACTCAAGGTGGAGTAAAACCCTAATGGTAGTTCGTCATGTTCCTAGCTTGAGGAGGAATTTAATTTCTTTAGGCTACTTGGATTCGAAAGGGTGCAATTACAATGTTCGTGATGGAAAGATGAAAATCTTTCATGGTGGCCGTTTTCTCATGGGTGGAAACAATAGGGGCAACTTGTATTTACTACAAGGGAGTATTATTCAAGGTGGAGCTCAGATTATGTCTCAAAGTGAAGATGCCAACTATGAAGAATTTGAAAGTATCCGGTTTGGTACTATTTCAGGGAGCAAATTCAAGAGCCGCTTGGATTCGTGTGTTCGAGATCAATTCTAGGCACCCATGTTTGGGATGTGCAAACAACAATGATGATAGACGATTGAAGGAATTTGAGCAAAGGGGGAGATTTGTTATAATTATGTCTCAAATTATAATAGGATTATAATTTCTTTCTTCATTTGGATTAGGAAGCTTAATCCTAATTAGCTTTGAACTAATCTTGGTGAACATGACCCATGCATATAAATATGGGGCGTGCGTCTTGGAAGAAAAGGGAGATTCCGGTCGAGTTTGTTAGACACAATTTGGAGACGAACGATACGACACGTGTTCAAGGGTCTCCAGGTCTTGGCGGTGTTAGACAAAATAGTGCGTGACTATTTTGGGCTGTGAGAGGTGTGGTATTTTGTGGGATCGTGTCAATCCTTGTAACCCTAACCTAGGTAGGGTGAGTACAATGAAAACTCTCTATTGTAATTCCTCATCATTTATAGTGAAGTTGTTGTTTGCCTTGGAGTGGATTAAACCACGTAAAATCCTTTGTTCCCTTTTGTTTTTTTCCGTTATATTTTCTATTATCTTGTCATTATTCGTCCAAATACTTGATACTATTATTTTCGACCGATTCGCTTCCGCATTGAAGATAGAAACTTGGAATTCTTGAGACACGAATTTCCCCGTTTTTATAACATTTATGTTCTGTTAGAAGTACATATATAGTACTATCTTTGATTTTGAAAAACATTTATAATCACTAAGTATGAACAACCCGTCACAGGAGATTACGTGACACCCAATGAATTGATAAAATTACACCATTTGGCTAGTGAGTGTGGTAATCCGGATTTACCATAACAATGCATCCTTCGGGGGATTTGTGTTCCCTTTGTGGGATTTGGTTCTCGATCAATAGACCACTTATGTAATCATAACATATGTATTTGATATGTCGTTACCGACTGATATATGTGACAGCTGATAACGATAAACTTATTGGATTTTATATTTTGTTGGTTTGAGCTCTTTATCTAAAAATAATTTTTATTTACCTGTTATATCCACCTTTGATTTGAAAAGTTAACAAATGTCTTGATATGATATTTTCAAAAGTTTTTAACTCTATTTTACATATAGGGTAATTATTTTTTGGATCACCCCTCCTTAGTAACTGGAGGGGCAACGTATGATCTTACTGAACTTTGTTCGCTCACCTTTCACATCATTCTTCTTCCAGGTTGGAATTAAAGATTGAACTTGGGTAGAGTGCATGTGAAGACATCGAGACTTTAGAGCATTTTTGATTTGAATTTAGTAGTGATGTAGATTAGACTAGTAAACTTTTAGTTCACTTTTCATTTTGGATGGTTGTAACTTTGATATTGAAGATTTTTGTAATTTGAGTTTGGGCAAATTTTCAGTTTCGTTTTTGTTTAAGTTTAGATTTCTAGTGACACTGCTAGATATGGGCCTGGGTGTTCGGGCCCAGGTTTGGGGCGTTGTAAAGTTGGTATCAGAGCGGGTTCCGATCGGAAACGTGGGAACAACGTGTTGTGTGGGTCAAAGTGCTACACCACAGGAGGTGAAAGCCACCTCTTGATCCCCGTACGAGCTACCTCTTGAGTACTGCATCGCTTGCGGTACGATTCGACCTTAACGAGGATGTCAAGAATTTAAGTAGGGGAGATTGTAAGACCCTCAATCCTACATCAGGTAGATACGAGATTTGAATGTACTTTTGACCACACACTACTTTTCGGCACCAACATCAAGGAACTTTTGGGTCGACTCGTGGTAGAACTGATGACCCAAGATTTTGCGTGCTTAGTGGGCTAATGCGTAGGCTACACGTACCGGACTAGAGTATTGTGCTCGAGTCTCTACCAACGTAGTTCTTTCTTTAAAATGCTTCACTCAAGTAGTCATGTTTAAGAGATTGGCGAAATTGACATTGAAATTTTAATCACCATTCCTACATATTTGCTGCTCTCTTCATGGCAGAAGAAGAAACACAGTTTGATTTACTGTACAAATTAAAAAAGTTCAAATATATATATATATATATATATATATATATATATATGTGTGTGTGTGTGTGTGTGTGTGTGATATCGTCACAATCTCAACTATCTTTAGCTGGTTTAACTTGATTATTCTCATCCACAAACTCATTCGATATTAATGTTGGATTTTTTACATCAATTGTGGAACAGACTGGGGTATTTGGTTTATAAGTGTGAGGGGAAGTATCACTTTTTGAGCTAAGTTTTGGGTTGAAAAGACACATTAAAATTGGGGCTGAGAGGGCCCAATTAAACACAACAATTAAAATCATTGTATTAAAGAAAACTTTTCCAAATAGAAATATATTTCTTTTATCAAAAACAAATTAAATAGAAAAGTGTACATCTTTGTTTGGAACAAAGGATTACAACATATACCACCTTTCAACAAACATAGGGTTTAGGTAAAGTTCATAATAATTCCTGAAACACAACTCAATTTTGATTCGATACCATAATCTATTGACCTCCCGATCGTTTTCAGGTCTCACTCGAACAAACAAAACCAAGCTTTATTTTGTAATTCATGAAACTAGAGGTGACAATTTTTGCTTGGTTTGCACATACCTATCAAAAAACACAATTAACTCTAAAATGCCCTCAATTCGTTTACTCTGGTAACAAAATATGTCCTCTTTGTTGTTTAATTATTTTCCCTCGATGCAAACTCCCCAAAAGTTGCCACTGGTTAGAATGGTGGACCAACAATCATGGGGTGGTGGCTAGGATCCTTCTTCAAACAATTCAAAATAAAAATAAAATAAAAAATAAAGGAAGTTTGGTCGGCGTTCATGGACTTGGGTGGTGGTAGGGATGGTAGGTCGGCGCTCATGGGTTGATGGTCGGGAGGGTTGGCTGGCAGTGATGGGGAGGTGGCCAGAATTTTGGGCTAGCCTTCTTTAAACAATTCCAACAAAAAACAAATCAAGGAAGGATGACCGAAGTTCATGGGTTTTGGTGGTGGCCAGGAGGGTGGGTGGGCAAATCTTGGTGTGTTTCAACATTTTAGCTAGGGAAAAATTGGGAAAAATAATCATATTTAGCAATTTGTGTGTGTTGTATTTAGAAGTCTTGTTATTTTCCTCCTTTTAATCTTTTAAGGCTTAATTCTCTATTTGATCACCCTACTTTTGCGAAAATTCCAATAAGCTCACTGTACTATATATTATTTTTCACACTTTGGTCACCCTACTTTACAAAAAAATATCAATATGATTTACAAAGTGGATGTCGTTAACATAACTCATTAAAAAGACTGAAATACCCTCTCTTAAAAACATAAAAAAAACTAAACCATCCATCACCACCAACCTTGGTTCTGCTCCTTAACTATGAAGTCTCGCATCCAACAAACCCAGTTAAGGAAGTATTGAATCCAACAAACCCAATAATAACACAAAACTTTCGATTCATTAAAATCAAAAGTAAGGTACTCTGAACTCCACAAGCATTAAACTGTCTTAAAACGTAACAATAATGTTGTCTTTTGTTCCAAGCAAAACCAACTACAGTAATCTACTAACAATATCCCATCAAAATCAAAACTAAAAAACAATCATTGAACCACTTAGTACCTCATGGGAGCTCGACCACCATACCCGCCACCATGGCCACCACCAAAGGGAATAGTAGAAATCGGTGTTGCTCTTCCTTGAGCACAATACCCGACAACTCACTCATACCCAGAGAAACCAATAGCTCAATTGTCTCCTCAATCCCACCGAAAATCACAAACCGTAATTAATCCCTTAGCCCTAATTCCCAAATTTCACGAAACCTAATTACAAAGGCGATGAGTTTATCGGCTTGGAATATAAAATTCTGAGTTTACATAATTAATGAAATTCTGGGTGAGTTTATCAGCTTGGAATATAAAATTTTGATTTTATAGAATTAATGAAATTCTGGGTTTTGATTTGAGAGAGAGAGAGAGAGAGAGAGAGAGAGAGAGAGAGAGAAGGAGAGATAAACATGTAATTCTGGGTTTACAGAGGTCACCGTTGCTCTAAGAAGAGGGATCGATGCTCGGGTTTATATAGGTCACCGATCAATAATGGTGAAGAACTCTGTTAGTCCCAAAGGGCACAATAATAAGCTAGAAGGGGGGGGGAGGGGTTGCATAGCTTATTAGACACTTAAAACTTTTAGTATAAGTTCCTAAAACAAGCATTTGCAATCTATTGAAAAGATTGAAGTAGCGGAATTCTTGTAAGGAAGACAGTTCAAGTCCTGCCGGTGAAGTACTACCGGTAGACTTTGCTGAATACTCAAGTTTGCTACTGAAGAGATAAGTAAAGAGATATGAAACCGTTGAAAGTAGTAAGCAATAGTAAAGAAGAGACACAAGTATTTTGAGATGTTTCGCACTATAAAGAGTGCTACGTCCACCACCAAGGCAGTCAACATTTGATTTAAAATGTGCACTATGTTTTTCACTAGATCTATTACAGAGAAGTCTAATGAATCGTGTACAAAATATTTGACTTGTATTTGGGGGTGGGGTATTGAATATTTGAGCAAAACAGAATATTCAATGGTGCAGAAGAATAGAATAAAGAACAACAATAAGAAGCAAAAGATAAAGTATTGATGCGGATCTTCTTGTTGTTGTTGAGAACTTCATTTGATCAGTTTATGATCTCTTGAATGCACTGAGTATTTAAAGCTTGATGTTTGTTGAGAATGTTCAGAGCTCTCTCTTTTTCTTCAGGCTTTAATGGCAGTATTTATAGCTGGGCATTCTTGAGATCATTGGAGAAGATGAAGAGAGTAACGACTCTATTAGGTTGAATGCATTAAATGCATGGAGCTGTCATTGGGGATTTCGTCTTCACTGATACTGAGCAGGGAATATCAGAGAGTTGTTTCAGAAGCTAGTAGGTGAGCAATCAGAGTTGCAGACCTGCAATAGTTGGTACTGTCTGTAAGTGTCAGTCTGTTCACCTTCTCTGTCACTTTTCAGGAGGTGAAAGTCTTTGTCCTTGCGGAAAAGCTGGACAGGCGTGTTTTAGAAGTCAAGTGATGATGAAAGATCTGTTTAATTCAAATTCAAACTGATAAAGGTTGAATTTAATTAATCCACTTAAATCTTGATGACTGGACACGTCATACTTGAACAGGTACAGACAAGGTCTGCCGCTGAAGGCTTATTCAAGTTTTCGGCGAACCTTTCAGCTGAAGTCTTCCGTTGAACCTGTGAAGTCTAAAGATCTATTCTAAGGAAAAGTTCTATGCACAGTTGCCACGCTAACTGGTACGCATCCTAATTAGCCATTAAGCATAGAACCTAATGTAATGAATGAACAAATGCAAATCAAGATACAATTAGAAACAACAAACTCCATACTCTCTCCCCCTATTTATGAAAAAAACTGACTTTCCTCACACCAGTCCGATAACTCGAAGGCGAAAATGACTTGCCTGAACGTTGCACTCTGAGTTCCTTGTTTTGAGCTACGACAAGTTACCCGATATGCATCACAATTCTCGATTTCCTATAGGAAGAGTGAGAGGACTTATGGGAAATCCATCAGATATGGGGGTCTTGTCTTGATCTGGGTGGTGCTTTTGCAGACGATTACCGAAGGCCGCTGTGGATTGACTTATTAAAAGCGAAGAAAGCCAATAACTACAAAAGAGGCCGAAATTCTTACGGTTGAGGGTGAAAGTTCGAGTTCTTAGAGGAGGCGAAAGCTACTATGTGATATTCTTCTCCGATTGAGGGAGTGAGATGAGCGAATGATCATTTATTTATGAAATCAAATTAGGGAAGAGTCTGGGTTTAAGAAATCAAATTGGAGAAGAAGACGAAGGTATGGAAAAAAATAAAAAAATTTAATTGAGGGTATTTTCAGATTTTTCAAAAATATATTATCTAAAAAAACAGACGGAGTAACGAATGTGATACGTGTTATAAAGTAGGGTGACAAAAGTGTGAAAATGGTAATAGAGTAAGCTTATTGGAATTTTTCGCGAAAGTAGGGTGATCAAAATGGTAGCAAATTTAAAGCAAAGTTTGGAGAGCATATCCATAAGAATAATAATTGTACCGCCAATTAATAAAAATGCCAAAAATGTAATATATCCGTTTTAAAATAAGTGTTATTTTAACAATTTACACACATATTAATGAAATTTATATAAAAAAAAAACTGATTTACCCACATTTAAATGTGAACTGTGCATTGAATGCAATTGTTTACTCATTCGTAATAGGACGGTAATTATGAGAAGTGGAAAATGGTAGCAAATAAGTATAAAGTTAAGTTTAGAGGCATATCCATAAATATAGAGTCCTGATCATCTATTTCAAAATTGTGTTTCATCTCCTATTCTAATGTTAGATTCTTTTCATGTGTCAACCATAAATAAACAAAATCAATTACTAAGTTTTTTTTAAATTTATTTTTTAAAGGTTGGAGGGGATATAGACCGTACCTCAACTCTTAATTTTTTTTTAATTATTTTTAATGCCTTGAAAGGCTACAATTATATATATATGATGCCTTTGGTGTGACTCGAACAAAGGGTGCCTCTAGTGAGGCTTTGAACACCCGACCTCTCGGTTGAGAGTAGTTAAGTCCCAGGGTGCCTCTGGTAGGGTTTGAATACTCAACCTCTCCGTTAAGATAAGTGAGTAGCTAAATGAGGCCTTTGGATAAGGCTTACCAGATTTGAATACTCAACCTCTCCGTTAAGATAAGTGAGTAGCTAAATGGGGCCTTTGGATAAGGCTTTAACAACAACGATGCCTCTGAAGAGGCTTGAACACCCGACCTCTCTACTGAGAGTTGTAAAGTCCAGGGTGTCTCTAGTGAGACTCGAACACCCAACCTCTCCGTTAAGAGAAGTGGGCAGTACCAGTTGAACTAGAGCTCGTTGGTAATTACTAAGTTGATTGTATGTCCATAACAATAAAAATCCGTGAAATCTAGCTAAAGGTTTCCTTTTATGAAGAATTCTGAATTGACACGTGATAATAATCTGACGGTGAAATAGGAGATGAAATTCAATTTTGAAATAAAGGATCTAGACTCATAAATATAATAATTGTAAGACCAATTAATAAAAATGCCAAAAATGCACTATCCGTTTCAAAATAAATGTCATTTTAATAATTTGCATACAAATTAATGAAACTTATAAAACACTGATTTCCCCATTTAAATATGGATTGTGCATTGAATATAATTGTTTACTCATTCCTAATATACAATTTGTACAACATTTAACTTAAATTACTATCTCTTTCCCAAAATAAATGTTGTTTTAGCATTTTGTATACAAATTTACCCTCATTTAAAGATTAGTTATTGTAGTTAAGTTGCATTAGTATTTTTCACCTTTTTTTCAACAACTCTCTTTTAACAACATTTAAGTTGAGCGTAGTAAGTATATGTAGTTTCAAAAAAAATATGAATAAATGTTTCTTGAAATCTTAAAGCATCATTTATTTTGGGACAAAAAAACTTTGCTAAAATCTTATTTATTTTGGGACGTAGATAGTAGTAAATAAGAGCAGCTTTGGTGAAATATGGGCAAATTCTATAACAACACTTATTTTGGGACAAATAACTTTGCTAAAACGACATTTGTTTTGTAAAAATGTCATGTCTACAACTATTTCTACAAATATTGCTATAACTAAGCTTTACTGAATGGTAAAAGTGTTTTTGAAAAAAATAACTTTGTCATTCAATAAGGATTAGTTGTAAGAATAGTTGTAGTCAAAAACTTTTGTAAAATGGTCTTATGGATATATTTTGTAAGATAGATCATTTTTATCTGATCTATTGTGTGTTGGTGGGTTGAGCTGTAAAAGAGTGAGACTCCATCTTATAAATTAAGATTGATAAAACCATCTTACAGGAGATATACTCATAATTATATAAGTACTTATAAACCTAGCATTGTTGGACTGTAGTAATATATGATTTGTAATATATGATTGGTCGCATATATCGAGTACACAAGCCAATTAATCATATCACGAATATTGTTAATCTTTTAAAACAAAGCAATAAAAGCGTCCGGTTGTAATCAAGGGTTTAAAAATCATTAGGTGGTCGTTAGGCAGCACACTAGCGTCTAGTGCTTAGAGGACTAGTCGGAGCATAATCGGTGCCTAGAATTAAGACATAATTACCATATTTTTGATAAATTACATCAAAGATCAAACAAATTAACTACAAATTTAATTTTTTTATGTTTGTCATTTTATCAAACACTTGTCTATATTTGTAAAATGAACAAAAATATACAAACTTACCATTAATCTCAATTCTCAACAACCACAAAACAATAAACCAGCCAAATTTAGAACTAAAAACAAAAAAAATATTACTCCACCGACCTACTGCCTCTACAACCCACAGTCTAACATATCATCCATAATCCCTTCTCATTCTAAATTCTGAGTTTCGAGACAGCCCCCTTCTTCTTCATTTTTTTCTTCTTCTTTCTTCTATCTATCTGGCAGACCGGCAACATTTTTTTTTCCTTTCTTTTTTTTTCTTCTCTCTCTTTCTCCGGCAGACCGACTCGCTCCTCCTTTTTTCATCCTCCAATCTTTTTCCTCCTAAATCTAACCCTTTAATCTATCCCTCTCTCATCCCACCGAATATCCACAAAATCAAACCCCTTTTCTTTCAACCTCCCTCTTTGCCTCACCATTACCATTCCCCTTCCTTATCCAGTTCGCTCCTCCTTTCTTCTCCGGTCACCGCATGCCACAAAATCAAAGCTACAAAAATAAATTAAGGTCGGTGAGGTTTGGCGTAGGCGCCAACTTGATCGATTAGGCGGCGACTAAGAAAGTTGCGGCGGTAGAGAGGAGCCTAGCGCCTAGGCGGAGCTAGGTGGGGAGTTTTAGAACACTGGTTGTAATTGACTACTCCATCCGTCCCAAAATTACTTGGAAAAATTATAGGTGGGTACACTTTTCTGAAATTATAACCGCTCCATTATCCTTACTTTTTTTTTTTCCAACCGGTAAAGTGATTTTTCAAAGTTTTGTTCCAAAAATGTCTCTTCCTCCGTCTCCGTCATTTGCGAACAGTTTTCCATGCTAGCTAAATAGGCATTGAATGTTCACATCCTCCAATTCATATTCCTATTACTCGATTCTACGTCAAAATCTCAATTACCCTGCAAGCTTAAAACCATCCATTAAGGACTGCCAAGTCCGTGAAGGCAAAGGGACCCTTGGGAAGCAGAAAGTAGAAAGATTTCCAAGGAGCATTGAACAAAGCAAATGGACCATTGGGAAGTAGAAAACAGGAAGATTTCCGAGGAACATTTGAACAAAGTAAAGGAACCTTGCGTAGCCCATGGATTTTTGGGTTGTGCACATGGCTAAAGCGATTGCTGACTGTTAGCGATCCCTTCCTCTTTTAAGTAAAATGGTTGGCTACCAAAGGAGATGACTCGAGTACAGAATAGTTGAATAAAGCCATTCATTAATCTACAATTCTTCTTCTAAAAGGGCATCTAAGCCAACGATGCAACAATCTGAGCCAACGACACAACAATCTGAGCTAATGACGCAACAATCGGAGTCAACGATGCAACAATCGAAGCCTATGACGTAAACAATCGGAACCAACGACGCAACAATCCGAACCTACGACACAGGAATCGATGCTCTATCTGAGAAAGAGAGAGATGTACACAACCGCTCGAGCATCGGATCGAGATGCTATGGCGCAGGTATGTGATATCGACACTAGAAAAGTTTGATGCTACGATGCAGGTTTGTTAGTTTGCTTGAGCACCGTCTTGAAGAGATATGAGTCGTGGCAAATGCTTATATATCAAATTAGTGATTTGTGAGATAGATTAGGATGGAGAGCGGGTCAAACATATAGGAACTTAAGTATTTTAAATTATAATCAACCTCTTGATTGTTCCCCAAGATTCTAGTTTATGGTTTTCTTGTTTGTAGTTTTGGATGGCTGTGATCATTTGGAGTGAGCATAAGTGAATTTATTCAGTTTCTTTTCGGTCCTTTTGAGCGATGCAAAAAATGTTGAGCTATACCCAATGTTTTTGCTCGCGATGCCCAAATTTAGACAGTGACTTTTGCATTGTGATGACCAAATTTTAAACGACACCTACATTTTTTTCTTGCGATTCCCAAATTTGGGCAATAGTTTTTGCGTTGTGACGCCCAAAAATTTGAACGATGCCCAAATTTGGGTAGTGGCTTTGTCTGCGCGCCTTTCCTTCATTAAGGGTATCTTCGTCATTTTTTCCCAAAAAGTGTACTGTAACGATTTAAAAAAATTATTATGGACTTTTGAGATTATATTTTCTTCACATGAGACCGGCCCGATTATCTCTCAAATTACTTTAATGCTTTCTTTTTTTGTTCGTCTCTGTAAATTCGTCTTGTTTAAAACTTTCTTTTTCAGGACAATATTTTTTTTTCCAGTTTATCCTTACTTTTTCATCATAATTTAATTATAGACCACATACACATGAGCGTTAAAGGAAACTAGACATCAAACCAATATTAATACTCTCTCCGTCCCTAAATAATCGTCCTAGTTGATCCATCGCACAGTTTAAGAAAACACAATTGACTTGATTATTTATATTGGTTTAATGTGTAGTTTCATTTAAAGCCCATGTGTATGTGGCCCATAATTAAAGTATAGTGAAAAAGTAAGGGTAAAATAGTAAAAATGATGTTCTAAAAAGGTAAGTTTCAAAGTGGACAATTATTTTGGGACAGACGAAAAAGGAAAAGAAGACGATAATTTAGGGACGGAGGGAGTAATTAATTCAATTAATTTTTTCTTAATCCATGTGCTTAGTCATACATGACAATTATTTTGGGACGACATAAGTACTTATTTATTCCATCTATTCCTAAATAATTGTTTTATTTTTTTTGAGTCCATTCCAAAAAATATTGCATGTTTCAAAATAAAAAAAATTTAGGAAAACATTTTTACTCCCCCCATCCCCAATAAATGCTCCTGCTAATAAATACTAAAGTTTTGTCCCCTGTGGCATATTGAATACCTGACACTCTTCAGCTTTAATATTTTACTTAACATGTAATATGTATTATCATTAGAATATATTTTACGACCGTTCATTAATTAAATTTCTTAATTCTAGTGCTTTGTTAATAAGAAACATTTATTATGAACGGAGAAAATACCCTTTTACCCTGACTTTTTCTAGCTTTTAATGGAAAATACTCATTTCGTTCTATCCAAGTCCATGTTTGAATAGTTTAATTTTTAAGGAATATATAACTAATATTAAAGTTTATCACAGTTACAAAAATATTTGAGCATAATAAATACATTAATATCAAGTGTCGAGTGTGAAGTTGAAATGCTATGAAGATAACAAACATATTTTTAAAAAGAAACATCCCAAATAGTATAGTGGATTCTTTGTCCAGAACGGAGTCGGTTCATATTATACCAATATTTATAATAAATACAATTAATTATATTTATCTTTTAATCTGTGTGTCAGTCAAACACGAAAATTATTTAGGAAAGAATGGAATACTTAATACACAGGAATAAGCAGGTAAGTAAGTTTTATCCGGATTAGGATAAACTACAATCAGCTTAAAGTAGACGATAATTAATCACTAGAAGGCTACTAAGCATGTACAAGTTAAATGGCAGCTATATATGATACCGGCAATGGAGTAATTTGTATCGGTGATAGTTCTAACTCTCATCGGCTTTTCCTTTTGCATACTAAATCTCATCGGCTTTTCCTTTCGCATTACAATGGCCAAAAGGTTTATGAGCCTATGTGAAAAATAATCGTATTATGTCTCATTCGCATTCTATCAGTGCATACATTGGGCATCTTATTTTGTTTTGATTTTTCCACATTTCCAAGAGTTCTTGCTAAGGCTAATAATGCTCGGTGATTATACAGGTTACTCGGCAAAACAGCGCTAATAACCGGTGGTGCAAGCGGCCTTGGAGCTGCAACAACAAATCTCTTCGTTCAACACGGAGCAAAAGTCGTGATTGCAGATATCCAAGATGAGCTTGCTCTTGCCTTAGTCAAAGACATCGGCTCTAAAGATGTTTCCTTTGTTCATTGCAATGTTGCCAATGAATCTGATGTGCAAAATGCGGTAGACACTACAGTCACTCAACATGGTAAGCTCGATAAATTGTTTGCGAATGCTGGCACAGGTGGTAAGCATACTTCAAGCATCCTTGAGGCCGATTACAACATCCTCAAAGGCATTTTTGATGTCAATGTGTTTGGTTCGTTCTTCTGTGGAAAGCATGCTGCCAGAGTTATGATTCCAGCCAATCAAGGAAGCATTATTTTTAGTGCGAGTTCCGCTGCTGTGAGTTTTGGGAATGCCCCACACCCTTATGCTTCGTCGAAGGCAGCTACAATTGGGCTTGTTAAGAACTTGGGTGTTGAGTTAGGGAAATATGGCATTAGAGTTAATTGCATTTCTCCTTATGGAGTGTCCACGTCGCGTACTCTAAAGAGACGCACTCTTGGTGTCGATAAGGAAAGAGCTTCGGCGTTGTTTGTGGAGGCTGCAAATTTGAAAAGGGTGGAACTCGATGAAGATGATGTGGCGAATGCGGCGTTGTATCTTGCGAGCGATGAGTCAAAGTACGTGAGCGGTCTGAACTTTGTGCTCGACGGGGGTTATAGCACAACTAATGTGGCACTGTCAAATGCCTTCAAGAAAGTGATACCTTGAGATTATTTTGCTACTGAGACTCAAAAAATAAACTGTTTCTTGAATTAAATTTTAGTAATTCCTTTTTTCTTTTTTAATTCATAGCGCTGTACTGGAAAGTACTGGAATTTCTTTCTGTTAGTATTTCCAATTCAAGAAATCTTTTCCATCATTAAAGGAGATCAACTTGAGGATTTTATCATTCTCTGTTATGATTCAAGAAAGTTAGAAAGAAAAACTTATCGTGTACGTTGAATCGTCCGTATTCACCGACTCACCGGCCTTGAAGAAGATTCACTCTCGTACTTACTGGTGCAATCAAGATATGGCCTCCTTGACCAAGGCATTCTTCGCCCAAACGCCAAAGCCGGGCCTGACTGAATGCACGCGATATTTGGTTCAAGCCACCTATCACGTTATTTGAACAAGAGTTCTTCAAACATGCTAGCATATATGCGTCTCTAGCTCAACCGTTCTATCTCAGGTGGGATTACAACAAAAGTCTATTCGATCAAATTTCAATACCACTTTTTCAAATTCTTTCAACCGTAAATTCCAACCGTTAATGGTCTCAATTCAAACATGAAAAGTGTTCGTTTACATATATACCTGATGAGCTCGGCCCAAATCCTGGTCACGAGCCAGTACATGTACCTTTACATGATAAGCACGTGAAAGACAGGGACGAGGAAAGAGGTCACCCGAGCAGGATAACCCGGGGTAAACATCCTGCATACATCCTGACCAGGAATCTTTCTACCGATTTGACCGAGCAGGGAGCAAGGCTGCTCGAATAAACCTGATATTCATTCCAAACTCAACTGCCTGATAACTCTCGAACCCAAGATTTAAGCCACGACTCCGTCTGTTATGCGGTCAACCCGCATTTATTGTCATAAAGGCCTATGATTTCTCTATAGTAATGACTTAGCCCAGATTTCATTCCCAAAGGGCTATATATACCTTACAAAGCTTCATTATAAAGATATGCTTATTTTACACACCGAAACTCTGTCATTTTGATTCCTACAAGCTAAAGACTTAGTCTCACGCCTGAGGGGTTTCGTGAGGCCCTATCTTGCATTCCTTCTAAGGTTTCTTCTTTTGGCAGGGTTTCTATAAGATTATACCTTTACATAAGCCCAGATATCATATACACCGCAAGGAATGGCCTAATACCAAATTGTATAGCATCAGTTTGGTTTCGTTGCCGGGAAACGAAATTTTCATATCACCTATCAATAACTTTTTTAACATGGCTAAGATTGGTAAGGGGCATGTTGGAGCAAGTGGGAATGTTGGTGGTGATATGTTTGTACACCAAAGGGATTGGCCACCAATCAACAACCGTCCCGAGGGGGTCCCCCAACCCGATCATCCGAGGAATGGGCTTCCCCCAATAGGCAGAGGGGTAATGACCAGGTCACAACTAGCAGCTCAACATGCACCACTTGGTGAAGCTGGCTTCATCCCAGTGAATGCTTCACCTCAGCTTGATATGAGAAACCAGTTGCAACAACAAAGAGCTAATTCGGTTAAGCTACGTGAACAACTGAATCAACGTTGAGAGGTTGCTCGACTTAATCAGGTGGTAGAGCCTGCCCCACTGAATGAACAAGCACATGCTCAGTACTTGAATAGGATGTTCATACTAAACCAACAGTTGGCCGTAATGGGTCAACCACTATTTCCCGTAGAGGAATAGCTAATCCCAATCGTGCCCACAGTAAGTGCTCCATAAATGGTTGAAGGGCCGCCTAGTGTTGGTGGCCATGCCCCACATAGACCCCCCTTAGCCATCGATCAAGCACCAGCTCGAAACCGAGCAGAAAGTGGTGGCAGCCACAATCAAGGAACTCGTGTGGTTGAAATTCACGAGGAAAAGCATGGACGAGATAGGCGCCGCGCCAGAGAGCCTAGTATGGTCGATGAGTCATAGCCTGCCAGCAGGCGGAGCTGGAAAGATGAACATGAATACTCCTATCATTCTCGTTCTCATTACTCTCATTGATATTGTAGAACATCACCTTGCCGTGAGCATGACAGACGAGCATACCATTATGAAGCCCTTAGACCACCAAGGGTTCCCCAACAAATAGTAGCACAACCAATTGTGGCACCTCAGGCTGTTGTGGCTCAGCCCGCGGCAGTCCTCGCGGCACCACCACCAGCATAACCTCAGATAATGGCTGAGGTCTTGGCAGTCGTGCAAGCGAGGATAGATGGATGGATGGGAGGCTGGTCGCCGACCTGACAGGACAGTCCAACCAACAGATGGTAGTCCTTTTGCGGACTGGATTGAGAACACACCTCTAGCTCAGGGGGCTGTTTTTCCCAATTTTGACAAATACTCGGGAAAAACCCGAGCAGGAGATTGGTTATGTTCGTTTGAGGCACAAGTCGGCCTGGTAACTAGCAATGAGGCCCTAAAAATGAAAGAGTTTGCAGGGGCTATTCAGGGTAAAGCCCAGAGCTGGTTGGGAAGATTTCCAAGAGGATCTATAACAGCATGGAAGGATTTGAGGGCAAATTTTTTTAGTTGAATTTGGCTCTACCGGTGCCCTACCAAAAAGTCGTTTTGACCTCTACAAGGTGATCTAGGGAGTTGATGAATCTTCCCACAGTTATGTGGAATGAGTCACGAATGTGCTCGAGTAGGTCACGGGCATGACTGAAGGAGAGGTCACACTTTGTTTTTTGAATAATATGCGAAGTGAGGGCCTGAAATAGGAGTTAGTAATGCATCCACCAGCAACTCAGGGTGAGATGCTTGCTCGATCTCAGTTATTCAACTCGATGGAGGTGGATCGGAAAGGATAAAGCAGAAACTAGCTCAGCAGCAACTACAGCTCCTAGCTCTGGAAATAACAATACTTCTCAGAGAAATCGGAGCAGGACTTCTGATTTGACTCAACGATTTAGAGAGCAGTATTTTACTCCCCTAAATACTTAAAGGGATGACATTATGATGTAGATCTAGAATGATCTTCCTGCTCCCTACCCCATGGATCCAGACACAGTTCAATATCGGGATAACACAAAATTTTATGCTTATCACAATGATGTGGAGCATGTTACTGAAGAGTGCTTTAACCTGAAAAAGGAAATCCAGCACTTGATCAATCAAGGACATCTTGATAGATTCAAGCAAGGAAACAACAATGAAAATAATCGTCGTGACCCTCCTGCTCGGGGAATGGGGAAAGCAGGGAAATGCCCCTCAAGTATATGGAGTTGTCAACATGATTCTCGAGGAGGAGCCTACCTCGACTCAACTCGGAAAGCACATCTACTTTCTTTCAAAAGTGATGAGCATGCCATCAGTGACTCAGTTAGGTGAGCATACTATTCACTTCACGGGCGAAAATCTATATTTGTATTTGGCCGCCACAGACCATGCTGTGGCCGTTGTTTTGGTTAGGGAGGAATCCAACATTCAAAAACCTGTGTATTATGTGTCCAAGGCTCTCACCCCAGTGGAGAGTTGTTATTTCAATATAGAAAAGTTGGCTTATTCTCTTGTCATTGTTGCTTGGAAACTACGAGCCTACTTTTCTGCACATGCTATAATTGCATACACTGACTCACCTTTAAGAAAAATATTGCACAAACTTGATTTTTTGGGCAGGATGCTCGGCTGGTCCATTGAGCTCACGGAATTTCACATAGATTATCAGCCAAGACAGGCTATCAAAGCACAGGCATTGACTGATTTTCTGGTAGAAACAAGTTTCTCCAACCACGAGGAAGAGCTTGTTCCAATCCCAAGTTTACCTGCCGAACAAGAACAAACAATTAAGATCAAGCCAATACATTGTTGGGAATTGTTTGTGGACGGTGCAACGAGCAAATCCGGAAGTGGGGCATGCATCTTACGGTTACACCTGATCATGCAGATGAGTTTGAAATGGCTCCTCGGTTTAAGTTTGCCGCCTCTAATAATCAAGCAGAGTATGAAGCCATGATCGCAAGACTTGAGCTCGCGTTGGACATGGACATTGCTTCGGTTACTGTGTACTCAGATTCACAATTAGTAGTGAATCAAGTACAAAGGGGAATATGCAATTTATAATCCTATCTTGGTCAAATATTGTGAATTAGTCAAAGGAATTTTGAAGAATTTCAAGTTCTGGGAAATCATTTGAATTGATTGATTAGACAACATAAGAGCAGACTACCTCTCTAAGATAGCAGAAGATAAACTCTCAGTACTAAGGCCATCAGTTATGATTGATCACTTGGAAACACATTCCATTGACACGGAAGTGATAATGGACATCGAACCAGCGAGCATATGTTGGATTGATGAATACAAAGATTTTATCGAGCAGGGTATCCAGCCAGAGGATAAAAACAGTGTAAGAATCATTTGAAACCAGGTTTGTCGATACTCGGTGGTCGGAGGAGTGCTATACAATCGATTAAAGGTGAGGCCGATGCTTACTTGTGTTCGGCTAGAAATGACCCAAGAGCTTTTATATAAGGTTCATCATGGGGAATGTGGGGGTCATCCAGGTGCCTGAACTTTGGTGCAGAAAATCTTGTTCGCAGGATACTATTGGATCACACTGAGAAGAGATGCAGCCTTATATGTACATAAATGCGACAAGTGTCAGAGATTTGCAGATATACGCAGGTTGCCTTCAACCGAACAGACGCTAGTGGTTGCAGCCTGGCCATTCGACATGTGGGGGATAGACCTGATCGGACCTTTTCCTTGGCACGATCTCAGTTCAAGTATGCAGTAGTGGAAATTGATTATTTCACGAAATGGATTGAAGCAAAACCATTGGCCACTATCACTGCAACGTCATCAACTTTGTGCATGACTACATCTGGTGTCATTTTGGGTTACCCAGAGCTATTGTTTCTGATCATGGCACATAATTCTCTGAGAAATTTACGGTAGAATGTACCAGGATGTATATCAAGCATTAGAAATCTTTAGTTGCATATCCGTAAGGAAATGGACAAGCTGAAGCCACTAATAAACAAATCCTGTACGCATTGAAACGAAATTTGGATGATCGAGCAGGGAAATGGGCAGATGAACTGCCCGCCGTTTTATGGTCAATCAGGACAACAGTAAAGGGCTCAACAGGCGAAACACCTTTTGCTCTCACGTATGGATTTGAGGTCGTAATTCCAACAGAAACAACTTTCCCCAGTTATAGAGTTGCTCACTACAATGAGTAGAATAATCAAATTGCCTGAGCAATCAATCTCGACTTACTCGAGGAGCGCAGACTAGAAGCTCACATCAGAATAGTTAACTATAAGTACAAGGCAAAGGCTCATCATTACAGGAAGGTTCGAAGGAAGAGCATTTCAAATCGGTGATTGGGTCCTTAGAAAAATTGAAGTCATAGGACAGCGACTAGAGCGAGGAAAATTGTCACCTAATTGGGAAGGACAGTTTAAAGTCACATGAATCATTAGAGAATGCACTTACACCCTACAAAATCAAGAGGGCAAAGATTTGAAGCATCCCTGGCACACTTATCATCTGAAAAAATATTACCATTAATTGGCAGCCATTTTTTCTTTTTGTATTACATTAAAGAATTTTTTAATAAAAAGTTTCTCGAAAGTTGATTGTCAAATTTGTTATTTCTAAAAATTACTTTGTTGATTAACAAGTTTTGCTTGCACGACGAATAGGCTGGGCCCTGCCAGTAAAAGGCCAAACATCCTCTAACAAATATGAACACAACTTTGCCTGATGAATCGAGCAAAGTGGGGCCCTGCCCTGTTTGTATTTGAAGTTTGAATGCCTTGTGTGAGGTTCCCGGGACGTGCTCCCGCGCCCCGCGCGCCCTTGGATAGGGGTGCGCGTACGTGCGGATGCGGGACACCACTGCTCTCGTTCCACCCTCCCTTGTTTAGGGGAAGACGAAATCCAAAGTGCGAGAGGAGTGCTGTCTATATTAGCACGTTGGAATGTGCCTCGGTTGCCTTGAGTGGATTTTGTATCCAAAATGGGAACTAAAGGTTTCCACATGTCAGGTTATCCCTTATTTCGTGGATAACAGGATATGGGAATGCATTACCTTTCCATTCTCATTCTCCCTTTTTACGTCGGGGATAATAGAGAAGTGCAAGAAAAGATATTGCGACGCCCCCACTTATGGATTTAATAAAATGGCCTTATGGCCCAATCAGATCACTATGGGAGCTAGAGGCCCCACTGGATCTGAAAGTTTTAGAGTCGCCACCTTTATTTTAAGGCAAAAAATAAAGGAAAACCAGAAAAGAAAACCAGAGATTTTATAAAGCGGGTTCGGGGGCTAAGTTACGAGTTGGGAAGGTGCTAGGCACCCAACTCGCCCTTTCGGTCTCAAAGCGTTTTTGGCTGAAGTATGCTCATTGTTATATTAATCTAGCAAATAAATAAGGTCTTATTTTGACAAGGGAAAATTAAACAGATACATTCGTGGCTACATTATTTACGGACTCGCAGCCGCCTCCTTCCAATAATTACAAACACATTTAAGAATATTTGGCCATTATAACGGCTCTTTTACATATTATTTCCTAATCTAATCCGGGCAGCACAACGGCTTATATTGGCTACATTGCCGGATTTAAAAATACAATTTTAAATAATAAATGAACTGGAAAGTAAATAAATAAATAAAAAAAAACGCCCTTAAAGGCTGTTACCTTTTAGAGCGGCGGTGTGCTCGCTCTGTCCTTCTCGGGAGAGGGAGTCTTTTTTGTTGTTGTTGTGTGTTTGTTGTTGTTGTTGTGTGTTGTGTTAATTTGGGCAGCGTAACTGCTTGTATTTGTTGTTTTTGTTGTCTGAAATCGGGCAGCGTAACGGCAGGGTGTGTGTTTTTGTGTATTTGTGTGTGTGTGTTTTTATGTATTTATGTTGTGTGTGTGTGTGTGCGTGGTGGGTGTGTGTGCGGGTAGTGAGAGAGAGGGAGTATGTTGTTTGTGTAAGTGAGGGATTTGTTTATTTGGGTGAGTGGAGAGAGGCGCTGGGCGGCTGATGTGAGAGTGAGAATGAGAGTGATTGTGAGAGTTGTTGTGTGTGAGGGATTAATTGAGAGGGAGCGATTATGAGAGAGTCGGGGAGGGCGCTGAAGTGAGGGAGATATATTGTGGGGGATTGTGGGTGAGAGTGAATGAGGGAGAGTTAGTGGGCCGGGTAGGATTATGAGTGAGAGAATGAGAGATTATGTGAGAGGAAAAATTTGTGAGAGAGAGATTATTTTCCTTGAGTGCTGGAGAGGGAGTATATATATCTATGAGTTTAATTAGGGGTTAAGAAAAGGGGGTAGGTGACCGGCGGCTGGAAGGAGTTTTTTCCTTTTTCTTTTTTCTTTTTTTTTTCTTTGTTTGCTTTATGCTTTTCTTTTTTCTTTTGTTTTTCTTTTTCTTTTGGTTTTCTTTGTTTTTTCGTTTCTTTTGTTTTTTTTTTTTTTTTTTTTTTTTTTTTTTTTTTTTTTTTGTTTTTTTTTTTTTTTTTTTTTTTTTTTTTTTGTTTTTTTTTGTTTTCTTTTTCTATTCTTTTCTTTTTGATTTTTGTTTTATTTATTTTTTTCGCACCTTTATTCCTGAAAAATACAAAAGATAATTAGTAGTCCATTTTGCAATATTTATTAGACAATATAAAATAGGGGTACGAATTTGGGGTGTCTACAGAGCCCCTCAACGATGGAGTTTACGGGTAACCCGAAGCTTATCAAGTAAACGAACATCGTTGATAAGATAGACTCCCAAATTCGAGATAAGAAATACTAGGGAAGAAGTAAATCAGATATGCAAATATTTATATGTTGCAATGGTCGGACCTATCGAGATAGGCTGCCTACGTATTCCTTAACAAAGGAAATCAGACCAGACGTAGTTCGGCTTAAGCCGAAACAAACAACCAATGAAGAAAAGATTTTTATATTTTCCGAAAAACCGTATTCTTCCGGTCCGAAACCGTTGTCAAATACGGTATGAAGATTTTTGTGTATTTCGAAAACCATATTTCAACCGATAAAGACCCGTCGTTGAAATACGTTAAGAGGCATTTTCAAAATCATGTCTGGCTGGCCTCGTACCTTGTTTCCAAACATAATAAGAAAACTTTCAAATTTTCGAAAATTTCGACCGATAAACCGTCCGAATACGACAAAGGGAATTTTCTTCAAATTTTTCAAACCGCATCCAACCGACCGAAACTGTTGGACACGACAAAGATTTTTCTTTTCTTCTTCCTTTCCCCCTTTTTTTTTTTGTTTTTTTTGTTTTTGTTTTTTTTTTGAACAAAACCTTTTTGAAAGAAAAGATTTTTCTTTTATTTCTGAAAGTAGAATAAGAAAATCTTACCTTTCTTACCTCTCTTACCTTTCATGCTTTTGACTGTTGCTGCTGGTTCAGCTGATTAGGGCTCAAAACCCATTTGAGAACACAAACGAAAGAAAAGATTTTTATGTTTTTCGAAAAACCGTATTCTTCCGGTCCGAAACCGTTGTCAAATACGGTATGAAGATTTGAATGTTTTTCTGCCACCACATTTCAACCGGTCAATACCTTGTCGTTGGAACGTGTTAAGAAGAATTTCCTAAGTTATGTCTGGCTGGTTGATGCCTTGTTTCCAAACATAACCCGAAAACTTTCAAATATCCAGAAAACTGCACTCGACCGATAAAGATCCGTCGCCGAGCACGGCAAATTGATCATTCTTCAAGTATTTTCGAAAATTGTGAAGTGGAAAGTATTCTTTTTCCTTCCTTTTCTTTCTCTCTCTCTCTCTCTCTCTTTTTTTTTTTTTAAATATTCATCTTTTTTTTTTGTGTTTTTTGAAATATTCCGCTTTTTTTTTTTTTTTTTGAAATCAAAACTCAATCTGAAAAAGAGTTTTTCTTTTATTTGAGAACAAAAGCAGACTTCTTTTTTTTTTTAAATTTTCCTAAAAGGGAATTATTCTAAAGTCGGGTAGGAATCTGACTGACTTACTGTTTGGTGGTCATGGATTCGACCGTGATCTTGGCATTTTGCTACTCTTGTCGAATTTATTTTTTTTTTTTTGTGACTGGCGGACCTATAAAGATAGTCGCCTCACGTATTCCCTATTAAAGGAAATCGGACCAAGCGTAGTTCATTTCTGCTGGGGATTTTATTCTTGCTCACTGTTTTTTTTTTTTTTTTGCATGCTCACCATTTTTCTTTATTTGCATGCTTATTACCTCTTTTTGTTTTTTTTTTTGTTTTTGTTTTTATTGGAGGAATGTAAAAGAATATGGTATATATGTACAATATATACATTTTTTTAATGAAATCAAATGTTTATTTACATGTAAATTATGTACATATATATATATTTAAAAAAATGGTAAGTGTTTATTTACATAAAGAATGATTTTTTTTTTGTGGTTTTTTTTTTTTTGGTTGTTTTTGTTTTTTTTTTTTTTTGAAAACCCGTACAAATATTTACAATGCAATCTAATTTTATATGATGCAAAAATTTATAAACACATGCAGACTCAAGACACACGCACAAAACAAAGCTATACCGACCTAACGGGTAATGGCACGCTGTATGTCCAAGGTGGATTTTAAAGGAATATACCTTCGGGTTCGAGCGGGCTTCCTTTTTTTTTTTTTTTTTTTGATATGTGGGGAAAGGAAAAGGCGATACCTCCTTGGCCATATAATTGTTGCGTGGCTATATTTGGCATATATTCTCACAACTCCCGTGATTTTTCTTCAGAATCGACAGGCGCGTGAATGATTGGATAAGTCGCTCCAGTGACAATGGCAACGCATAGTGAGTAGGACGAGGACACTTCTGGTGTTTCTCATCCTGATGAGACCGAGTCTTTTCTGTGCCTTGCAGAAGAAGTATATGGGACCTACGGCGGATGCTACGATATTGATGGATCGCCCGGCTTAAGCTGCAAATGAAGGATAGTTTCTGGGGAAACAAAGGGGGTATAGGCAATAATAGATATGTACAGGCAATTAATGTATAATCTAAATTTCTTTAGCAATTATTCCTAAGTTGCACCTTAGGACCCGTAATATTATATTTTAGTGTATTATTGTGAGCTTTCCTGTCGTGGTTTTTCTTTTTCTTCTGTCAGACGAGCCCCTTTGCGCGCTGAAGACTGGAGGTAAGATGCCGGTGTTTCAAAGAGTGTCTTCCCTTTCCTTATTCTCCTTATTTTTATTCTTTTTTTTTGTGCTCTAATTTTTGCCTAGGCCGCCCTTTCGGGTTTTCAGCCTAGCGAGCCCTTATTTCTTCTTTTTCATTTTTTTTTAATGCCCTAACTTTTGCCTAGGCCGCCCTTTCGGGTTTTCAACCTAGCGGGCTGGAGAGGGAAGCACTTGTCGGATAGGGTGGATCGAGCACCATACCTTTTGAGCTCGTTGAGATTGGAGGGCTGAACAAGGTCTTCTTTCTTGGCTTGTGGGGAGTACGACGTCTCCTGACCGGATCCTATTGACAATATATGGTACATCGTGGAAGAAAGGGGTAGCAGCCTTTGATGAATAGCCCCCAGCATTTTTTTAGCCCAGACGGCATGTCATGATAGCAGTAGGTCCCCCAAGGGATGAGGTCTTTTCTTGGTCTCCTGCTGCTTTTGATTTGACAATAATCCAGCATGCTGTTGATAAAAAAAAACTGTTGGGCTTGGGAATGGTCACTATATTGGACAGCCAAATCGGGTATTTTTTCTTTCTTCTCTTTTTTTTATTTATTTATTATTTTTATTTTTATTTTTTGTAATTTTTTTTTTGTAATTTTTTTTTGTATTTTTGTATTTTTTTTTTGTATTTTTGTTTTTGTTTTGTTTTGTTTTTTTTTAACCCGAATGAAGTTGACGTGTGCCTGTTTCATGCTTTCCTTTTAAACTTGTAGTGACCATTCTCGCCTTTGATGCGGTGAAGCTTTTGTCCGATTATGAGCATCCCGATATATATGGGAATCCGTGTTTGGCTATGGTGGGTCTACCCCGACACATCTTCATAGGACCAGCCTGAGATGTCCACGAACTTTTGAGGAGGATCTGGGTGGTGTTCTTTTGAGTGGTTTCCTTGATAGTTGTTGATTTCGACTTCTTTTGATTTCCTTGTGTTCCCCGTTGATAGTGGATCGGTCTATGATGTTGTCCGGCTCTCTGACTTTACAAGCTCACAAATAATTTTTATCTTTTGGGTCCTTTTAAATGACTCATTATTATAGTTATTTAATGCGTCTTTTAATGTAGGTGCAACTAAGGAATAAGCAAAGACGTTTAGATTATTATTAAAAGCACACCGTACAGGGTTAATTACATTATTGAGGACCTGGGGTTTGAGATCCTCAATTGTAGGGAGCGGATTGGTAGATGACCAAATCCGTAAGGCTAGGGAAAGGAATATGGGTACTTAATTTTAGGGATCGGATTGGTAGATGACCAAACCGTAAGGCTAGGGAAAGGAATATGGGTAATATATCCAAAGTAGTCCACCGACTGGCGCAAGGCCAAAAGTGGGTCGGTCGTAGTATACTAGTTCTCAGAGGCTTATTAGAAATGGACTCAAACTCGCAGGAGCTTTTTTTTTTTTTTTTTTTTTTTTTTTTCAGAAGTGCCTTTATCCATCATACCCAAGAAGCTGTTCCCCAAATTTTCATTAGAAACTTCTTGGTTTAGAATTTTGAGCATCATGACTTTCAAATTTTCGATGTCGACCTCCATTTTGGCGCGGAGAGTTGGGTTTTGTATATGCCGGTAGGATTAGGGTCCGTTAATTTCTCGCCGCGGTGTCCGTAAGGGTTTTGGGCGTGATATGGATATTGGGCGGTATATGGATTTTGGGTAGGATATTGGGGATATTGATTTTGGCCGGATATGGATATTGGATTGGGTAAGGACTTTGGGTAGGATAAGGATTTTTGATAGAATATGGATTTCGGGTAGGATAGGGATATTGGATTGGGTAAGAACTTTGGGTAGTATAAGAAGGGTGTGATGAAAAAAAGGGGTTAAGATTTTGGTAATAATAGGTATTTGGTGGGTTGGTGTTTGGCTGAAATTGGATTTGGAGGAACATGGAAGGTTGATGCTTCTTTGTTTTTTTTTTTGGGACCGTAGCGATCTGCTCAAGCTGTTGCCATACCGCTTTGATCTGATATTTTCTCGTTTCGCCCATGTTCTCGATTATTCCCCGTTTAATTGGCCAAGATTATATCTCTCGCCTTTCCAAGTTCGGGCCAGTTTCGAGGAAAATGGGTTATGGAGGTATCGTGAGGCCGGGTCAAGGCTTTTGGGTTTGGAGTACGCGTGCCTTTATTAGTATATTTTATTATTGTTTGTTTGTTCCCTACAGCTTGACCTGGATAAGCACTCGCTTTATTTTGAAGCCTCAGACTTTTTCGAACAAGGGATTCTTTTCCGCAGTATAGGACCAACGTATTCCACTGCTTTTCGACTCCCTAGATCGGATCGTCCTGAAGCGGGGCCTATACTCTTTCCAGATCCACCATTCGAAATGGTCTAGGTCGAGCATCAAAGAATAATAAATCACCTAATTTTTTTTTTGTTATTATTTTTTTTGTTGCGCAATTTATTTTCATCATTCATTTTTTTAACTTGCGCATTTTTTTAATATATATTTTATTTTATTTTTTGACTCTTTTTTTTTATATATCTTTTTTTTACAGGGCCGATTCACGATTCGGAGATGCAAAAAACCGGTCGGTCAATGAAGTGTCCCGAGAATCTATATGCATTCTAACGTTGGCTCATGCAGGGGTAGGCCGCCATGGTGTAGGGTAACGCTCGAATATAGCTATATGCATGTGCGTGTGTGGGTATCTAGAAAGCAAGAAAATCTTTATTTATTTACGATTTATGAACGTAAAAATAAACAGCTTATGGCCTGCTCTTGTCTTGTGTGGATTTTCTGCTTTTTAGTTTGAGCGCAAGCAAGCAAGCACATCACATTAAGAAATAGAAAGAAAAGTGGGGAAACTATCTATCCCTATTAATTACAAATTTTGGTCCTATGTCCCCAAAGTAAAATGACAAAATGAATGTAAATATGTACAAATATACAGAGTTACGAATAAAGTGAAAAAGAAAATGAACCGAAGAAATAAATGAAAGAAAATAGAGCCGGAGGTAAAGCCCCAACTTTTTGTTGTGTCGCCTGAATTTATTGTAATATATGTAATATGTATTTTTTTTTTTTTGATTTTTCAAATTTTTTTTTTGTATATATATTTTTTTTTTTTTTTGAAATTTTTTTATACTCGAACATGTCCGCAGAATGTATCTGAACGAGATCGCCGCCGATGGAGGATCATATCCACAAATATAGCCACCACCGTAATGGGAACACTTTATTGAAATGCGTAAATTAATATAACGAGCATACCGCAGCCAAAACAAAGAAAAGCCAAAAAGGTTTTATTTTATGAGTCTAGCCCTCCATTTTATTTAAAATAAAACAACTCCCCGAAGTCGCCACCGTGAGGTTCCTGATGTGTTCACGCGTCGCCGCGCCTTGGATAGGGGTGCGCAGACGGCGGATGCGGGACACCACCGCTCTCGCTCCACCCTCCCTTGTTTAGGGAAGACGAAATCCAAAGTGCGAGAGGAGTGCCGCCTATATTAGCACGTTGGAATGTGCCTCGGTTGCTCGAGTGGATTTTGTATCCAAAATGGGAACTAAAGGTTTCCACATGTCGTTATCCCTTATTTCGTGGATAACAGGATATGGGAATGCATTACCTTTCCATTCTCATTCTCCCCTTTTTTCTGTCAGGATAATAGAGAAGTGCAAGAAAAGATATTGCGACGCCCCCACTTATGGATTTAATAAAATGGCCTTATGGGTCGATCGCTATGGAGCCCATTCGATCAGATCCTGTTTAGGGATACTATGGGAATACATCACCCTCCATTGATCCCTTTTGGGAGAACAGTGCAAAGAGGAATGTGCGAGGCATCGATCCGAAAGTTTTAGAGTCGCCACCTTTATTTTAAGGCAAAAATAAAGGAAAACCGTAAAAGAAAACCGTAGATTTTATAAAGCGGGTTCGGGGCTAAGTTACGAGTTGGGAAGGTGCTAGGCACCCAACTCGCCTTTCGGTCTCAAAGCGCTTTTGGGCGGCATGCTCATTGTTATATTAATCTAGCAAATAAATAAGGTCTTATTTTGACAAGGGAAAATTAAATGATACATTCGTGGCTACATTATTTACGGACTCGCACCGCCTCCTTCCAATAATTACAAACACATTTAAGAATATTTGGCCATTATAACGGCTCTTTACATATTATTTCCTAATCTAATCCGGCAAAGACAACGGCTTATATTGGCTACATTGTGCCGGATTTAAAAATACAATTTTAAATAATAAATGAACTGAAAGTAAATAAATAAATAAAAACGCCCCTTAAAGGTCATTACCTTTTAGAGCGGCGGCGGTGCTCGCCTCGTCCCTTCTGGAGAGGGAGTCTTTTGTTGTTGTTGTTGTTGTGTTTGTTGTTGTTGTTGTGTGTTGTGTGTTGTGTTAATTTGGGCAGCCAGAATCGCTTGTATTTGTTGTTTTTGTTGTCTCAAATCGGCAACAGAACGTGGTGTGTGTTTTTGTGTATTTGTGTGTGTGTGTTTTTATGTATTTATGTGTGTGTGTGTGTGTGGTGGGTGCGGGTAGTGAGAGAGAGGGAGTATGTTGTTTGTGTAAGTGAGGGATTTGCTTTATTTGGGTGAGTGGAGAGAGGGCGCTGGGCGGCTGATGTGAGAGTGAGAATGAGAGTGATTGTGAGAGTTGTTGGTGTGAGGGATTAATTGAGAGGAGCGATTATGAGAGAGTCGGGGAGGGGCGCTGAAGTGAGGGAGATATATTGTGGGGATTGTGGGTGAGAGTGAATGAGGGAGAGTTAGTGGGCCGGGTAGGATTATGGTGAGAGAATGAGAGATTATGTGAGGAAAATTTTAGAGAGAGATTATTTTCCTTGAGTGCGGAGAGGGAGTATATATCTATGAGTTTAATTAGGGTTAAGAAAAGGGTAGGTGACCGGGGCGGAAGGAGTTTTTTCCTTTTTTTTTTTTTTTTCTTTTGTTTGCTTTATGCTTTTTCTTTTTTTCTTTGTTTTTCTTTTTTCTTTGGTTTTCTTTTGTTTTTTCGTTTCTTTTGTTTTTTTGATTTCTTTTCTTTTTCTTTTTGTTTCTTTTGTTTTCTTTTCTTTTTTCTTTCTTTTTTTTTGTTTTCTTTTCTATTCTTTCTTTTGATTTTTGTTTTATTTATTTTTTCGCACCTTTATTCCTCGAAAATACAAAAGATATTTAGTCTCATTTTGCAATATTTATTAGACAATATAAAATA
>CM028382.1:44405092-44491288 GCA_013146195.2 Codonopsis lanceolata | reverse complement strand
GTCTTTGCAAAACCGGCGCTTTGAACTAACACTAAGCAGTTCTAAAATAAATTGATTCTAAGGCAGTTGCCTCACTAATCTATGAGCAACTTTTAGCCAGCTGGCACAATAGAATCGGAGGGATGACTTAAAAATCTAGAGTTAGGATTCAACAATCTCCTCCTATTTGGTTGATGTCATCATCTCGGCTACTAGGACTTTTGAATCATACAGCGAGATAATAACATGTCTTAAAGATTTTATTAAGAGAACATGTCTCTGAGCAACCTTAGTAGAGATAGCTACTAGACTAAGTACTTACAAGAGTAAAAGCATTGAAATCAAGTACTAAAGTAAGCGATGTTTAAATCTATGAGATAAGCATGCAAGCAATATGTAAAGATTTAAACACGAAGTTTAAATAAAGCGGATAATATCAAGATAAAGCAAATTTAAACTTTGAAAGAAACTTAGGTCATCACGTGATTAAACAAGCCGTTTAAACCGGTGTTTTTGACAAAACAACATAGATTAAGAACAAAGATACAGGCCAATCACCAACAGATTCGAAAGAGGTTGAAATTGAGTGCGTCTTCGTTAAGTAATCTCAACCCGGACTACGATTACGTCATTTTAGGCATTCTCGGATTCGGTTGTTTCTTCAATCGGGCTTGATTCAAGAAGTGAGTAGCTCTCTCCTCACGATGGCACCAACCCTCATTTATTCTGCCATTTGCTTCGACAAGCGAATTTGTGAAATCAGCAACCTCCCCCATTTAAGAATTGCTCGAGCCATCCCTTTTTGAGTTCATCGAAGAGGCCACGAATCTTGTCTGGCGAGTGCAACATTCCTATCGAGGCTGACTTGTTGATCTTGAACCGAGAACATTGAGTGGTGAGCTGGCTTGATCAGTGTCGTTCGCTAGTTGATCAACAATCTTCCGATGTCAAAAATGGTGGCATGAGTAGCATTGAGGCCATAATGAGCCGCAATCATTCTATTTGGGCCATAGGGAAACTGTCGGTTGGTGAGCAATGGTGGATTGTTTGCTTTAAGCTCGAGAATAGCGAGGATCGAAATGCCGGTGGTAGGTAGAGAAGGGTTAAAGGTTAATGGAAATATGGCTTGTGGAGGGATGATGAAGCGGGGTTTGGAGAGGAGGCGGATGAAGCGGGGTTGTTAGCAAAGGTTGTAGGTGGAGGAGAAGAGGGTTTGGAATCAACTTCAATGTGGTGGCTGAGGCTGGCAGAGAAGTGAGCGAAAGGGAAGGGTTGCTTCTGGGGTAGGAAGGAAAGGGATAGTCGGGTAGAAGGACAAAGTTAGGAGGGGAAGTAGAAGGGTAGAGAAGGTCAGAAATAGAAGAAAGGTCAAACAGAAAAGAATGGGTGGCAGAAGAAATGGAAGGAAAGAGAATCTGGTAAAGGTCAGAAGAGATAGAGATAGGGGTGATGTATTGAGAGATAGGAGGGAAGATCTCGGGTAGAAAGGCTGTCTGGTAAAGAAGAGTAGAGATGTGAGGGGCAAGAGGAGAGAAGTGGTCAGGCATAGAGAAGGAAGGGGAAGAGGTAGATGGAGCAGAGTTGGAAAGAACTGGTACAATGGCTAGGGAGGTGTCGGGAGAAATGGTGGAGATGGGTTCAGGTGAAGAGGGGATAGAAGATGGGGTAGAAGGTGGAGAAGAGGGTGTCGGAGCCACAGACTTCTTACGAAGTCTGCGTTTCTTCTTCTTTGGAGCAGGTGAAGAAGGCTCCTCCTCAACAACAGCAGGGGTTGAAGAGGAAGTAGGAGAAGAAGGGGCAGAAGTTGGCTCAATAGAGGGCTCCTCCCCAACAGCAGCCGGGGCTGAGGGAGATGAAAGAGAAGGGGAGGAAGAAGTAATTGGAGAGGAAGGTGGAATGAATGGGATGAAAGGTTCAGAGGGTTCAACGCTGGTTTTTAACGCCATGGGACGAAGGGAGCAATCTGTTCAGCAGCCTTCTACCGGAGTAGGAGCATGGAGCAAAGTCTTCTTTCTTCGCTTTTAGATTGAGGGCCGCCAGGTCAGGAAGAGGAAGCAACTTTCCTCCTTTTTCGGGGCCGGCTTTCCTCCTCGCCAAGAGATCTTCTTCTTTGAGTGAGAGTTGAGGAGCAGATCGGATCGCCAGCAGCCTTCTCTCAAGCCAGCAGCCTTCGGAGAGCTTCTTGCTCAGCTGCTTGGCCATGAATGAGTCCACGGTTGTCTCAGGATTGATTCTGATGACTTTAAGTGGAGGGGGCTTCAGGGCATGGACGATGACTAGAGGGTGAAGACCTCGAACTCTTCTCGTTCTTCGTTCGATAATTGATGATGAAGGTGCCGGTAACCGGATTGATTTTGAACCTTCTTCTTCTCAAAGGCGAATATGTGAGTATGAAGTTTCGGTGTTTGCTTGCCGAAGAAGAGTGTTGATAAGCTCCGACAAAAGGCCGCTCGCTTGATTGAAGCCTTTACCGCTTGACGATCAACAAAGATCGCAGATCATCTCAAAGAGATCTCGAGCCCGCTTGAGTCTCGATGTTCAGATGACGCAGACGTGTACTCCAAATTTCTCGACGTCATGATGTCATGGGTGCCATTCTTGAAGATCATGCTCTTGTCAAACAAGTGGCTGATGAAGTAGACGTCGTCTTCAAACAAAGTCCTCTTCATCTTAGCAAGCCTCTTGGTGTGTTCTCCCCACGCATAGGACCGCAGGGCCTTTTCAGCATCTGTGAGAGAGGTAGGGCCATCGAACTCCACGCCAATAATCTTGGCAATTCGGGAGGCAGTGATAGTAATGTTGACAGTTCTGACGATGGCTGTGATGGAAGACCGTGATTCATTTACATTAGCCATCTGGAAAATTCTTCGCCTAGCATATAGTCAAATCTTCATCTTCCAAAGATGAACAAGGGCGTAATGCCGAGGCTCGGTTCAGTCGTCCACTATCTTAACTCCAGAGGCATAAGCACGAACAGATGGTTCGTCAATGCACATCCCTGGGTGATACATGGTTGGGGGCAGATTTGGAAAGTCAACAGGAGGACTTGCAGCCTGTTCAGGAACAGCAGATGCAGAGGAGGTTCCAGCCTAAAAGTTTTGCAGAAAATTAGGGCAAGAACTCAAGAACTCGAAATATAAGCAAAACGAAGCATTAAGCCCTAGAAATTTCCTGACAATACATGAAGTACCACATACAGGCCAAATATAACTCGAAATACTAAAATCGACTGTTTAAGAACATTCATAAGAAGATATTATCGAATGAACAAAGATAATTTGAAGATTTGAAAGATATGAAGCTAACAGTCACATGAACAGTCAATAATGGCGTAGATACAGATGAGAGAGCATAACTTAACTTACACTGAGATTACTGAGTTAGGGTTAGAAATTTCTTACCATTGTCGAAGATTTGCAGAAGAAGAAGACGAAAATGAGGTGAATCTGCGAATCGACTATCGAACAGAAGAGGAAGCGTAAAATTGTAGAGAGAAGAAACTTTTTAGAGAGAGAGAATAGCAAGAGACGCTTTGTGAAATGAGCTTTTTGGCGGTTGAGGGTTTATAAAGGAAAGGACGTGCCGTCAGTCATAGAGACTTGTGAAAAGTCATCAAGTCAGACGCCTTTTGATGACAAGACTTAATGAATGACGGTTTTTAGGAAAGAGAAAAATGCCTTTTCAAAAATTAACTCAACCAAATTTGAAATCAGTCCCTCAATATTTTCATAAACGACCCTCTAAAACTTAAAGTTTAGAAAGCTTATTTTTCTTTTCCAAAGTGACTTTATAAATTCTGATTTTAAAAAGTAATAAGTCGCTTAAGAGAAATTTTCAAGTCTGCTTAAAAAAAATTTTCAAGTCTGCTTAAAAAAATTAATTTTGAAATTTCCAAAATATTATAATGAAAAATTAATTTTAGATTAAATTTAAGCAGTCGGGTCAAGCATACCAAGCTCTCCCCTTAGATAAGCAAACCTGTCTGCTTCTAGAGCTTTGGTGAAGATGTCTGCCAGTTGATGGTCAGTTGAAATATACTTCATGCTAATGTTTCTCTTTTCAACATTGTCCCTTAGAAAGTGATATCGAACATCGATATGCTTTGTCTTCGAGTGCATCACGGGATTGTAGGTGATAGAGATTGCTGAGGTGTTATCACACATGATTGGGCAGTCTGCTACTTTGATGTCGTAGTCCACCAACTGTTGTTTGATCCAAAGCGCTTGACAAGCAGCAGCTACCGCCAGCCTATGTACTCGCTTCTGGTGGAATTTGAAACGGATGCTTGTTTCTTGCTAGCCCAAGAGACAAGTCTGCCTCCTAGAAATTGACAAGTTCCACTAGTGCTGCTTTTTCGTCAATTTGGCAACCAAAGATAGTCTCAAGCCTCGAGTATCCAACCAAGTTGAAAGAGGATTCCCTTGGATACCAGATACCTAAGTTAGTGGTATCTGATACGTATTTAATGATTCTTTTGGCTGCAAGAAGATGTGACTCACGAGGATCTGCTTGAAATCTAGCACACACCCCAACAGCATACACTATGTCAGGTCTGCTGGCGGTGAGGTAAAGCAGAGATCCGATTATCCCCTATAGTGGGTGATATCAACTTTCTTTCCTTGTAAGTCCTTTGTAAGTTTGCATTTAGCGCCATCGAGTATCAAATGTGTTTGTTGTTTCCAATCCAAACTTTTTGACAAGATCTTTAGCATACTTGGATTGGCTGATGAATATTCCTTTGTTGGATTGTTGAATTTGAAGACCCAAGAAGAATGTGAGTTCTCCCATCATACTCATTTGAAACTTGCCACCATAAGCGTTTCAAATCGCTACACGCCTTCTCATTGGTGGATCCGAAAATGATATCATCAACGAAATTTGTACCAGCAGAGAATGTCCTTTGTGCTTGAGAATGAAAAGAGTGGTGTCAATCTTGCCTCGCATAAATCCTTGTTCTACCAAGAATTTGGATAAAGTTTCATACCAGGCCCGAGGAGCTTGCTTAAGACCATAGAGAGCCTTCTTAAGCTTGTAAACATGAGTTTCTTTCCCTTTCTCCACAAAGCCTGGAGGTTGAGCAACGAGACCGCTTTCTTGAAGATCACCATTAAGAAATGCGCTCTTGACATCCATTTGGTACAAGCACAAAGTCCTTGTATGTAGCATAGGCTAAGAAGATTCTGATAGCTTCCAATCTTGCTACAGGAGCGAATGTTTCATCATAGTCGATACCTTCTTCTTGGCGATATCCTTGTGCAACAAGTCTTGCTTTGTTTCTCACTATGTTCCCATCCTCATCCTTCTTGTTTCTGAACACCCATTTTGTGCCAATGACAAGATGATCGCAGGCTTTGGGACTAGCTTCCATACTTGGCATCGCTCAAATTGTCAAGTTCTTCTTGCATGGCTTCCACCAACTTGGATCTTGAAGAGCTTCTTCGATCTTCTTTGGCTCTTCTTCCGAAACGAATGCAAAGACGTAACATACATTCATTCTTGAGGATCTTCTCGTTCGCACTCCAACATGAATGTCACCAATGATTTGAGAGATTGGATGGTCTTTACATGTTCTTGTGACAGCAGGAATGTGATGAGTTGTCATCTTCATGACAAAGTTCAAGGAGGGCTAGAAGGAAGATCACCGTGTCTTGATGAGAGTTTGGTTCGTAATTTGGTTCATAGGTGAGTTGAGGAATAGGATTTTCGTGTTGAGAAACAAAGGGTTCTTGGTTTGAGTTTTCTTGAGCGTGGTTGAAGTCTTCTCGTGACCCGCTTGATAAGAAGTGATGGTCGTGAATATTTGATTGAGTTGCCGGTGAAGGATTAGGTATATGAGAGGTTGATGGTTGGGATGTACTGCCTCAACATCAACAAAATCATCAAGAACATTTGGAGCCACATGTGGCTCTAATAAATCAAATTCATCAAATGAGACATGAACAGATTCAACTATTTTTAATGATCGTTTGTTGAAAACCCTGTAAGCTTTGGAGTGTAAAGCATAACCCAAAAATACACCTTCATCGGCTTTATGATCAAATTTGCCTCTCAGTAGTCATTACCATTGTAAACCACAAAACATTTACAAGATTTTGAAAAATCCAATGTTTGGGGTTTTACCTCTCCAAAGTTCATAGGGTGTTTTACCGTGAAATTTGTTGATCAATGATCTGCTTACGAGTGAAGCAGTCGTATTGACGGCCGCCTGTATGTTTGGGCAACTTTGCTTCAAAGAAGCATAGTTTTAGCAGCCTTCGATAAGTGTTCTGTTCTTCCTCCTTTCAAAGAACGCCGCTTTTGCGCGGTGTCCTTACAAAGAGAAGTTGTGACCAATACCGTGATCATCACAAGATTTTGCTATTCCATTGTTGGTAAACTCGCACCATTGTCCGATCGAACGCCACCGATTTCATCGAAGTTTTTGCGCTTGCAATCTTCTCGAATAGTGCCGTAAGAAGATCGTATGTGTGATCTTTAGAAGACATCATCTCTGCCCAAGTGTATCTTGTATAATCATCCACTACTACTAGCGTGTATCTGAGCCACCATAGCTAATAGTAGTGACTGGTCCGAAGAGATCCATGTGTAGCAGTTGTAGAGGTCTTGTCGTTGAGAGTCCTGGTTTGCTTTTGAATGACGTTTTTGAGAGCTTTCCCAGTTGGCACGCTTTGCACGAACGATCATGGTCAGCAGAGACCTTTGGCAATCCTTTGACTAGACCTTCTTTAGATAGCTTGGCTAGATATTTGAAGTTCAAATGACTGAGTCTTTTATGCCACAGCCAGCTTTTGTCTTGAGCAGAGTTTGCCACAAGACATAGATTAGCGCCTTTACCGTAGGCATTCAAATCTATCACATAGACATTCCCTTGTCTATGACCAAGAACCAAGGTTGAGCAAGAGACGGATCCTTGATATCACATCTGCTTGAGGAGAATTGACATATAAGCCCTTTGTCACGCACTGAGAAATACTCAGAGATTATGTTTCAAGCCTTCTACTAGAGAGACTTTTCCAATGGAGAGATTTCTCGAATGATGGATCCATAGCCAATTGTTCTTCCTTTAGCATTGTCTCCGAAGATGACTGGAGGGCCTTCTGCTTCAGAAATATTAGAGAGAAGGCAGGATTCTCCGGTCATGTGTCTTGAGCAGCCGCTGTCTAGATACCACACATCTTTCTTCTCTGAATTTGAGTTAGCCATGAAGCACACCTGAGATGTAAGGGTAAGAAAATCATGGTCCCCTTTTATTTTTCTTATGGGTCCAAATGGTTAGCGTATTTTTGGAACCCATACTTGCCTCGATTTTTGAATAGGGGATCCAAAGAAGCTTCATGATGGATTTCAAAGACATTCATGGACCAAGTGGCCAAAACACTTACAAAATGTACAAGGATGAAAATTACAGAAGTCTACATGATCATGCTGGATATTGGAAGGTTTTTGAACATTTTTCTTAACAGCAGCTTTTGAGTTAGTAGTCTTGTTAACAGCAGGCTTAGAGGCTTCTGTATGAGGCTTCTTGAGTCTCAGATACAGCCTTTGCTTTAGCGTAAGAATGTTTGCCGTAGTAGACTTTGATACCTCATGCATTTTTCCTTTAAGCTTGGTATCAACATTCTGTAGCAAGAGCACCATCCGTAGTATCGTTGATGAATCGATAGGTTTGAGCGCACTTTTCGTAGGCCCCGAAACAGCCAGCCTTTGCTTTCACAAGTGCCGTGGTGGAGGGTCCGTTGTAAGTCCGCACCTCCTTTAACGATTTATCTCCAACAGATGATTGCTTTGCTTTCAAAGCTTCACTGCTTTTTGATAATTTGAACCTTAGGGTATTTATAAGGAGTAGCAAGATAACCAATTCCTTCTTTACCCTTGTTAGGTTTCTTTCGATATTGTGCAGAATATTACTATTCACCGTAAAATGTTCATTTTCTTGTTCGAGGTTGCACTGTAGATGTCATTAGAGAATCCTAGCCTGCATTTATCTGCTGAGGGCTTCGATCTCCAAGAATTTGATCAAAGACTGCCGTTGAGTTATTCCATGAGTTAATGGTTTTTTGCAACTCTTCTTTCTCAGCAGATAACTCTTTGGCATGATCAATAAGACAAGCAACCTTTTCATTGAGAAACTTGTTCTCTTCTTTTAACTTGATATTTTCCTGCTGGACTCCATGGAGAGTTTTTAACTCGGTTTCCAAAGATGGATTTCTCGCCTCTTTCATGACTTTTAGCTAACTTAACATAGGCCTTCCTAAATTCATTGAATTCCTCTAGCATGTCTTGAGCATCCTTGAGGATTTCTTCTTTTGAAGGCTCTTCAGAAGATTGTTCTATGTTAGCTTGAAAAGGAGAGTATTTAACTTCACTATCTCGAGTCATATAGGTGGGAGGTGACTCTAGAGCAACAGCAAATGTGTGCCTGCCGTCAGTGAGTCATCACTATCATCCTCGTCCGAATCGGCTTCAAACCAAGTGGATACATGGTTTTCTTCTAAGTCCTCACTTAAGACCTCTATGTTTAGAAAATGATTTAGAAGGTCTCCTTTTATAGGCTTCATATTTAGGCTTAGGACATTTAGAAGCAAAGTGACCGTGTTTCCTCGCAATTGTAGCAAACTAACTCATTATTGTGTGAGTTTTCAGTAGTCTTTCGAAAGTCTGCTGGTTTGCTTCTTTCTTTTTGTTAAATTTTGAGAACTTTTGAAACTTCTTAACGAACATAGCAAATTGCTCGTCAGAGAGAATTTCATTCTCATTTGAAGAAGAAGTAGATGGTTTACTTTCTTGAGCAGGAATTTCCTGAGAGATAGCAGAAAAAGAAGGAAGTTTAAAATGTTTGTCCCGTTTGAGCTTGAAGTAATTCTTGCTCATAGACTGTTAAACTCGCATACAAACTTCGAGGTGCATGGAGTTCAAGTCTTTGGACTCTTTTATTGCCAGTGGTTTTTACATGCCACAAACTTCCTAAAGAAGCTAAAAATCTCATATTTACTTCTTTAACACTATATTCTTTTCCTAAAGAGTAACAACTATTTACTACCTCACAAAATCTGTCGTAGGCTTGCCGTAGAGTCTCCTTAGGATCTTTTCTGAATGAGTCGAACTGTTGAATATAGTTGTACTTCCTGTTTTCTCGGTGGGTAGATCTCCTTCAAGATATTCCACCAAGGCTTCCCACATTTCTTGGCGCTTTGCATCCGATGATCGTTGATATGTGCTTGTGTCGACGTAGCCGATATAATATGAATAGCCTTGTTGCCGAGTTCAACAAGCCTCCTTTCTTCGCTCGTCCATTCGCTCATAGATTTAGGTATCTCAGAGGACCACCGGCTACTTCAAAGAAGTAGGTTGGGTTTCATTGGAATATAAGGACCTGTCAGAACACATTGCCACAACCGATTGTCAATAGAGTTCATATATCTCATAACCTTATCTTTCCATACTTCGAAGTGGCCTTCGTCCAATATTGGGACGTGGCTGGTATTTGAAGTAGGCAAAGATATAGTGAGCCATAGGATCTATTCTCAAGAGGTTAAGCTTGGAAAAAATTTTTTCAAAGAATTAAGCTCGATACCAATTGTTGGTCCCATCCCAAATAGGCTCAATCTAGGCTAGAAGGGGGGTTGAATAGCCTAGTTATGTTTTTATAAAACTTTTTCGGATAAACACTTCTAGAGAGGTTTCAGAATAGAAGATTAGAAGTGTTTAGGCAAATGAAACAAAATAGATTTTGAATTATCAAGATTTAAGATGAGAATGATAATAAGAACAGCTTGAACAAAGACACGAATTTGAAGTGGTTCGCATCGTGAATAGTACTACATCCACTACCAAAGTGGTTAGCTTTGGATTTTAAAAGTGCACTTGTTTATCCACTAGGTTTATGATTTAGATCTCTAATGGATCGTGTACAAAATGAGTTTTTAACCAAGTGTATAAAGGTGAGAGAGACAATCAATGATTAATTGTTCTCTTCACGCGTAATTAAAGAACAGCTTTAAAGACAAACTAAATGAAGCCGAAAACGAATTTAAGATGGCGATCCGCAGTAAAGTTTGGTGAAGTGTTAGTCCTTGTCCTTTGATCTCTTGAATGCTTGAGTATGAAGATGAAGCTTGAGAGTTAATTGCGCAAGAGTTGTTCTTCGATCTTCAAGACTTGAATAAATACTAGGAAGAGATCTTTTGACCGTTGGATTGATGCAGGTAAACGTGTCCAACGCTTAATTGCATTGAATGCAATTCGGCGCTTTGAAGATGTAATACCATCGAGATGCAAGGTGCAGAAGACATTCCCAAATTGAGTAATGTTTCACTTGCGTGCTCGCAGCCTTGGAAAGTCTTCTTAGCCAAAACGGGTAATGTCTTCGCCTTCGCCAGAAACTTGACATTGTCAAGATGCGAGTTGACTTCTTGAAAGTGAAATCTGATTGAAGACATAATGACTAGATATTTTCGAAAATATCAACTAGGTGTCCACGTGTCATAATATCATGAATTGGCTTAACTTGACTGTTCGGCATTGAGCAGATTTCAAGGTCTGCTGGTCCTTCAAGGCTGCTGTAGTCTTTGCAAAACCGCGCCTAGACTAACACTAAAACAGTTCTAAAATAAATTGATTCTAAGACAGTTGCCACACTAATCGGTACGCAGACCTTTTAGCCACTGTACAATAGAATCAGAGGATGACTTAACCAAATCTAGAGTTAGGATTCAACAAGAAGCAAAACGTAACGTACAACAAACGTAAGTTAGCACAAGGTGGTACAAGATACCTACTCCACGGCGACTGAGCTTCAACTTCTTCATCTCAAGAAAGCTTGACAAGTCGATACAATAATCTTCCACCAGAATCGTTTAACACAGTATTCATCTCCTAGCCCCCATTCTCGCTTTCTATTTTTGCTTGGATTCGGGTTCAATATACGAGGACACAAGCCAATGAATAGAACAAGATTCCAAACCAAGCAAAACAGCTCTTCCTTCCGGATTTACAATGGAGAACAAATTTCAAAGCAACTCATCAATGAACGAAGGAAACATATCAGTTTCATATTTTAAAGTTTTTTGCAACGATTTTAATCCTATCAAATTCATGCCTTGATGCAATTAAATTAGGATTAAATAATTATTTGGTCCCTCCATTTACACCTTTTTTTTGTTTGGTCCTACCCTATTTTTTATTAGATGTGGTCCTTCCATTCAAGATTCGCTATGAGATACCCCCCATCTAGGCATCACCGTTAATATCACTGTCTAAGAAAAATTGAAATGACAAAACTACCCTTCACTATACGCATGCACGACACATGGTTTTTGTTGATATATGCACATGCACATCCACCTCTAAGCGTATCAAATTGAAGCCGCCATGTTCGCTCCCCTGTTTCTTCGATCCACAATTTCTTACCCTCCATCTCCTTCCCTCCACTATTGTAGCCCCCATGTACCCATCTTTAGACCTTTTCTGATTCTCCTTCCCAAATTACAGTGTATGTACGTTCTCAAGTTATTGATCCTCAGCCTCCTCTCTGCTATGATTTCTCCAACTTCATCTCTCTCCGCCGTTTCTGCACCATGGCCAGCACACCAGCTGCACGCGTCCATCGTCGCTCCTAAAAATACCTTATACAGTGAAAAGGATCCAAATCGACAACGAAAATGAAGAGCCCCGACCTGGACGCTGCTTGTCGGAATCAGGGTGAGGAGAGATGGGTCTTTTAGTTACAGGTGGAGATGGAGATGGGTTTCACCGGAAGGCCCAGAGGAGATCGAAGATGACAATTGGGGATGTAGGCGATTGATGTAGGAGCCTACTGAGGTCATGAAGAAGGGACAATGGACGCGGTCAGACCTGGGCGAGAGAGATAGTGGCAAGAAAGAGAAGCCCGTACTGGAGCAGGGGTGGCTAGACTGTGACAACCCGACCCGGACTCCAATACGAGATCCCAAGGTTGTTCCGCCAAAATACACAAATAACAAGCAAAGGGTAAGGCCATAACAGCGATATGCCAAAGACTCAACAAATGCGGAAGCAAATAACGTAATGGCACCCAAGTTAACAAGCTCCGAAATACAAAACAACCTAAGAGATAGTAAATCTCTTGGCCCAAAAATTCAAAGCACGTGACACAACACTAGACACGTACAATAAAACCACCTGTTATGCAATTATATATATAAATTAAACCAAGTTATCGGTGACGTTACAACCGGAACCCAACATTAAACTAAGTCTATAAATCTAGTCTATACACTCCACGGCTAAACACGCCGGAGTACAACATACCCAACAATACAATACAAACTCGAGGTGGATAGAAATAATATAATTATCTAAACACGGCTCGACTAACATTCGTCGACTCACATAAGACTAAGTAATAACATAACGAGTACAAGTACCAAATAAATAACCACAAGTCTTACTACCCATAGTGAAATTTATATAATTTCACTTCCCAATCGTCCTTTTCAAAACAAAGGCTACAAAATATAGCTAGTAGCAACCTCCATAAAGAACCACATGTACTATCGTAGGCTCGGCGGATTCCTTCGAATCACTAGCTCGACTCGAATCTAAGGAAAACAAAGTAAATAGAGTAAGTCATAAAGACTTAGTAAGCTACGTACTAAAGATGCAATTTCATGGCATGACATTACGCTCAAGTAAAACATGCATGTATCATGTCATACTCATAGTATATCATTTCATGGAATAATCCTCAACATAATCAAATTCTATCAATAGTCACATAGAACATCGTTCTACGTAATTCATCATAAAATAATTCATAACAATATAGTATGATTCTCATTCCCAATATGTATAATATGTTATCTTCATATTGTAGCATTCCATCAAACCATCATCCACATAACCTAATTACACCGTAAGTCTCATAATACATCATTCATACAAATCACATGGATTGTGCTAGAAATATGATTTTGTATGGTCTTTTTGATGAGTTTCATTTACGAGTTCAAAGATATTTTTGACCAAAGTGGTAATTGGGAAGTATGGTAATGATGCTACATAATTTGGTCTTGGGTTGTTCCTTATGGTGCATAGGATATCTGGGCTTATATGAAGGTATAATCTTGTAGAAACCTTATCAAAAGAAGAAACCTTAGAAGGAATGCAAGGCATGGCCTCGTGAAACCCCTCAGGCGTAAGAGTAAGTCTTTAGCTTATAGAAAGCAAAATGACAGAGTTTCGGTGTGTAAAGGGAGCGTACCTTTAAAATGAAGCTTTGTAAGGTATATATAGCCCTTTTGGGATTGAAATCAGGGCTGAGACATTACTATGGAGAAATCATAGACCTTTATGCCCATAAATGCGGTTTGACCGCGTAACTGACGGAGTCATGGCTTAACTGAAGGGTAGTTTTGTCATTTCAATTTTTCTTTGACAGTGATATTAACGGTAATGCCTAGAGGGGGGTATCTCATAGCGAATCTTGAATAGACGGACCACATTGATAATGTAATAGTTGAATCTGACTCACTGGTTGCAGTTGAGGTTTTATCCCATCGTCATTGGGCTCCGTGGATGTATGAGTATGAGCTCTGCGATTGTGAAGCCTATCTTGGTACTTTCCCTATCCATCATGTGTTTAGAGAACAATATTGTGTAGCCGATAAACTTGCTGCAGCTGCTCATGTGCACAAAGGATTTCATATTTATAATTCTATGGTTGATCTACCTCGTGATGCCCGGCATGTTTTGCTTCATGATCGCTTAGGTTTTTATAATTTTAGAAAGTGTCATTAGTTTCTTCTCTTTGTATTTCCTTTTCGAGGTCAGACCCCTTTGTCCCCCCGTTTTTGGGTAAGTCTGGTTGTCCACCTCCTGTTTGTTTGCTCTTTTTTGTTTAATAAATTCTTGCAGGTGCTGCCCTGCTTTCCCAAAAAAAAAAAAACGACCTGAGATGGGCTTTCTTGGCCGGAACGGGTACGACGCGGCTGGATCTGAAGGCGATTATGGGTGGAGATGGAGGATAGCAAACAGAGTTAATCGATTAAATAGCAAACCAATACATAAAATCACAAAATAATTACAAAAAAGGCAAAAACAAAAAAAACAAAAAAGGAAGGGAACTCACCTGATTTGGTAGTAGTGGTGGCGGTGGCGTAGCAGATGGTGGCTGTAAGAAGACGAGGGAGAGAGTGAGTGAGAGACGAAATTTCCGGCTAGAGTGGGTGTCGGTGATGGCGAGGGTGGCGGCGAGCAGGTAGTAAGCAGGGGAGGGAGGCGGCGATGAAGAGAGAAGATCGAAGGAATTTTGAGAGAGAGAGAGGCAAGGCTGCGTTTGTTTAGACAAGAGATATTTTAGGGTTAAAGGGATCGATCAATAACTTGTATTTATACATAGGGTTTTTGTTTTTGTTTTTTTAATTATCAGCTTATAAGTACACATAATTTATATTTTCTTTGTTTTACTTGAATTTATTTTATTAAATAGACAAAACAATTTTATTTGAATATTTTCTAAATTTATACTTTCAATTTATAGTCTTTATTTTACTTGAATTTAATTTAATAAAAAAAAGTGTGAGCGCGTTCTACGCACGGGTGCAAAACTAGTGAAATATTACTCCCCCCGTCCCTAAATAATTGTCCTGGTTGACCCGACGCACTATTTAAGAAAATACAACTGACTGGATTATTAATATATAGTATTTGTCTAAATTTCCACTTTTGCCCCTATGAATAAAAGTGAGATGATAGATACAGTACTCCCATCAATTCCTTCCCAGGCTCCAACCAAAATTTGAATAAATCACGTGACACATTAAAATGAGAAATTATAATTTAATTTCAATTTATTTTCAGCAACGGAATTTTCCGTCGCTAGAGGTGACCTTTAGCGATGGAATTTTTCGTTGCTGGAATTAATATTTGTTTTGAAATATTTGTTTTTGTAAATAAATAATTTTTTGAATTTTTTTTTTGTAAAATCCCTTTGTAAATTAAAAAAAATAATGTTTTGAAATATTTGTTTTTTGTAAAATCCCTTTGTGTGTATATATATATATATATATATAGGAAATATTATAATCATTTTAATGAATGATATTATATATGATATTATATTATTAAATTAATATTTCATTAAAATGATTAGCATCAATATAATTACAAAAATAAAAATATTCACATTACAACTTAATTTATATATTTAAGAAAATAATAACAAAATTATATAAATAGAGTAAATTTGAAGTTGCATGCGGTTATACTGTGTTGCATGTCTCTAGCACATTCCGTCGCTAAATCGAACAAAGCCACGACAATTCAACTTGTGCAGTTTCACTATTTTTTGTTGGCTCTACCGATTTCCATATTTTGCATCAAGAGACGTTTTTTAGTGGACCCATTGTGCTCATCATTCTATACAACATCGTCTTGGAGAATGACATATTCATGTAAGTTACGTTACGTTACGTTACGTCACGTTAAGTTACGTTACATTAAGTTACGTTACGTGACGTTAAGTTACGTTACGTTACATTACGTTAAGTTACGTTACATTACGTTAAGTTACGTTACGTTACGTTAAGTTAACTTACGTTACGTTAAGTTATGTTATGTTACGTTACATTAAGTTACGTTACGTTACGTTAAGTTAACTTACGTAAGTTAAGTTACGTTACGCTACGTTACATTAAGTTGCGTTACGTTATGTGACGTTAAGTTACGTTACATTAAGTTACGTTACGTTAAGTTACGTAAGTTAAGTTAAGTTACGTTACGTTACGTTAAGTTACATTACGTTAAGTTAAGTTACGTTAAGTTACGTTATGTTACGTTACGTTACGTTACGTTACGTAGCGTGTTTTCATGTTATAATGGTCCATCGTAGTCCGTTATAACATTTCGTCAATAGGCGTAGCGTGTTTTCATGTTATAATGGTTCATCGTACTCCATTATACCATTTCGTCAATAAGCGTAGTGTGTTTTCATGTTATAATTGTTCATTGTACTCCATTATACCATTTCGCCAATAGGCGTAGCGTGTTTTCATGTTATAATGGTCCATCGTAGTACATTATAACATTTCGACAATAGGCGTAGTGTCTTTTCATGCTATAATGGTCCATCGTACTCCATTATACCATTTCGTCAGTAGGCGTAGCATGTTTTCATGTTATAATGGTTCATCGTACTCCATTATACCATTTCACCAATAGGCGTAGCGTGTTTTCATGTTATAATAGTCCATCGTAGTCCATTATAACATTTCATCAATAGGCGTAGCGTCTTTTCATGTTATAATGGTCCATTGTACTCAATTATATCATTTCGTCAATAGGCGTAGCGTGTTTTCTTGTTATAATGGTTCATCGTACTCAATTATAACATTTCGCCAATAGGCGTATCATGTTTTCATGTTATAATGGTCCATCGTAGTCCATTATAACATTTCGCCAATAGGCGTAGCTTGTTTTCATGTTATAATGGTCCATCGTAGTCCATTATAAAATTTCGTCAATAGGCGTAGCGTCATTTCATGTTATAATGGTCCATCGTACTCCATTATACCATTTCGTCAATAGGCGTAACATGTTTTCATATTATAATGGTTCATCGTACTCCGTTATACCATTTCACCAATAGGCGTATCGTGTTTTCATGTTATAATGGTCCATCGTAGTCCATTATAACATTTCGCCAATAGGCGTAGCGTGTTTTCATGTTATAATGGTCCATTGTACTCCATTATACCATTTCGCCAATATGCATAGCTTGTTTTCATGTTATCATGGTCCATCGTAGTCCATTATAATATTTTGCCAATAGGAGTAGCGTTTTAAGTTAAGTTACGTAACGTTACGTTAAGTTAAGTTACGTTGAGTTACGTTAAGTTAAGTTAAGTTAATTTAAGTTACGTTACGTTAAGTTAAGTTAAGTTAAGTTGTAATGTGAATATTTTAATTTTTGTAATTATATTGATGTTAATCATTTTAATTATTGATATTATATTATTAAATTAACATTTCAAATATTAATTTAATAATAAAATATCATTCATTAAAATGATTATAATATTTCATATATATATATAATTTCAATTTATTTTCAGCAATGGAATTTTCCGTCGCTAAATATTTCAGAATTTAATTTCAATTTATTTTCAGCAACGGAAAATTCCGTCGCTGAAAATTTCAGAATTTAATTTCAATTTATTTTCAGCAACGGAATTTTTCGTCACTGAAGGTTACGTTTAGCGACGGAATGTCCGTCGCTGAAGGCATTTTCAATTCAATTCCGTTGCTGATGCTCAATTTCCATCGCTAATCAGCGACGGAAAATTTATGTCGCTGATAATTTCGTTGCTGAAGGCGCGCTTTCTAGTAGTGACTTAGGTCATATATAGAACCTGACCCTAACTTATCACTCTCATGCATCGATAGGTTCAATTTATCATGATGGTGAGCCAGTGCACGGCATATGCATTTGGCCGTGCAGTTATCCGCACCTCTAGGCCTTTATCACTTGCGATTACATTCATTTGTTCAAAGCGAGATAATAAAGAGGTTGATAAACACCATGATCAACAAGAATTGAATGAATAAAAATAGATATTAAGCCATAGATTCGATACAAGTTACCTCCTAACTCCTAGATTAATGGATGTTTAGTTCATCCTTGAAGATGAACTGCACAATGAGATGAAGGAATACATGGATCGATCTTCAAAATTGTAATTACAACAACTAATCTACGTAATACAATCTAAACCCTACGCTAAAACTGTTTTCTAACACTTCTTGGACGTCCTTCGGCTTTGGCTACCGTCCTTTATTTATACCAAGGAGTTGTAGGGGAATAGGAGGTTCAATCCAACTCGAAAACCCCATAAAGTCGGTTCTGGGGACTTTGCGGCCGCATTGGGTCTTGACCTTGCGTCCGCAAGGGTCTAATTTTGAGTGGCCGTCTTTCTGCCTACCTTGCGAAGGTAAGGTCTTTTGACCTTGTGGCCGCAAGGTGGCCAGAATCTTTCTTCGGTCTTTTCTTCAATGTTGCACTTTGCCCCCTTCCTCGAAGTCTTCGCTAAAAGCTTCATAAATCTCATAAATCCACCTAAAACCCTGAAACTCATAAAATAGTTCAAAAACACATATCAGTAGCCAAAAGCCTCGTGGAATTACTCATTTTATGTCATAAAAGTACCCAATAAAGACATATAAAATATGTCTATCAACACCCTAATTTTGTACCCCTATTTATATTGTCCAAAAATTATCGTAAAATGGACTAATATGATTTTTTTTAAACATGTTTCAGGAACAAGTGTATGAAAAGATAGAAAAGAGAACATATCATGAAAATCAAGAAAAAAGAAGAAAAGAAGAAAGAAGAAAGAAGAAAGAAGAAAAAGGAAAAAAAAAACAGAAGAAAGAAGAAAAGAGAAAAGAAGGAAAAAAGAAAAAAGAAAGAAGAAAGAAGAAGGAGCCGTCGGTTCCCCTTCTTCTTTCCTTCCCCACCAAGAAACCCACGCCTCCCTCCTTATCGGATCACACTGGCCCTCTCCCTTGTCCCTCACTCTCACCCTCCACTCATTCCCTATATACACAATACTCCCTGCTTCTATCAAAAGAAGAAGGAGAGGACCCGCTTCATCTCTCTCTCTCTCTCAATACTCCCTCCAAATATCTGAAAAAAACCCAACTCTCTCTCTCTCTCTCTCTCCCTGTTTATTACCGAAAATCTCAACAACAACAACAAACAAACAAACAAAAAGTCTTCCTTTCTCTCACCGGAAAGCAGACAAAGGAAGCCCAAAACAATTGCCTAAGTCTAGGCGTAAAGTGTACAGACTATCACGCTCCAAAGGTATATAGTCTTTAACCTTTCTTTTCATTTGTTTCAATATGTAAATAAAATGTAAACTATATACTCCTGTTGACTTTGTATATATTTTTCCTTCATTTATAGTACTGTCATGTAGATATGTAGAAATTTCTTTAGCTTTATTATTGTCTTGTATATTTAGTTAGAATCTTTCTTTTAAATTTTTGAATTATTTTATATACCATCATATTGTTTCTTTCATTTGATTTAAAACATTTAATTTTGTTTTATAATAAAAAAAATGCTATTATATCGTCAACATATTTGCCTGAAACATGTTAATATGCCATTTTAACTGTATTAGAAACTCAATTATATGTTTAGCAACGTTTGAGACTGAAATGGCGAATTGGTGTCTAACCTCTTCCCGACTCGTAACTTAGCATTCGGACCAAAAATTTGGTTTTCCTCCATTTACCCTTTAAATGGAGGTGGCGTCTCTATTTTGCATATTTTTAGAGTCCACTCGAGATCAAGCGTATTCCACGCGCTCAAGTTTTGGAACAAACTCGTCTTTCACGATGATGGGGGTCAAAACGGGGCTCTCCTTCTTCTTTTGAGAGAAAGAGGGAGTATTGTATATATAGGGAATGGGTGGGGGTGAGAGTGCGGGAGAAGGGAAATGGCTGGTGTGATTAGATAAGAAGGGATGTGTGGGTTTCTTGGTGGGGAAGGAAAGAAGAAGGGGAACCGGCGGCTCCTTCTTCCTTTTTTTTCTTTTTTCTTTTTCCTTCTTTTCTCTTTCCTTCTTTCTTCTTTTTTTTTTCTTTTCCCTTTGTCCTTTTTCTTCTTTCTTCTTGTTTTCTTTTTTTCTTTTTTTATTCTTTTTTCTTCCTTTTCTTGATTTTCTTGATTTTCTCTCTTTTTTGTCTTTTCGAACCCTTGTTCCTAAAACATGTAAAAAAACTCGTATTAGTTCATTTTGCGATAATTATTAAACAATATAAAATAAGAGTACAAAATTTTGGTGTCTACACCTTCCGGTGTGAGAATAGGTATGGATTACAGTGGTCCTCGAACTTTCACACATGGGGAAAGATTAAAGACAATAGCAAGAACACAAGTGAATATGGGGATCGAGAGCATGGATGCAAGGGTCTTGAGAGTAAAGAGAGAGTCTAACCTTTTTTGGATGGAGATGGGGGCCTTTTATAGTGAGAGTTGTGGGTTTAAGCCCGACACTATTAGCATTAATGATGATGTGACAGGTAGTCGGTGAAGCTTTTCCGAATAATGTCAAATAAAATAATTTTGCATTAATGGTGATTGACTAGAGCACGGCGGGGTGGTTTCGGTTGTTGTCAAAGAAATGAGTTTTTTTTATCGATCAATAACGATTAGACTGTTACCTTGGGCGACCTTCCTCAATTCCCGGGCGGCGAACATTGTGTCGGGCATCCCGTTATTGCGGTCATGCCCTGACCATGTGTGACCAATTGGCGAGCTTTCAAAGGACCAAATGGAACAAACCCCGCTGCCCCACTAGGGCCAGCAGACATCTTCAGTGTTGGTCATGTTTGATCATGCTTTATTAACCGGCGAGCTTCAAGAACCAATGGAAACAACTCCACTAACCTATCCGAAAACCGAGTTATCAAGTATCAATAGTGTCCTATGGAAAATATCAAGCTCGCCACGTGTCTCTTGCCGTGGCCTACACGGCCAAATGGGACCTAGATTCTATCCTTTCACCACGTGACCAAGATTTAAATTTTCACTTTAGAGCAAAACGGAGGATTTTTGTAACTAAAGTAATGCCAAGTGATCAATATTTAAATGTGTCTTGATCATAGCAGAATTGAGTATTTATTTACAATGTGGTTTAAACGAGGAAAATGAAAAGGACTTTGAATATAGTTTATATATCATGCTGATTTCTAATGAAAATTATCTCATTCATCTCAACAAGGGTTGCTGTCCTTCCAAACAACTGCTAAGCAAAGAATATGAACGCCTCTTCAATTCACAATCCAATTTCCAGACGGTAAGTTCCCTATTCAGATACTTTGAATTGCATTTCAACTTCATCCTATTTGATTGATTCATTATGTAGGCTGAGAGGACAAATGGCATTAATAACCGGTGGTGCAAGCGGTATTGGTGCTGCAACGGCAAGGCTATTTCTTCGACATGGTGCCAAGGTCGTCATTGCAGATATCCTAGAAGAACTCGGTATGGCGTTGGTCAAAGACATTAATTCGTCCGAGGAATCCATTTCGTTTGTTCATTGTGATGTTGCCAATGAGTCTGATGTCGAGAATGCAGTCAACGATGTTGTCGCTAAACATGGCAAGCTTGATATAATGTTTGCCAATGCTGGCATTTCTGGTAAGCTGACTCGCAGCATCCTCGAAGCAGATTCTGATGACATCAAAAAAGTTTTTGGTGTTAACACGTTTAGCTCGTTTTTCTGTGCCAAACACGCTGCTAGAGTGATGATTCCGGCCAAAAAGGGAAGCATTATTTTCAATGTGAGTGCTGGTGCAGTGAGTTTCGGCGATGCTCCACATGCATATACTTCATCAAAGATGGCTATGGTGGGGCTCGCCAAGAACTTGGCGGTTGAGTTGGGCCAATATGGGATTAGAGTCAACTGTATTTCACCATACGGAGTGTGCACCCATCTTGCAGAGAAAACACTTGGAATGAGTAAGCAAAAGATCACCGACATCTTTACAGAGGCAGCCAATTTGAAAGGGGAAGTAATGGAAGAAGATGATGTAGCGAATGCAGCAGTATACCTCGCTAGCAACGAGTCCAAATACGTCAGTGGGCTAAACCTCGTGCTTGACGGAGGCTACAACACAACTAGGGGTGGCAAAATGGGTGTTTTGGATAAATGGATAATAGGCCATTATCCATGGATAACCATGGATAATGACCTATTATCCATCGATCCAAAACACCCATTTTGCCACCCCTAAGCACAACCAACATAGCAATGTCACAGGCGTTCAAGAAATTCTTATCTTGAAAGCAGAGGACACTGCCTGATATGAAGATTTCACACGATCTGTTGCTTTGTGTTTGGAGTTCACTTTATGTAATTCCGCATCGCCGGAGCCTTGTGTTTGTTTTGTATGCGTCTGGCATTTCTGATATATATATATATATATATATATATATATATATATAGTGTACATATATAAATATAATATGGATACAGAATTACAGATTGGAAGATTCCAATATATATAGATATATATAATTATTAGAGAATAATATATTTCGTATTTATTTTTATTTGTTTGTAATTATTATTTAGCAGTAATTATCTTGTATAATTCTTTTCTTATTATGTGTAACCTTAGTTGTAACTTTCCCTATAAATAGGTGATTCAATCAATAGAAATGCTATATCATTATTTCTAAATTTTATCAATTCTTACATGGTATCAGAGTTTTGTTCCTAAACACTCTTCTTCTTCCTCTAGCTGCCGCCCTAACCCACCTAGCTATGCCTAACGGAAATCACTCTCTCACCATCAAAAACTCTCTTGATCCCACACAAACCTTCGATCTCATCAACATCTCTCACCATAACATCACCAAACTCACCTCCACCAACTACATAGCTTGGAAACTCCAAGTTGAGGCCACTCTTATTGGCTATGACCTTTACAAGTTTGTAGATGGCTTATACACATGCCCGCCTCCCATCGTCCTAGCCAAGGATGATTCATCATCCAAGGACGTTTCCACACCAAACCCGCACTATCAACCTTGGATCCGACAAGATAAACTTCGGTTTGGCACTCTTGTCGGCTTCCTGTCTGCTCCCTTGGTCCCCTTGATCCAACAGATCGCCACTAGCCGTGAAGCTTGGTAAACCCTTGCTCCAAGTCCTCGGTGTCTGCTCCTCGCCAACACTGACCATACTTGGGCAAGTGCCAATGATGTCGCCAACAGGGACACACAGTTGCTCGTTGCCCCAACCTTCAGCTCTTCACCACCACATCTCTGCTTACTACTCCTAACACGGCAAATGGATCTAAGTGGCAACCACTGGCACACTTCGCAACCACAACAGACCCAGGGACACTAAGCTGGTTGCTTGACACTGGTCTTTCTCACCATGTCACTAGTGACCTTGGCAACCTATCTCTACACACCCCCTACACGGGCACAGATGACATGGTCATTGGTGATGGTACATGATTATCTATCTCCAAAATTGGTTCCTCCTTGCTTTCTACACCATCACACACTTTTGCCTTGCATAATGTTCTCTTTGTACCCGCCATGGAAAAGAACCTTATTTCCATATCTCAATTTTGCATCTCCAATAATACTTCTATTAAGTTCTTACCAAATTCTTTTCATGTGAAAGATCTACGGACAGGGAGCATTCTGCTGACCAGGCAATCTAACGATGGTGTGTATGAATGGCCGACCACAGCTCCTTCTGCTCGCCCCTCTGCTTGTGTCGGTTCTAAAGTCTCTCATCATGACTGGCATCACCGCCTTGGCCATCCATCTGAACCCATCCAGCGTCAGATTCTATCTAGTTTAGGCGTAGCTTTAGACAATCCTCTCATCAAACACGAACATTGTAATGATTGTTTGTACAATAAAAGTCACAAACTTCAGTTTTTGCAATCTATTGTTGTGTCTTCCTCCCGGCTTGAAATTATTTATTCTGATGTATGGACCTCCCCATTCATTCTGTAGATGGATTTAAATACTATGTTATTTTTGTCGATCCCTACACCCACTACATATGGCTCTACCTGCTTAAGAGAAAATATGAGGTTGCCACCATCTTTCCCCGCTTCAAAGCCCTTGTCGAAAACTATTTCAAAACCACCAATGTCACTCTTTACTCGGACAATGGCGGTGAGTACACGAGTTTAGCCCGTGATACTGGCTTGGCTACCAACCTGTCCGCTAATGGCATCTCTCTCCTCACCTCACCACCTCACACTCCGGAGCACAATGGGTTCTCGGAGTGTCGCCATCGCCACATAGTTGAGACCTGTCTTTCTCTTCTATAAAAGCTTCCCTTCCGCTACCCTTTTGGTCGTTTTCTTTCCAAACAGCGACCTACCTTATATACTGGCTAGCAACACCCAAACTACTCTAAACTCCGTGCCTTTGGTTGTCTTTGCTACCCTTGGCTCCACCCTTACTCCACCCACAAACTCGCTGCTTGCTCCACTCCCTGTGTCTTCCTTGGTTACTCGCTCACTCAAAGTGCCTATCTCTGTTATGATCCGAGCACCACCAAGTTGTTCATTTCGCTTCATGTCCGGTTTGTCGAGTTTGTCTTTCCCATGTCCATATCAGTCACCCATCCTATTTGTACAGATACCTACACTTGTGTCTCCTGGTTCCCTGCACATGAACTCCTCTCAAATTCGTACTCACCGTCTGATGCCTGCTCCGGTAACTCTCCGTCCATGGCTCCTAGCACTAATCAAAATGTGGTTGATCTCAGCTCGGCTCTTCACCATATGACCGAGGATCACACTGTGCCCGCTACATGTCATGTGCCCGCTGCTCAACAATCCTCGGTTATAACCAGATCTATGCCCGAGGACAGCACTGTGCCTACTACTCAGTCCTCCTCGGGACCCAATACCATGACCAAGGATGGCTTTGTGGCTACCTGTCTTGTGCCCGCTGTATTTGTTCTCGTGCCTGTTGCATCTGTTCCCATGCCCGCTGACCCTGTTCTTGTGCCCACTGGCACCTCCTCCAAGGTTACCCGCTCCAAGAACAATATCTTCAAAACTAAGGTCAAAATGAGTCTCTCGGCTCAACTAGCAGCAGATAGCAAACTAACATGTGTCACTCAAGCTCTCAAAGATGTCAAGTGGCGCCAGGCCATGTCCGAAAAGTATGATGCTTTAACTCGCAATGGTACTTGGGATCTAGTTCCCTCGGTAGATACTCGCAATATTATTGGCTGCAAATGGATCTTCCCTATAAACTGACACCCTGATGGTACTATTGATCGCTACAAAGCTCGTCTTGTGGCCAATGGGTTTCACCAGCGACCAGGCGTCGATTATCACGAGACATTCAGCCCGGTGGTTAAACCGACCACTATTCGTCTTGTTCTCTCGCTGGTCGTATGTCGAGGATGGGATCTTCGGCAATTGGATGTGAACAATGCCTTTGTTCAAGGCAATCTGTCCGAGGAGGTGTTCTTGGCTCAACCACCTGACTTCTTTAACAAGGACAATCCTCAACATGTATGTTGGCTTCACAAGGCTATATGTGGTCTCAAGTAGGCTCCCCGAGCATGGTACAATGCACTGCATTAGTTTTTCCTTGCCTCTGGGTTCAAAAATTCTGTGGCCGACACTTCATTGTTCATATTTAATACAGGGGACACCACCATCTATCTTCTTGTCTATGTGGATGACATCATCATCACTGGGAATCAGCCCACTGTAGTCCAGACCTTCATCTCCTTGCTCGCTGCTCACTTCTCCCTCAAAGACCTTGGCAATCTTCATTATTTCCTTGGTGTTGAGGTTATTAAGCGACCAAATGGTCTCTTGCTCTCACAGCGTGGGTACATTGTCGATCTCCTTGCTCGCACAAGCATGACATATGCTCGCCCGGTTGCTACTCCACTCCCTACCTTGCCAACCTTAACCCTTCAGTCGAGCACTGCTCTCACGGATCTGACAAAATTTTGGGCAGTGATTGGGAGTCTTTAGTATCTGTCTCTTACTAGCCCAGATGTTGCCTATACCGTCAAAAAACTCTCTCACTTCATGTATAGGCCGACTACCAAGCAGTGGAATGCGGCTAAGCGTGTTCTCCGGTACATCTGTGACTCTATTAATAATGGAATTTTACTTCATCTCCAGTTCCCCCAAGCTCTTCATGCATTCACTGATGCTGATTGGGCAGGCAACAAAGATGACTACATTTCCACTAGTGCCTACATTATCTACCATGGTAGCAACCCGATCTCGTGGAGCTCCAAGAAACAACCCATTGTTGCTCGCACTTCGACTAAAGTTGAACACCGGGCTGTTGCTGCCACAGCTGCTAAAGTTCGCTGGATTGTGTCTCTGCTCGGCAAGCTCGGTATCACCTCCGCTATTTAGCCTATCATTTATTGTGTCAATGTCGGTGCCATAGTCTCTGCTCTAACTCGTTCTTCTATACTCGCATGAAGCATGTAACCCTGGACTTTCACTTCATCTGGCAACAAGTTCAGGATGGGTTTATGCGGGTTTGCCATGTTTCCTCTGCTGATCAGTTGACCGATGCACTGACCAAGCCTCTTGCTCGCCAACGGTTTCATCAATTACTTCACAAGATTGGTCTCTCCTCTCGGACGTTCATCTTGCGGGGGCATATTAGAGAATAACATATTTCATATTTATTCTTATTTGTTTGTAATTATTATTTAGCAGTAATTACCTTGTATAGTTCTTTCCTTATTATGATTCCTTCCTTGTAAAGGTTTCTTGTACCCTACTTCAAGTGTAACCCCAATTGTAACTCTCCCTATAAATAGGTGATTCAATCAATGGAAATACTATGCCATTATAACTAAACTTTATCAATTCTTACAATAATATACATATACGTACAATGAATGTGTATTTTTGGCATGTGTTAGTGTGTGTATGTAGAATGTGTGTGTCAGTATGTGTGTGTTTGTTTTAAGGACATTGGGGTCGTTAGAGACACTGAGTTTCTGGTAGTGACGTTTGAACTTATAAAGACCCTAGCTACATTTAAGGATTTAACAAATTGATCTTTATAAGAGTTTCTCGATTGATACGTGACCAAGTTCATTATGATATTTTGATCTATTTCAAGTTTTGGGAGGAACGTGAATCAACATCTAAGGAGTTTTGGGCATGAATAAGGAGTTTCTTTTGATAGAATAATAAGGTGCTCATCAAAAGTGTTAGAGGAGAACTTATTTTATGATTTAGGAAAAATTTAAGGTTTCAGATTTTCGTTTGTGGATATCTTGATGGTATGGAGTTGACGATTACTGTAATTTTTTTGCTACCCTTGGAATTAGAATTGACTCAACTCTAGGTCTTAAGAAATTGGAAAGTATAAAGTTTTGAAGTGAACTTTGTGTTATCATAATAAGGTCTCATACGGGAGACAACCTTCATGCTGGTAAAAAAAAAATATATGTCTATAATTAGAATGCATAGCGGAAGCGTGATTGGCAAGCTTTGCAATTGTAGGTTTGGAAAATTTGGAGGACCGAATTTCTTGAATGTGGGGAGAATGTGATAACCTTAATAAAAAATTCAAACTCATAAAAATTGATAAGAAATCATAATAATTTATTACATGACTTTCTTAACAATTGGACCTTCGTAATTTGTTTATTAGGATTGAGGAATCTTTCGGAAAGAAAAATATGTAAATCGATATTTGGTTTTGAGCATCAATTGACGTATTTATTGATTTTAAATTGACGTATATCTGAGACTAGATAATCTGTTTTGAGTGAGACTTTAATCGGGTTTATTGGACTAATTGAAAGGGCGCCGCTTGGGAAGTCAAAACAGAGATATGAGAAAAGTATTTGGGTTTTGTTTGAGTAGGTGCGTAAGTTTAGGGACTAAACTTCTTTTAAGGGGGTGAGAATGTAATACCCTAATAATTTTAGTTAAAAATAAAAATTTGTGTTAATTAATATTATACATGTTTTTAGTTAATTTAAATATTTTGGACCTATTTAGTAACCAATTAAATTAGGCCGGGTTTGACCCATTTTTTACTAAGACTTTAATTATAATTCCCTATTAATATTATTTAATTAATTTCAGTTTAGTAAAACTTTAGGATTTCAACTAGAGTTAAGAAAACCTAATAGGGTTTTATATAGATAGGACACTCAAATAGGAGGAAAACAAAAGGGTTGATAAAGGGTTGTATTGTGTGACCGCCGTGAACTATAGAGAGAGAGAGAAAGAGGCGGCGGCAACAACAATTGGAGAGAAGGGAACGCCTAGAGAGAGAGAGAAAGAGGTGGCGGCAACAATTGTTACCCTTAAGTTATTTCATACTTCGGAACCGACAACATGTAAGGTTTGATGGGAGCAATTAAAATATGGTCTAAGATTGTGTTTGATGTAGGAAATAGAAATAGGGTTGTCTTTGGGTGTGTTTGTGTGTGTGTCAGTGCGTGTGTTTTTGTGTATGGTAGCAGTGGGTGCTAGTACTACATATACGTATAGTGAATGTGTGTTTGTGATGTGGGTTAGTGTGTGTATGTAGAGTGCCTGTGTCAGTATGTGTGTGTTTTGGTTTTGTCGTTAAAAATTATTGAACAAAGTATTTGGTTGGTACATTTTTAGTGGAGTGACCCTAAACGTAACACCAAAATCCCTAAACGTAAAACCATTTAAAGCATAAAATGACATAAATACCCTTTTTAACATTTAATAGATACTCATTTGTGGTATACAATTGCGGATGTTTTATAAAACATCCACTACACACTAGCCAATGTTTTATAAAACATCCGCTACGCCCTAGCGGATGTTTGACAAAACATCCGCTAGTGAGTAGCAGATATTTTATAAAACACCGCAAGTGTGTAGCGGATGTTTTGTCCGAAATCGAAAAAAAAAATGCAAATCAACACTTTTTTATTCGTAATTGAAAAGAAAAAATAAACCAAATCAAAACCAATCCAATTAACATGTGATAGCATGTCTTAACAATGGAAACCGAATCAATAATTACACATAATCAAAATTACGTGAAGGAGGGAGGGATAGTATAGTTTAAATGTGGATAGGGGTAGTGAAATAATTTTACCTTTTAAATGGTGATACATTTAAAGATTTTGGTGTTACGTTAAAGTATTTTGTTTTTAGTGTAGTGATTATAGTAAATTTTGAACTTATATTTGGACGAGCGAGGTTAGGACGATCGTACGTGTTGTGGACCATTTTTGCTAAACAATTCGAGGTAAAAGATTATACCTCTTTTATGTCTCCAAACTTTTATGTACCGTTAGGTTTTCATTACTTCTTTGATATCGATGTTTCTTGAAACGTACGCCGACGTTAAATCGGTAATTGAATTCGAACTCCGTGGCTTAAACTTCATTTCATGTGAGATGCTCTTTTGATATGAAAAGAATGATTTTTGTGATTACTGGTTTTGTAATAGTATTTGATTACTTGAAATTCTACCATGATCACTAACATGAGTTTATGACACTATGAATTATGATGCTTATTAACACCACTTGGCTCGGGGCGCAGTTATCCGAATATACCAATCTCTATTAACTATGAACTATAATTTTTGAACTGTTTATGTGATCATTGGATTCTGTGAGTGATCAGTGTTCTCAGTTGGTATGGGACGGTTGTTTGCAATTGGTTACTCGAATCTACTTTTTGTATTGTTACCTTTCACTTGGAATCTTGAGTATATATCTATGAGTAGTCTGGTGTCTTCAATCGATATGGAACGGTTGATGGCAGTGGGCTACTCAAGTCATTTATTGAATACTTATCTTCCGTTGAAATTCTGATTTTCTTTTTGATATTTGATAACTGCTTCCGCTTATCGATTCTTGAACAATGAACTTGGAATATTGGAATTATTCATCTCTGATCTGTTTCTGGTCAACTCCTCCTTAGTAACCAGAGGAGTTGTATATGATCTTACTGGGCATTGTTCACTCACCCCTTCATACTCTTCATTCTTAGGTAATGAGTAAGATTTATTAGAGAACTTTAGCTCGGGTAAACCAAGATGGCGGTTCTGAGAATTTTAGATCTAGTTTGAATCACATGATGATACTTTGATTAAATTGTTGACTTATGTTAAGTTTCGATTTTTGGTATTGAATTACTCGAGTTATTTTGATTTTAGTCAAGGATGTATCAAAGTTTATTTATGATGAGTTTGAGAATATTTATAATTTAAGTTATGATTGTTGGTGATGTGGTCAAATTGTGGGACTGCGATGTAGGTACCGAGTTTAGGTTTGTTACTTTGAGTGGATTGCAATGGAAAATTTTCATTGTATGAAGTTGACATCATATTGGAGTGTAGAGGCTAAATGAGATCGACAGTAGCCTCAGTAACATAATGTTAGTCATTCAATAATAAAACTAGGGGTTGTCTACATAGTACGTTCAAGATTGCTTGATTGCTCGACGTTAAGAATGCATTATGGTCACTGAAAAGTGCACATTTGGCATGACATTTCACTTACAGACTATAATTGGAACGTCGAGATGCGAAGCAACAATTTGTGCATATAAACAAACGATGAACGCTGATCGATTAACGTCAACATACAGTGGTGACTATTGTTTCCATTGTCTAAGCAAACTATTGCAACACTTTCAAAATATATAACGCTTGTGTAAATTATAACTTAAAACAGTGAACCATTTCACTTGTGAGTCACCACCTGTGACTACATAAGCTAATCTTTACAATACATGATCATTAGGTACTTCCTTTTCTGGTAAAATATTTAGTTTTCTGCAACCATCCAACATACACTTCTTTAGCCTCATGAAAGGAGGCAGAGAACAATCGCGTCTGACTTACAACCTAACCTTCGCACGACGGGCTCGTATTTCTTCTAATTCTTCCTCATCATCCTACAAGCTTGTGTAAACAGTTAGTGCATGTATCATCGGAATCCAGTGCAGAGTCAACAACATCATTCACCATCTCCTCCAAAACCCCAAATTTTGCTACATGTTTACTTGCTTTAGTTACTTCTTGTCTCTGTGGTTCGACCCTTTTTTTCCATACACTATACTTTATATTGGTTCGTACACTTGCGATGTAAATTTTTAAGACATAAGTTTTTGGCGCCGTTGCCGGGGACAAACTAGTCTCTAGCTAGTTTATTTGGTAACGTTTAAATTTAGTTCTTATATAAAAAAAACAACAAAAATATTTTAATTTGTTTATTTTTGTTGTGCATTGTATGCACGGTCGTAGCTCTTTAAATCCCAAACAGAAGACTTAAATCAGAATATAAATAATTTAGATAGAAATCAAGGAAATCCTGATAATTTTGACAACCCACCAGTTAATCCAGAACTAGTAGATAGAGAGGATCCCATAGCTGATCCTCTAATGGCAAATCCACCTCCAGTAAACCAGGTTTCTCCAGTGAATCAAAGGGAGGAACCAGCTGCGCGAAACATGGAAGTGGTAGTAAATGAAAGAACAATAAATGATTATGGTCGTTCATTGCTAAATGCGACACCTTCATGTTTAGTATTACCGGATGTTGTCAGGAATTTTGAACTCAAGGGCCATTTTTATAATATGTTGCCTTTATTTTATGGATTACCTTCTGAAGATCATGTGGCCTTTATGAAAGAATATGATTATATGACTGATAATTTTCCATTAGGAGGACTAATGGAAGATCAATTGAAAATGTGTTATTTTCAATGTGCATTAAAAGATGCAGCGAAAAGATGGTTTATGAACTTGGCTCCGATGAGTATTTATACATGAGTTCAATTATATGATTTGTTTATGAGTAAATTTTATCAGCATGCATCATTGTCTGACTATAGAAGACAAATCATTGCCTTCCAAACTTAACCAGGTGAAACATTTCACGAAGCATGGAAAAGATTTAAAAATTTACAAATTATGTGCCCCCGTCATAATATTCCCCAAGATGTGTTAGTTACGCAATTTTATCATGCGCTTCCTTCAGGTCTTCAGACCATGGTTGATAGTGCATTTGGTGGTTCTGTTAGAGGAATGACACCAGCTCAATTAGAAAATATGTTTGATATGTTAGGTGCTAATTCACAACAGAAAAGTACTAGAGATAAAGGTAAAGGTTTGTATCAAGTTTAAGATAATAATAGTGAATCTACTAAAATTGAACGGTTACAAGCACAAATTGAGGCCTTACAACTTCAAGTTGCAAATTCAAATAGATCTCAAGTGAATGAAGTGTCTATTTGTGGACTAAATAATCATGCTACTGATTTTTGCCCATCTAGTGCTCAGTTTTCCGAACAGGTAAATGCTATGAACTTATATCCTCCAAGACAAAGGAATGATCCCTATTCCAACATGTACAATCTAGGTTGGAGGAATCACCCAAACTTCTCATGGGGAGGAAATAAGTCATTGCAACCACAACAACTCCCTCAACAAGGACAACTTCAAATTGAAGGAGCGAAAGTGGACACTGATAAATTGGAAAAATACTATGAAAAGAATGATTCAACAGTCGTATGTGGGAGGCAATTGATGTCACAAATGGGACAGATGTCAGATGAATTAGCTCTATTAAAAGGTAAAAAAGAAGGGAAGTTCCCTAGTCAAAATGAACAAGTAAAATCGATCACTACTTTGCAAGTGGTAAAGTCATTGGTGAAGAGGTAAGTACTACTTCTCCTTCTTCTAATATTCATGTTGAAGTAAATGGTTCTGGTAAAGAAACTCAAGATTTAGAAAAAGATAAATAAAAAGAGGCAGAACCTCTTGAAGAACCATATATTGCACCTCCATCATATTTTCCATCAATTCCATTCCCTGGTAGATTGATGAAAAACAAAATGGACAAACAATTCACATAAATTTATTACATGTTATCTAAAGTAAATATTAATCTTCCTTTACTCATTGTTATTAAAAATATTCCATCATATGCTAAGTTTTTCAAAGATCTCCACTCTAAGAAACACAAATTTGAAAAGAGCAAAAAAATAATTGTTTCTGAAAACGTAAGTGCAGTGTTACAACCTGAACTTTCCCCTAAATTGAAAGATCCAGGTTGTTTCAATATCCAAGTTTCTTTGGGTAATTCGAAAAAGATGAAAGCGATGCTTAATTTAGGTGCAAGTATTAATTTAATGTCGTACGCTGTCTACAAATAATTAGGTTTGAGAGAATTGAAACCCACTACTATGTCCTTACAGTTAGTTGACCGTTCGGTCAAACATCCCTTAGGAATAGTGGAAGATATTTTAGTCCAAGTCGATAAGTTAATCATACCAGTTGACTTTGTGGTTCTAGAAATGAAAAGAAAAATATGCACGAATAATGAAGTTCATATTTTGTTAGGACGACCATGGCCACGGCCAATACAGTGATCAATATGAAAAATGGTAAGCTGTCAATTTTAGTTATGGGTGAAACAGTAGAAATTTCAGTATTTGATGCTATGAATAGACCGAGCGACATTAACGCTTGTTTTTCAATAGATGAAATAGAAATTTTTACAGCCCAAAGCTTTGAATCCGAATTAAAAGAAGATAAATTAGAACAAGTGATTTTTGGAGGAAGAGATCTAGATAATGTAGACTTCCTAGATATTTTAGTCGATTTTGAGGATGCGGAAGAGATCCTTCCTAAGGATGCTTAACCCGAAAAGATGGAACTAGAAGTTCCAAAGTTCACCCAATCTATTGAATCTCCTCCAGAATTAGAATTAAAACCCTTATCACCCCACTTGAAATATGCATTTCTTGGGGAAGATAAAATTTTACCCGTTATTATTGCTGCTGATTTAACGGAAGAACAAGAAAAAAGTTTGCTGAAAGTTTTGTGGACACATAGAGAAGCTATAGGATGGACCTTAGCAAATTTAAAAGGAATACGTTCTACAATATGTATGCATAAAATTCATTTGGAAGATGGAGCCAAACCTTCTAGAGAGCACCAACGGAGACTCAACCCCCATATGGAGGAAGCTGTTAGGAAAGAAGTCTTCAAACTTCTTGATGCGGGTATAATCTATCCGATTTCTGATAGCAAATGGGTAAGTCCAGTCCAAGTAGTTCCTAAGAAATCAGGAATTACAATTGTAAAAAATTAGAAAGATGAGTTAGTTCCCACAAGAACTATAATAGGCTATAGGATGTGCATAGACTTAAGCAAGTTAAATTCTGCCACAAGGAAAGATCACTTTCCTTAACCCTTCATTGACCAAATTCTAGAAAGATTAGCTGGCCATGATTATTATTGTTTTCTTTATGGTTTTAGGATACAATCAAATTCCGCTTGCACCGGAAGATCAAGAAAAGACTACCTTTACATGTCCTTTTGGAACTTTTGCATATAGAAGGATGCCCTTTGGACTATGTAATGCCCCTGTCACCTTTTAGAGATGTATGATCTAAATATTTTCTAACTTAGTAGAAAGGTGTGTAGAAGTATTCGTGGATGATTTTTCGGTATTTGAAAAATTATTTGACGATTGCTTAGAAAATTTGACATCAGTTCTCAAAAGATGTTGTGAGACCAATTTGACCCTAAGTTGGGAGAAAAGTCATTTTATGGTTAAGTATGGTATTGTTTTAGGTCATATTGTGTCAAATAAATGAATTGAGGTAGACAAGGCAAAAATAGAAGTCATCTCAAAATTACCTCTTCCAACTTCAGTCAAAGGTGTTAGAAGTTTTCTAGGTCACACATGTTTTTATAGAAGATTTATAAAAGATTTTTCAAAAATCTGTAAATTCTTATGCAATCAGTTAGCAAAAGATACTGAGTTTATTTTTGATCAAGAATGATGTAGACACCTCAATTTTGTACCCCCTGATATGTAACATGACATGCGATATCAAGACTTGTTAAAACTTAACAAATGTCAAGTTACATGGTTTAAAATGCAAAAGACAAACCAGGATGCGTAAAACAGTGAAATGCAGGGGCCAGAGTGTGAAAAAGGAGGCTAAGTTTGAAACCAGGCGCTACCCACACTCAAAGAGGGCACGGCGCCCAGATCATATGGGGTCGGCGCCCAGTCCCAAATAGTGCTTTTCGATTTGAGAATTAGCACAAGCTCTCAAGCGCGCGGTATAAGGTGTTGAAGCACAAAGAAAATTGCAAATGCCTAAGGAGTCCCTCATCTCAGCTATAAATACGAGTGCCCGGCTTCAGAATTGAGGGCCGAGAAATTCTCACCCATAACGCACATCGTTTATTTTACGCATTAGAGAGCGATCGTGAGATAGAGAGAGAGTCTCCTCCTCCTATAAAGCCTCGAAGCTCTGCCAAATCTCATCCAAACTCAAATCCAACCGGTCAAAGTGAACCTTAGCCTTCCAGCTAGGATTCCACCCTATTTTCCCAGTCCAAAAATCCGAAAAAGAGCAATTGCTCTGCCCGAATCCAGAGGCCAAATCTGCCAGAAGCAAGCAGTTGTTCTGCCAGATTTCCGCCAGCAGCAAGCAAACAACAGCATAAACGCAAGAAGTTGCTCCGCCCGTTTTACGATGTCTGAAAGAAACTTTCGGAAGCAGTTTTTCTGCCCGAATTGCAGTAGCAGCAAAAGACTCCCTCTCCCGGAAGGACAGAGCGAGCACACCCTACGCTCTTAAAGGTAAACCTTTAAGAGTTTTTATATAAAAATGCTATTTTCATCTGGCCCAATGTAAAAAAATACAAGCAGTTGTGCTGCCCGGATTTCTATAGAAAATAGTATTAAAAAGAGCCATTAGTATGGCCAAATATTTTTAAATGTATTTGTAATTATTGGAAGGAGGCGGCTGCTAGTCTGTAAATAATGTAAATACAGATATATCTGCTTTTAATGCTTTATTTCATTTGCTAGATAAATATAATAAAATCATATTTTAGCCAAAAACCTTTTTTGAGGCCGAAAGGGCGAGTTGGGTGCCTAACACCTTCCCACCTCGTAACTTAGCCTCCGAACCCCTTTTTTACAAACTCTGGTTATTTTTGGTTTTTTCTTTATTTCTCCTTAAAATAAAGATGTCGACTCTGTTTTAACATTTTGGATCACAGTGAGGCCCGCAATATCTTTTTTTTTTTTTGCACTTTTTCGTTTTTCCCTAAACAATGGACGATGAGAATGAAAAGGGTGATGCATTTCCTATATCTTATTTTCCCCTAAACAAGGGATGATGAGATACGGGGAAGGCCAATGCACTCATAGCGATCTAAAATAAGCCGAAGGTCATGGTGAGTCTCGGAACATCTTTTTTTTTTTGCACTTTCCCGTTTTCCCCTAAACAAGGGTCGATGGGAATGAAAAGGGTGATGAATTTTATGTATCTTGTTTTCCCCTAAACAAGGGAGGGTGAGATACAGAGAAATTCAATGCACTCATAATGACCTAGGGCAATTTTCAAAAGTCCACAGTGAGGCAGGGCGTGTTCCCACGTGCCTTCATAACATACTTTTTTTTTTTTTCACTTTTCCATTTTCCCCTAAACAAGGGACGATGAGACTGAAAAGGGTGATGTGTTTTCTGTACCTTATTTTCCCCTAAAAATGGGAGGGTGACATACGGAAAAATCCAAAGCTCTCATAATGGACCAAAGCTCACTCGGTGATCGAGACGTATTCAGTGCGCTTTTTGACAACACTCTTTCTGCACTTTTAATTTCGTCTTCCCCTAAACAAGGGAGGATGGAATGGAGAGCGTGATGTCCTTCCGCACGCCGCGCTCCTCTGGAAAAGGGCGCGTGGGGTCTGGGGGTGATTTCGGAGCACCCATAGTGGCGACTCTGCTGGGGACGTTATTTTTATTTTAAAGAAAATAAAAATTGAGGGCCAGACTCAGTTTTCACAAAAAAAGAAAAAACCAATTTTTTTTTTTTTTGATTTCTGGCTAAAATATGCTTGTTATATTTCTTTAGCATTTTAAATATTGCATTCTTATACATCTGTGTATATATTTGTGGTTATGATCCTCCATCTTGCAGCAGTTTCGTTCCAATTACCATTACAGGTATATTTAAAAAAAAAGAAATAAAAAAAACAAAAAAAGACAAAGAATAAAGTAGATTTCCGGGCAGCATAACAAAAATGGACTAGGGCTTTATTTTATTTCTACTCTATATTATTCTTTTTGTTTTATTTTCATCGCACAAAGCATGTACATATTATTTCATTCTGTCATTTTATTTTGGGGACTAGGACAAATATATAATTAATAGGAATAGATAGATTCCCCACTTTTCTTTCTATTTTTTGATGTGATTGGTTGCTTGCTCGCGCTCAAACTAAAAAGCGGAGAAAATCCACAAAGAACAGCAAGGCAGACCATATATGTTTTATTTACTGCTTCATATCAAAAAAAAAAGAAAAATTTTACTGCTTTCTAGATGCCGCACACACGCACACGCATGTAGATATATTCGAACTGCTACCCTACACCATGGCCAGCCTACCCCCTGCATCAGCCAACGTTAAATTGCATATAGAATCTCAGGACACTTCACGGACCGATCGGTTTTTACATCTCTGAATCATTGGTCAGCCCCTAAAAAAACAAAAAAAACAAAAAAACAAAAAAAAAAGAAAGAAAAAAAGGATGTGAATAAAAATATACACAGGGGCTGACTGATTATTTTTCTGATATTCGGCTTAGACCATTTTGAATTTCCTATACTCTGGAGGGCCTGAGATCAGTCTGATCTGGGGGAGTCGAAAGGCAGGTGAAATTCGAAGGTCCTATACTCTGGAGAAAGAATCTACTATTCCAGGAATAGTCCTGAGACTGTCAAAACAAAGCAGGTGCTTGTCCGGTCAATTGTAGAAAAAAATGAATAATAATAAAAATACTAATAAAGGCACACTGTACTCTAAGCCCAGAAAGCCTTCAACCAACTCTTCCTGATACCTTCAAACCCTTTTCCTTAGAAATCTGGCCCGAGTTTGGAAAGGCAGAGATAGTACTAGTCATTTGATACGGGATACAGACATAGAGATCAGATCAGAAAGTATCAGGATCAGATCATAAAAAGACAGAATCAGTACAGAGAATACAAATTTGAGCAATATGGCTACTAAAAATAAACAAATTATGACTGGGACCGACAATGATCAGAATGGGCGGGAACCAAAAAAAGGAACTCACGAGTACGCACCTCCTTCTGGATTTGAAATCTGGCTAAAAAAGGAATTAGACACCCATGCAGAAAAGATAACAAACCAGGTGGTTGGCGATCTTTTAACAAGTTTTGCAGAAATTCTTGCCACTATCTCTCAAAAAGTTAAAAGCCCAAAGTTTGGTCTTGATATTTTTTGCCTTCCTGAAATAAACTGTCCTGATACCACATAAAATATCCTTTTCCAAGCCTCCAAAAAACAACCAAGTATTAGCCTTCGACCAGATATCAACCCTATTTCCCAAGGTGGTATTATTCCAAAAGCTTGTAACTTCAATCCACCTCCTTCAATCCACTTCCCCCAGAAATCAACCCTGAACTCCTTCATCTAAATGCCTGTAAACATAACCAGAAAAGCCACCTTCCCCTCGATCCTTCAAAATACTTATTCTCAGCAAAAGGCTCATGGAACCCTGACAGGAACAATTTGTGCACATGAAGAAGAACCTCCCTCAAACAGGGGCCCATGCAATCAAATTCCAGTTCAATACCCGAGACAAAAGACCCAACCCAACTATTTGACCAAACCTCAGCCTGGTATTCTACCCAGACCAAAAGGAAGAAAAGAACTGATTCCAAGGCACTATGATGATTTACCTGCCCCAAGATCCGAAATATTCCAAACACTATGGGCCCATGAGATACTCAAACACGTCGCTAATTATCAACCTCCTAATCCACTACCTAGTATGTGGAATCATGCCCAGTACTGTGAATACCATCGCTGCAGTGGTCACCTCACCAACAAGTGCTACGCATTTAGAAATGCCATTCAGGATCTTATCGACAACGAGATAATCACGGTGGCAGGTACAAGAATTTTTAGACCAATCAAGCAAATGAAGTTTAAAGGGCAAGAGAACCTATTTAGCCAGAATAAAGGAGCTGTAAATATCCCCTTCAATAAAAGCAGTTTCTAATAAATGTCTGGGAGACAGTTTCCTGGGAATGATAGATGGGGGCACTAATTATGAAAAGCTCCTTGTTGAGTTCGAGTCTATTGCTAATAAGCCTCTGCGGAATTGGTATACTACGACCGGCCCGCTCTTGACGACTACAGATTTGGTGGACCGTTTTGGATACACTATTCCCCATCCTTCCTATAGCCTTACGAATTGGTCATTTACCGATCCGCTCCCTAAAATTGAGGATCTCAAACCCCAGGTCCTCAATAATGTAAATAACCCTGTACAGTTTGCTAATAATGATAATCTAAATGCCTTTACTTATTCCTTAGTTGCACATTCATTAAAAGACGCATTAAATAATTTTAATAATGAGTCATTTGGTGAAATGGACCCAAAAGATAAAAATTACTTGCTTGAGCTCGCAAAGTCAGTCAAGCACCAGGAAAGACATCGATCATCAGCAGATGAAGACTTATCAAGCATCAATCTGGGGATGAACAATGAAACCAAAGAAGTCAAAATTGGCGGCTACTTACAAGGCTCTGAAAGGGTAGCACTCATTGACCTTCTCAAAGAATTCGTGGACATCTTCGCATGGTCCTACGAAGATATGCATGGGTTGGACCCAACCATTGTTGAGCACTAGATCCCCACTTATCCGGATGTTCGGCCAGTCAAGCAAAAGCTCGCATAATCAAACCAGAATGGTCACTACTAGTGAAAGAAGAAATCATGAAGCAGCTACATGTCAAGTTTATTCGGGTAGTTGAATACCCGATCTGGCTGTCAAATATAGTGACTGTTCCAAAGCCCAATGGAAAGGTTCAGATCTGCGTAGACTTCCGCGACCTTAACAAGGCGTCGCCAAAAGACGACTTTCCTCTACCCAACATTGATATTGTGGTAGACGTCGTCGCTTCTCACAAAATACGATCCTTTGTCAACGGCATGCTGGGCTATAATCAAATCAAAATGGCAGCAGAGGATCAAGAAAAAACATCATTCACCACCCCCTGCGGAACCTACTCCTATAATGTCATGTCATTTGAGCTAAAAAATGCCAGGGCTACATATCAAAGAGCTGCCACCGCCCTCTTCCACGACATGATTCATAAAGAGGTTGAAGTGTACGTTGATGACATGATCGTACACTCCAGCGATGCCGACGGTGCTCATATCAAAGACCTTCGAAAATTCTTCGAAAGGTTAAGAAAGCACCAGATGAAGCTTAACCCCACCAAATGCACATTTGGGGTTACCAAAGGCAAGGTCCTGGGATTCATGGTGACCGAGCAAGGCATCGAGATCATGCCGGTCAAAATCAAAGCCATCATAAATATGCCGCAGCCAAAAACTCCAACAGAAGTCAAGGGCTTCCTGGGCCGATTGCAATATATCAGTCGCTTCATCAGACAGCTGACATCCACATGTGAGCCCCTATTCAAACTCTTAAAGAAAAATACTGACCAGGTCTGGGACGAGAAATGCCAGCTAGCCTTTGAAAAAATAAAATCCTACCTTACCAATCCACCAGTGCTAGCTCCTCCCCATACACATAAACCTCTCCTTCTATATTTAACCGTCACAGATACGTCAGTAGGGGCTATGCTCGCCCAAAAGAAAGAAAATTCCTACATTGAAAATGCCATCTACTTCATAAGTAGGAAATTGCAAGGAAGCAAACTTAATTACTCAGCATTGGAGAAAAGCTACACCGACCTAGTCTGGGCAACGTAAAGACTCAAAACCTATCTGCAAGCTCGATCCATCAAACTCATCTCCAGGATGGATCCTATAAAATACATCTTCGGCAAGCCATCACTTTCCAGCCGACTAGCTAAATGGTCATTCCTCCTCAACGAGTTTGACATCACCTATGTCACGCTCAAATCTATCAAAGGCAGCATAATTGCAGACCATTTAGCTGATCTGCCTCTAGAAGCAGAAGATGCAGCTAAGCCCAGTTTCCCAGACGAAGGTGTCCTGGAAATTGCCAATCAAGACACCAGCTGGAAAATGTTCTTTGACAGAGCCGCCAACAAAAGAGGCTTTGGCATAGGAATCTTGTTAATTGACCCAAAGGTTGGAGTTCAAATGCTCAAACAACACAGTTGAGTACGAGGTCTGTATCGCTGGTCTAGAAGAAGCCCTCCGAAAAGGAGCCAAAGACTTGGAAGTCTATGGTGACTCCGCCTTAATCATAAACCAAGTTGAAGGGAAGTGGAAAACCTAGGATCCTCGGCTGCAGCTCTATCACGCCAAATTGACAGCGTTAGCCACCGAATTTGATACTATCCCGTTTCATTACTTGCCGCGAGATAGAAATCAATTCGCCGATGCCTTGGCCACTCTAGCATCATTGGTCCAAATTCCCACAGAAATCAATGTCCAACCATTTATAGTTGGGAAAAAGATCACTCCGGCTTACTGCTTCAAAATCAATGCTGCTCCTTAAAAGGACCACGAGCCTTGGTATTCAGACATCGTGAATCTTCTTCAGAAAGGAGTCTATCCTCCCAGCCTAGAAAAAAGGGGGAAAGTCTCCCTACGGCGATGGGCATCGCAATTTGTAGTCAACGGTGGCAGCCTGTACAAAAGGCATTACCAGGGCCTAAATTTATTATGCGTCGATCAGACAAAAGCTGAGCAAATCATGGACCAGCTTCATGGTGGTACCTGCGGGGCACACATGAACGGGTACATGTTATCCAAAAAAGTCATCCGACAGGGGTACTATTGTAGCACGCTAGAAATCTACTTTATCCTGTGGGTACGTCATTGCGACAAATGCCAGCGCTTCGCAAATCTACAGCACGTGCCCCCGCATATATTATACAACTCCACAGCCCCTCGCCCTTCTCAACTTGGGGAATCGACGTCATAGGTCAAATCCATCCGAAGGGATCTAATGGCCACGAATATGTCTTGGTAGCCGTCGATTACTTTACAAAGTGGGTGGAAGCCTCTTCTTATAAAATTCTAAATGCTCGAAAGGTATCTGAATTTATCCTGACAAATATCATATACCAATACGGAGTACCTTTCAAAATTATCTCCGACAACGGCACACACTTTGAAGGAGACGCGAGTCGTCTACTCGACGATTTCAAGATTCAAAGACATAAATCCTCCCCCATACCGACCACAAGCCAATGGTGCCGTTGAAGCAGCCAACAAAACACTAGAAAATATTATCAGAAAAATGGCTGATACGGGAAGAGACTGGCCAAAAAATTGCCACTAGCCCTTTGGGGCTATCGCACTTCAGTTCGCACACCCATTGGGGCTACCCCCTATTCTTTAGCCTACGGCATGGAGGCAGTGCTGCCTATCAAAGTTGAAATCTCATAATTGAGGGTAATGATGGAATCAGACATCTCAGAAATTTATTGGGTCTAAGGGCGATACGAAGAATTAGCCCTGATCGATGAACAATAGCTGCTAGCCCTGGAACACACTCGGGCAAATGAAAGGCGAATAGCTCGAGCGTTCAACAAAAAAGTCAAGGGCCGTGACATCCAAGTTGGAGACCTGGTGCTTCGCAAAAAACCCCCTAGTTATGCCGATACTAGAGGGAAATGGAAGTCTCCCTGGATGGGACCATACATTGTTAAAGAGATCCGGTCAGAAGGTGCAGCACTCCTCACAAATCAGGAAGGGGAAGACCTTGTCCAGCCCTTCAACCATGACAAGCTTAAAAGGTACTATGCGTGAGCCGAAAATATATCTGGCAATTGCTTCTCTCTCCAGCTCGCTAGGTTGAAAACCCGAAAGGGCGGCCTAGGCAAAAATTAGAGCATATAAAAAAACAAAAAAGAGAAATAAGGGCTCGCTAGGTTGAAAACCTGAAAGGGCATCATAGGCAAAACTCAGAGCAATAAAAAGAATATATATGAGAAAATGAGAGGGAATGCAATTTCTGAATCCTCAGCATCTGACCTCCAGCCTGCCAAAGTCTTCAGCATATGTCGAGTCTTGACTGACTAAGGAGAAAAACCATGATCGAGCTCGCATAAAACATCAAAATATAATATAATACAGGTCATATGGTGCAACCTAGGAATAATTGCCTAAGACATTTAAGATAATGCATTTATGCATGTACATTTTGTCTTTTATTACTTGCTACCAATATCCCCCCGCTCCTCCCCCCAACTATCCTTTTATTACAGCTTAGCCCCGAAGCGGTCCATCAGTGTCTGCGACGTCCGTCCAGTCGGGACCATATACTTCTGCGAGGCACAAAAGAGGCTCCAGTCTCACCAGCGTGAGAACCACCAGAAGTGTCCTCATCTTCTTCATCATCAGCGTCCCCATTATCCTGAACAGCCGGACGACTTGGGCCAGCGCCGTCATCCCTATGGGCAGTGCTTCGTCTGCCAGCCTGAGGGGGAACAGCCTCACCTGCTTACCGAGGATTGCTCCGTCGACTTGCATTGCTCAGACGAGGAGGCGCATTACTAGGACCTGCCTCATTTGGATCAGGAGCCATTCGGGCACCAAGGCCATGCACCCGCCTGAAATCCTCATGCAGAGCCTGAGGAACTAATAGCCCCGAGCTTTCCTAATCCTCGCATATCTCCATCAGGCGAGCATCCAAGCCACTACTCACACGTCGGCCCAGCATCCGCCTCAATGCGTGCCTAATAACGCGGGAATGCCCCTCAGCAGCCACTAGCACCCATGACAAATATTCATGGGACATAAGCATATATTCAGAATAGGCATAAGTTGCCTCCCGCGAATCAAAATCAAGGTGCCATATATTGCGGATAAGGGTGCCTACGTCCCTATCTATCTCCAGCTCTTCAATCAGATGACGACTTACATCTAGGATAACCTGCTCCCTGCCGAACTGGCAAAGGAACCTGTACGCTAGATAAAATGAAGTGTGCTCAAGACCCGGCAGAATAACCTGGGCATAGACCCCGGTATACATAAAGAAGCTACGGATCCGCCAGTGGCTGACAACCGATATGATTTCCATGGAGCCAATGCGCAAGAAATAGTCAATCCAGTCAGACTCTGAAAAGTTAGTCTGGTGATAATGGCCACGAGAGCCATAGAGCCCCGGATCATACATTTCTCCCATTGGCACTGGGCCCATCACCTAGTTAAAATGCTCTTCTAGCCACATGTGAATCAAAAGAGGGTTACCGGAGGGAAACAACTCATCACCAGTCGCAAAGGCATCCATGCCAGACAAGATTTTAGCCAGAATCACCGGGATGATATTTACCCGGCGGTCCTGAGCCTGCAACACCATGTCTATGACCCGCACATTTATATATTCGGGTCGACCCACCAAAAGGTACCACCCCATGAGGCAAAGAAAAAGAGAAGCCAGCCGGCGCCGCAAATAAATCGGGTCATCTTCCCTATACTCCGTATAAGCACCGGGAAGGACGGTCAAATTAAAGTTTACTCCGTTGTAGAAACCCGGAGTAGCCTCGCAGGTCGTGCCAAACAACTCCCTTATTGCCATATAAGGACGCATCTGTGCAGAAGGCACAGCGATAGGACCAGTGGCTGGCATCCCCACCATGGCGCAAAATTCCTCGAAAGTGGGACATATCTCATACATGCAAAAATTGAAAAGGTGGCTATGAGGCGACCAGAACCTGGAGGCTCCCCGTAACATATCCCAGTTAATATAAAGGGTCCGCCATGACAGCAGGCACCGGTACCCGTAGATATGCTCAAACCACTCTCGCTCATCTGACCGCAAATAAAGGACCCAAAAGTCCAGAACATTCTCGTAAATTTCTATCTCCAAAGCCGTATGAGCTGGTGCGGCCATCTCTGGATAAATGAAAATTTTATCTGACAAAAAAAGAAAGGGAGATTGAGCAAAAAGAGAACTCAAAAGGCTTGAGCAGAAGGAAAGAGAGCAGGCTGATGATGAAATGAACGTTGCCTCGACTTCCATTTATGCTGAAAAATCGAAGAAACGGACTAATTCTGAGCACAATGCATAAACAGGACTGAAATAGGAAGTGCACAGGAAAAGGCCTGGGCGCCACCCACGCTCCTTCCTGGAGCGGCGCCCACTCTCACTATGGGTGGCGCCAGGAACCCTACTACTGCTCCTCGATACTGCCTGGTATCCCGGTTTTGGCTCTGACCGTTCCAATGCCAACTCTGTTTAAGCATGGGAAATGAAAGAAATGGCAGAGGCTAGGTCGTAGCCTCGTCGGCTGTATTAAGAAATATCAAACACAGGAAGAGGCGGCTGCCTTTCCTTCCCCACAGAGTACCAGAGAAGCCCGCTTTAAATCTGAACGTGTATCTTTCTAAATTTCCATTCATGAATTGCAGTGTGTCGTTACCCCTAGATAATGGTCTAGCTTTCTTTTATGCATGAAATATTTGAGTCTTTGCATTTAATTCTTGCATCATATAAAATAATACTGCATTTGCATTTAGAAATATGTACAGAATCTGGTACAAGAAAAAAAAAAAAAAAGCTAATAAGTGCAGGTAAACGGAGCTAATGAGCGCAAGAAGATCTGCTCCTTTCAAGGTTGCCACCCATGACTCGAGGGCCAGATCCACCAATCCTGTACCCTCGTCCCCTCGCCTGAGCACGACCCGATCCACTGGCCGCATCATCATCATCATCATCTCGGCGCCTGGTCTGCCGCCCAACAACATTCCCACGGCAAGAAAACTCATCCATAAGCCGCTGGTAAAGTTTGTTGAACCATCACTCTCATCATGTCCACGAAAAGCAATCCCTTTGTGCAACAAAAATCTACAAGAATTAATTGAAGCATTTAATCGATTTCGATACTCAATTTCTCAATGTCTGATTGTCTATGAAGAGCAACTGCAATAGATTGACTTTGTTTCATTAGATCATCACACTTCTTTAAACACACATAATGAGCACTATTAACCACACCAACATGGGAATCCAACCTAACTTTTTTATTCCAAGTAGAAAAACCTTCAGTTATAAATGCCCCACCACTTTGATTGTTGATTTGATCTCTAAACAAATAACAACACAAGCAATATGCTTTATCTTCTTTCATGCTATACTCTAACCAACTAGCATATTGATCAAACCAATCAGGATTAAAACGACGCATTTCATTTCCCATCATTTTCTGAGGGAAATCATGGCCACGGGGTTGACAAGGCCCCTTTAATAGATAAGTTCTTCTAATTTCATCAACCTGGTTTGGGTGAAATTCAGACATCTTTTTCCTTTCTACAGGATCTGAAGGAAGACTATTCAAATCAACAAAATCTTTCATAGTTGAAGTTATGGGAACAGACGGTTGAGTACTAGGAGATGCACCACTAGAACCACTAATTCCAATTTTTGTCAATTTTCGTTTAAAAAATCTCTCCATATTCCCTTAATAGTCAAAAAACCTCTAACCCTGTTGAAGAGACAAAAACAAAAAATTCAAAATTTAAAGATTACAATTAAAAACAAATAAACATGTAACATGTAACAATAACACAAATAACAAATTCACAATTTACACCCAAATAAATATGTAAATAAAAAAAATCCCTGATTTTGAATATAACATCAAGCCCTAATTACAAGTTTTCAACCAACCAAATAAAAAAGCCCTAATTTTAGACATCAAACATTTGAATATTCAAATTCAATAATTCAAAGTTTCAAACCAACAATATTTTATGAATATTATTAAAATAAAAGATAAACAAAAATTAAAAATTAAATAGATTATAATTTATAAATAGAGAAAGACAAACCTTGGTTGGTTGCTATTTGATTTTGACAAAGTAAACAGTGCTTTGTCCTTTTTCTGATTTGTATATTGTTATTGAGATTGGAGTGAAGATTTAATACAAAAATCACTTCCTGAAAGGCAGAAAGTCTCTTCTCTCTCTCTTACTTTTTGTTTCTGTTTCAGAATTTCGGTTCCCTTTGGCCTTTCCCTATTTCCCAAATCCCTTTCCCAATCCCAAATCCCCGATTCCCAGTGGCAGTCAGTGGCGACTCCTGCGATCCTCCTTCAGACTCAGTCTCTCAGTTCGACGGACGACGGTGACTGGAGAGGCTATAGCGGCAGCGCGTAAGTGCAGCGGCGGCGTCTCCCTCCCTCTCTTTCTTTTAGACTCTTAGCGATTTAGTTGGGATTTAGGAAATTAAAGGTGGGTCACATTGAAAATTATATGTGGGTCACCTTGTAAAACGACGTCGTTTTACAAGGTGAAAAAAAAATGAAAGTGGCATCATTTGCACCCAATTTGGCAAGTGTACGTCCGCCTCTGATTCCTGCATAAAAAAAATATTTCGAAAAGAAAAAAAGTGTATTTTGCATTCAAAAATAAATACATGTTGCATTCTTACACATATTGAATAATGCACATGCAACATTTTAGCAAGCATCTAATATTTTTTTCTATTTCACATTTGCATTCCCATTGAATCTAATAAAAATGATATATGCATGCATTAGCAAGTCATCATTTGCATTCATTTTCCAAATAATTGCATTTTCGCATTAAAAAAAAAGAGAAAAAATGATAAGAAAATGTTGCAAATATTGAAAGAAAAATATTACTATTCCATTTGGTATTCATCTCTGCAGCATATGCATTTATAAAAGTGAATATTATTGCATAAAATATTCATGTTACATTTTGCATGCATCCAAAAATATGTCCGAAAATGTATCTGAAAAAAAATGCATCACGTTTCCAAAAAGTTTATTGCGTAGGCATGCATCATAAAAAAATATTTTTCAGTCTAAACATGCATCATGTAGTCAAATTGCATCAGTAACGTGATATATGCATCGCAGAGTCAAATAGTGTCAATTATTCAAATATGCATCGCAAAAATAAATAGCATGAATTTCATATTTTTGCTATGGAAAAATTGTCAAATTGCATCATTCTAGCACATAAATTGCATGCATAAGCATCATAATCAAGAACCGATATGCTCCAAAAGTCCAAAACAGTAAAGAAACTCAGTAGATATGAAAAATCATTTAAATGGGTTTGAGAAAAAGAAATTTGTCCATGGCAATAACGATTTTTTTCGTAGTGTTACAGTGGGAATCAGAAGATTAGACACGTGTGTATTCAGATCGCGAAGAAGATTGCCCCAGTCATCCTTCGAATAGAAATATCTAACGTAATTTCGGATCAAGGGAGGAAGTTCCTTCCTTTCCTCGCCCAAATCCAGATACATCGGTGCTTTTCCCTTCCGAGATCTTGAGGAAGATGCCATCTGTCAAGAAAAACACGCGATTTGACGGAAGAAAATTGAGAAAAGGAGAAGAAATGAAGAAATAGGCTTGTCGGCAGTAACAATGGAAGAGAATGAAGGAAGAAGAAAGAAGCTGAAGTTGCTTTTGCTTTTCTCCTCCCCGTCACTTATGAGGGAGAGAAAAGAGAAGTTTCATTTTCCCCCTCCAAAGTTCAAAAATTCAGCACTTAAGTCCTCAAGTTTCCCAAGTTGCAAAATGGCCCTTAAAGCTTAACGAAAAGTTAACAAAGTTAGCTTTGTTAACAAAAGTTGACGGTCATCCATCCAAGATCAAAAGAAAGCTCACATCCCCAGCAGGTCAGCAGCAAAATGATCACAAAAGCAAGAAAAGCAGCAGCAAAGGTAAAATTCTTAGCAAAAGAAAATAAAATTCTCAGAAAAAATGCAAAGAAAGAGCAAAAAAAAAAAATGCAAAGCAGAAAAAGAAAAATACAAAACAAAGAAAGCAGCAAAGAAAAAAATTCAAAGCAACAAAAAGAAAAAGAAAGTAGCAAAAGAGAAAAAGCAAGAAGCAAAAAGAAATGCAAAATGCAAGAAGCGCATCAAAAAAGAAAAGGAAAGAAATGCAAAAAGCAAGCAAAAGAAAATCTCCAGCAAGAGTAAAAAACGCAGCAAAATACAAGAGCACAGCAAGAAAGAAAAGGAAACAAATGCAAAAACTAAGCAAAAGAAAATCACAAGCAAGAGTCAGAATCGCATCAAAAGGAGAAAACCCAACAGCAGAAGCAACAAAAACAGCAGTAGTGAAAGAAAAAGCAACAGCAGTAAAAGCAAGGCAATGGTAAGAAAAGGTAAAGTATTTTACCTTTTTTGCATGAAAAATGTGTCCCACCATCGTATTCGACGAAGGGTATCCACCCCTGAGGATGCGATGTTTTCCTGCTTTATAGGAGTAGCATAGGATCACCTCCTCGCGAGGCATAACCTCGAGAAGAGTGATCAAACCATGATATGTTCCACCATCGCATTCGACGAAGGGCATCCACCCTTGAGGATGCGATGTTTTCCTGCTTTATAGGAGTAGCATATGATCATCTCTTCGCGAGGCGTAACCCCGAGATGAATGATCAAAAATTGAATCTGATTCCATCTGCGTTGTTCAACCTTTTCTGCGAGGGGGTGTAGACCCCGGGCCAGTTAAAAGGCTATCATACTCCGACGAAGGGCCCTGCCCTAAGGAGGCAATCTATCCCACCATTGTCTTCGGAAAAGGGTTCGACCCTTTGAGGATGCGATGTTTTCCTGCTTTATAGGAGTAGCATAGGATCATCTCCTCGCGAGGCGTAACCCCGAGATGAATGATCAAAATTGAATCTGATTCCACCTTTGTTGTTCAGCCTTTTCTTCGAGGGGGCGTAGACCCCGGGCCAGTTAAAAGGCTATCGTACTTCGACGAAGGGCCCTGCCCTGAGGAGACGATCTATCCCACCATTGTGTTCGGAAAAGGGTTCGACTCTTTGAGGATGTAATGTTTTGATCTTGGTATTCCACCTGGCGTTGTTTGTTTGCATTGGGCCAAAATACGTTTGGTCAGATTCCTTTTATTAAGGGATACGTAGGCAGCCTACTTCGGTAGGTCCGACCATCAGAGCACTTAATTTGCATATCTGCTTAAAAACTACGATAACCTGCTATAACCGACTAAATATGTCTAGGATATGTGAGATTTGGTATGCATTATAAACTGTTGCATTATAACTGCTACCTGTTGCATTACTCCCCATTATAATTTCCACGAAATTAGGGAGTCTATTTCTTATCAATGATGTTCGTTTACTCGGTAAGTTGCGGGTTACCCGTAAACTACATCGTTGAGGGGCTCTGTAGACACCCCAATTTCGTACCCCCTGATATGTAACATGACATGCGATATCAAGACCTGTTAAAACTTAACAAATGTCAAGTTGTAGGGTTTAAAAATGCAAAAGACAAAGCATGATGCGTAAAACAGTGAAATGTAGCGGCCAGAGTATCAAAAAAGAGGCTAAGTTTGAAACCAGGCACCACCCACACTCAAAGAGGGCGCGGTGCCCAGACCATAGGGGGTCGGCGCCCAGTCCCAAATAGTACTTTCCGATTTGAGAATTAGCACAAGCTCTCAAGCGGGCGGTACAAGCTGATGAAGCACAGACGAAAATTGTAAATACTGAAGGAGTCCTTCCTCTCAGCTATAAATACGAGTGCCTGGCTTCAGAATTGAGGGCCGAGAAATTCTCACCCATAACGCACAACGTTTATTTTACGCAGTAGAGAGCGATCGTGAGATAGAGAGAGTCCCCTCCTCCTATAAAGCCTCGAAGCTCTGCCAAATCTCATCCAAACTCAAATCCAACCGGTCAAAGTGAACCTTAGCCTTCCAGCTAGGATTCTACCCTATTTCTCCGGCCCAAAAATCACAAAAAGAGCAGTTGCTCTACCCGAATCCAGAGGTCAAATCCGCTAGAAGCAAGTAGTTGCTCTGCCCGATTTCCGCCAACAGCAAGCAAACAACAGCAAAAACACAAGCAGTTGCTCCGCCCGTTTTACGGTGCTCGAAAGCAACTTTCAGAAACAGTTATTCTACCTGAATCGCAACAGCAGCAGGAAAAGACTCCCTCTCCCGGAAGGACAAAGCGAGCACACCCTACGCTCTTAAAGGTAAACCTTTTAGAGTTTTTATATAAAAATGCTATTTTCATCCGGCCCAATGTAAAAAAATACAATTAGTTGTGCTGCCCGGATTTCTATAGAAAATAACATTAAAAAGAGCCATTATTATGGCCAAATATTTTTAAATGTATTTGTAATTATTGGAAGGAGGGGGCTGCAAATCCGTAAATAATGTAAATACAGATATATATGCTTTTAATGCTTTATTTCATTTGCTAGATAAATATAATAAAAGCATATTTTAGCCAAAAACCATTTTTTGGACCAAAAGGGCGAGTTGGGTGCCTAACACCTTCCCACCTCGTAACTTAGCCTCCGAACCCCTTTTTTAAAAACTCTGGTTATTTTTTGTTTTTCTTTATTTCTCCTTAAAATAAAGATGGCGACTTTGTTTTAACATTTTGGATCACATTGAGGCCTGCAACATCCTTTTTTTGCACTTTTTCGTTTCCTCCTAAACAAGGGACGATGAGAATGAAAAGGGTGATGTATTTCCTATATCTTATTTTCCCCTAAACAAGGGAGGATGAGATACGGGGAATCCCAATGCACTCATAGTGATCCAAAATAAGCGTAAGGTCATGGTGAGGCTCGCAACATTTTTTTTTTGCACTTTCCCGTTTTCCCCTAAACAAGGGACGATGGGAATGAAAAGGGTGATGCATTTTCTGTATCTTATTTTCCCCTAAACAAGGGAGGGTGAGATACAGAGAAATACAATGCACTCATAATGACCTAGGGCAATTTTCAAAAGTCCACAGTGAGGCAGGGCATGTTCCCACGCGCCTTCACAACATCCTTTTATTGCACTTTTCCGTTTTCCCCTAAACAAGGGACGATGGGACTGAAAAGGGTGATGCGTTTTCTGTACCTTATTTTCCCCTAAAAAAGGGAGGGTGAGATAGGGAAAAATCCAAAGCTCTCATAATGGACTAAAGCTCACTCGGTGACCGAGGCGTATTCAACACGCTTTTTGACAACACTCTTTCTGCACTTTTAATTTCGTCTTCTACTAAACAAGGGAGAATGAAATGGAAAGCGTAATGTCCTTCCGCACGTCGCGATCCCCTAGAAAAGGGCACGCGGGGTCTGGGGGCGATTCCGGGGCACCCACAAATGCTTAAATGCATTTAATTTGTTAAAGAAACAATTAACAATAACCCTTATACTAACCAGCCCTGATTGGTCTCTCCCTTTTGAGATCATGTGTGGCGCATCAAATTTTGTGGTTGGGGCGGTGTTAGGAAAAAGAATCGAGAAGAAACCTCATGTGATACATTATGCAAGTAGGACATTAAATGATGGACAACTAAATTACACCACCACTGAAAAAGAATTTTTAGCAGTTGTGTTTGCACTAGAAAAATTTTCTCCTTACTTGTTAGGAGCTAAGGTTATAATATTTTCAGACCATGCAGCCTTAAAATACCTTTTGAACAAAATAAAGGCTAAGCCTAGGCTCATTAGATGAATGTTGTTATTGCAAGAATTCGACATAACAATTAAGGATAAAAAGGGGATAGAAAATGTAGTTGCTGATCATCTGCCCAGATTAGAATGTTTACCCTTACTTGAACAACAATTTCTTGACAATAAAATACCCATGAATGAAGACTTCCCAGACGAACAACTTTTCACAGTCAAAAATCATGAACCATGGTATGCTGATTTCGTAAACTTTCATGTAGAAAATATCATAAATCTTGATTTTGATTATCATTAAAGGAAGAAATTTTTGGTAGATGCTAGACATTATTTTTGGGAAGACCTTTATTTGTTGAAAATGTGTTGAGATTCTCTAATTAGAATATGTGTCCCAGACCATGAACAATAAAGTATTTTAGCATCCACGAATACTCTTGTGGTGGACACTTTAGTAGTAATAAGACTGTTTGAAAAGTTCTATAATCTAGTTTATATTGGCCTTCTATTTTTAGAGATGCTGAAATATTTTATAAAACGTGTGATAAGTGTCAAAGGACTGGAGGAATTAGTTAAGGAATGAAATTCCCTTGCATGAAAATCTTGTAATTAAAATATTTGAAGTTTGGGGTATTGATTTTATGGGCCCTTTTCCAGACGCACATGGTTTTGAATATATCTTAGTTGCAGTGGACTATGTATCGAAATGGATAGAAGCCATTCCTACCCGCACAAATGATGGCCAAGGTGTTGTAAAGTTTTTGTGTGATGAAATATTCAGTAGGTATGGAATACAGAAGGCTATTATTAGTGATCAAGGAATGCACTTCACCAATCGTTTGATGAATGCGAACCTTAGGAAACATGGTGTTACTCATAAGTTGGCTACCCCATATCATCCTCAGACTTCTGGCCAAGTTGAGGTTAGTAATCGACAAATCAAGGGAGTCCTTGAAAAGACTGTTATACCTAATAGGAAGGATTGAGCATTAAAGCTTAATGATGCTCTTTGGGCATACAGAACAGCCTATAAGAATCCGATTGAAATGAGTCCTTATAGGATGGCCTATGGCAAAACGTGCCATCTTCCTATGGTAATCGAACATAGAGCCTTTTAGGCTATTAAATCTCTTAACTTAGATTTAACTTTAGCTGGGGAGGAACGTCTGTTCCAACTAAACGAGCTAGAAGAACATAGGCTTAATTCGTACGAAAATGATAAAACTTGGGGTTAAGTATACCATTAGTCCCTGAACTTTGGCCAAACCATCAGTCCCCCAACTTCAATAAGTTTCCCCACTGACCAAAGTATGCCTTTTTTGCTCATCGGAGGTCCCTATCCCTAACGCCGTTTGTGTATTTCCGCTATGTGAGCATGTGCTACTCAAATGCACAAAATAAGGGGGCCATGTATAACATCATCAAAATAAGAGGGTAATGTGAAATTTTCCAATTAGGAATAGAGGGAGTAAGATACATAAAATACTTAATGGGAATACATTAAATCTTACTCCCTCGGTATTTTATGTATTTTTCTTTAAAGTTCACCCAGCAATTTCCAGTTCGCTCTCACCCCATCTCCACCCAGCTTCAATTCATTCTTCTTTTTCTTCTTCTCTCTCTCATGCTCACTCTTCCCACCATCTCCTTCCAACCCCTGCTCCTAAAAATCACCCAAATCCAGCAAAGGCAACCTCAAAATCCAGTCATGTCGTCTTCCTCTGGCTCCACACCCAGCCTCGTCATCTCTTTCCATGACCACCATAGCCACCATATATCTCTAGCCATAACCCCCCTCAACAGAGCCGGCAAAGCTCCACCTTCTACAAACGAGCTCACTCCAGATCTTCTTCTCTATCTCACGCTCACTCTTCCCACCATCTCCTTCCAACCCCTACTCCCAAAAATCACCCAAATCTGGAACATTGCCATTAACGTATCCGTACCTTCATTGAAATTTTTTTCGTAATTACTGAAGTCAATTACGAAACATTACCATTAATGCCATATGATGTGACGTTATTAGTTTCCTCATTAGTCGTTTGTCCGTATCCAGAAAAGCTCGAGCCTATGACGTTTGTGTCCTTCCGTAGCTGTTAAATTTGTTGGCAGCTCCATTCTTGTTCCTACCGTAACTAGCAAATGACTGGTCACCGGCATTCGAGGTGTCACTGTACACAGTAATCTTTTGTTCCCGTCCGTTGACGTTGCTGGAGTACGTCATGAATTTGAGGTTGGGAACATTGATTCCGAAGGCGTAGGACTTGTTCTAGTAACAAATCAGATAGGCCTTGGGCATTAATGGGTCTTCTTTGGCAAAGGCTACCTGTGAAATTAGACAACAATGTAGATACATTAAATCCATTAATAGAACAAAGAATATCAATTCAGGCCCCCTTCATCTTCTATCATGGTTAATTGCCCCTTATTTTGATGATTTTATACATGACCCCCTTATTTTGTGCATGTGAGTGGCACATGCTCACTTAATGGAAATACACAAACGACGTTAGGGCTAGGGACCTCCGATGAGAAAAAAAGGTATACTTTGGTCAGTGGGGAAACTTTTTGAAGTTGGGGGACTGATGATGGGTTTGGCCAAAGTTCAGGGACTAATGGTATAATTAACCCAAAAACTTACAAGGAAAAGACCAAAAGATACCACGATATGGGAATCAATCAAAAGATATTACGTCCAAGATTAAAGGTTCTCCTTTTTAGTTCTAGACTGAGATTATTTCCAGGTAAGCTAAAAGGTCCATTTATAATAGTACAAATTTATCCACATAGAGCAGTTGACGTAAGGAACCCTAAAACTAATGAAATATTTGAAGTGAATGGTCACCGTCTCAAACCTTATTTTGAACTCATGTCAGTTGAGAAGACAATTGAACTCATTCGTGTCTTTGACACTGAAGCCCCGATAGAATAGGTTTGGGGTTAGGTCGAGCCAAAGACGTTAAACAAGTGCGCTAGGTGGGAGGCAACTCACTTTGATTGATTTTAATTACTTTCGTAGTGTAATTTAATTATGTTTTTCTCCATCTTATTATGAGAATTTAAATTAAATATTTTCCAGTCATGGCATAATTCAAGTTTGGGGGTGAAAAGCATTCTAGTGTTGTATTTATTTGTCATCTAATATTTTAGTTTTATTTAGTTTTGTTTTGTAGAATTTTTAGAGTGAAAGAAAGAAATGGCCCTAACGGAATGTTAACGGAAGGACAAGAATGAAGATAATGCTCAAATGAAAGAAAGCCTCCCAAGGAAGATAGATTATGTGAACCTTGCGAAGGCATGTCCACCAGGGCTTGCCTCTGCAAGGCCTCAAATACATTAAATTGTTCGGTACTCATGCGGCCGCAAGGCTACCATACCTTTCCCCCGCAAGCCTACCTCAGCAATCTGTGCCATAATAATTGTGAACCTTGTGGCCGCAAGCCTCAAGTACCATGCGGCCGCAAGGTACCCCATTATATAATGCTGCTACTGTGAACGAGGACTGCACCGAAAGTTCAAACTCTTCAATTGCTCTTCACTCTCCAACTACCTGCTCTCTCTCTCTCTCTCTCTCTCTCTCTCTCTCTCTCTCTCAAAATACGACGACTCTAATTACAATTACGGCTAAGATCTCAGGTGTGGTGAGTTCTACAAGCGATCCTCATTCCTCTCATCTTCATTCCCTTATTCATTCCATTGGAGAACTTGAAGATCTTGCTCGACCATTGTTGACGTGAAGCTTCAATCCAGCCAGATCCAACATTACAACTTTAATTGTGCACAATCCAAGTATCTTCTACCCCTTGCATTTTAGAAAAAAATTTAATTGGCAAATTTTGCATGTTAGGGTGATAGGCTACGTAATTAATTTTTGTACGTGCATGTTTTTTCTGTTTTGTTGGGTTTTCTGAAAAAAAATTTGAGAGAGTATTTTTGGGCCTTCTGCCAGGACCCCCAAGAGTAGGAACACCAGTCCATCCACTTCTTGCTCGATAAAGGAGCTTGACTATGATAACTTTAGATTTGACTCCGTTGAAGCTGCGGACAGCTACTCTAGGAAACTGTCCAAGAGTATAATCCCCGAGAGGGGATTTAAACATTTAGACTTTGACCTTCCTGATTACTTTTCCCAGTGGAGATGGTCAAATCTCTGCGCGACCCCGGAAGTGGCCATCGTGGCCATTGTTCATGAATTCTATGCCAACGGGAGTGTCTCCACGACCTGTAGGGTATCCAACCCCAGTACTGTCTGAAATAGGAGTGTAAATTTTTCGCCTTTTAGTATTAATCATTATTTTGGCACTCCTAATTTTGAGGGCATCGATGACTTCAATTCCCTCAATTGCTCGTCAAATCTCTGTTCAGATGATTAATGCGTTAATCGCAACTCCTAATACGGTTTGGACCTATCATCAAGGTCCACCGTTTGACCCCCACGCCATGGACGAAGCCCGGTTGACGAACGCGGCTAAGGCTGTGTTCAAATTTATTTGTGCACGCCTTATGCCATCCATCCAGCAACACACATGTCGTGGCACGGGCTATTTTGATCTACACCATCCTATCAGGTGGTTCTGTCAAAGTTGGGCACTTGATCAATGCCCAGATTCACAACATCATTGCCAGTAGGACAAACTCAGGATTCCTTTTTCCAAGTTTAATTACTGGGTTGTGTAGGGGGCGGAGTTATTTCGACTCCAGATTCTGAGAGGGTACGGGCAGTGCCCGACATTACTGTGGCGCTTCCTTTTCATCACCCGCGTTGGCCACGTGAAGAGCCTCAAAAGGCTAACATTGAGGACGAGGGGGATCCTTGAGAGGCCCTCTCCAATCGAGTGGAGGAGCTTGGGTTGGATCAATGGATGATCTAGGAACAGATCGCGCAGATACGCACTGACCAAAACTACTTCTACGAATGGTCAGGCCTAGTACATACAAATATAGCTGCCTTCCATGGAATGCCAGATGGCACTGTGCCTGAGTTCCTTCCTCCTTCGTTATTTCGTCCCGACTCACCATGAGTCTAAACACAAGTTTCTTCCTCTTTCGTTAGGCAGACTAACTATGTCCTTTCAATATTTCTCCTCCATCAATCCACTTATATGGTAACCCTCAATTTTGGGGGCAAAATAGAAATTAAGTTTGGGGGCGGGGGAATTCCAAGTCCAGGGTCTTTTCTGGACCCAGCCTAAGGAGTGGAGTTGTGTTATATTATTTAGGGTTCAGGACAATTTTTCCTCCTCTATCGTCTCTTCTCCTCTCTTGATTTTCTTGCTTTTTATTTGTGTCTATTTTCGGAGATGTTGCCTTGACCAGAATACACTAGGAAATAAAAGGTTCCTTTGGGAACCCATCATCAATTGGTTCATCAACTATCTCCAACATTCTTTAAAGAAAACTTTAAAAAATTTTAAAAAATTAAAAAAAAAATTCATTCTTGAGTCCTAGTATGGGAACTTCAGTCGATAATGATTTAGTGCAATGAACCACATGACTTTACCATCATTTGTTTTAGTTGCTATGGCTTCAATCCACTTAGACACATAGTCAACTGCTACCAAAATATACTCACAATTATTTGACACTGGAAAAGAACCCATGAAATCAATGCCCCAAACATCAAAGATTTCAACAACCATATTAATATGTAAAGGCATTTCGTTTCTTTTTCCTATTCCACCAGTTCTTTGACACTTATCACATATTCTATAAAACAGTTCACAATCTCTAAAAACAGTAGGCCAGTATAAACCAGATTGTAAAATTTTTCTAGCAGTTTTGTTTCCACTAAAATGACCTCCACAAGAGTATTCATGGCAGAATTCCATAATACTTTGTTGGTCTTTTTCTGGAATACATTTCCTTATTAAAGAGTCTGAACATATTTTATATAAATGAGGTGCTTCCCAAAAATAATTTTTCGGTTTAGCCAAAAATTTCTTCTTTTCATAATGATCAAAATCAGGATTTATGATATCAGACACATAATAATTGACAAAATCGACATACCAAGGGTCTGAATCTTTAATAGCTAACAGTTGCTCATCAGGAAAATCTTCATTTATGGGAATTGGATCATCAAGAAATTGACGTTCAAGCAAGGGTGAAAATTCTAATCTAGACAAATGGTCAGCTACGACATTTTCAATTCCCTTTTTATATTTGATTGTAATGTCAAATTCTTGCAACAATAGCATCCACCTAATTAGTCTAGGCATTAGCATCTTTTTTACTTAGCAAATATTTTAATGCAGAATGATCAGAAAATATTATCATTTTTTATCCTAACAGATATGATCTAAATTTTTCTAAAGCATACACAACTGCCAAAAACTCTTTTTATGTTGTTGTGTAATTTAATTGTGCATCATTTAGAGTTCTACTAGCATAATGGATCACATGAGGTTTTCTATCTACCCTTTGTCCTAACACGGCTCCAATTGCAAAATCTGATGCATCACACATAATTTCAAAAGGAAGAGACCAATCAGGGCCGGATAAAATAGGGGCAGTAGTTAATTTTTCTTTTAATAAATTAAATGCATCTAAGCATTCTTTATCAAAAACAAACTCTGTATCTTTTGCTAACAAGTTACATAGAGGTTTACAGATTTTGGAAAAATCTTTTATGAATCTTCTATAAAAACCAGCATGCCCTAGAAAACTTCTAACACCTTTAACAGAAGTTGGAGGGGATAGTTGTGAAACAACTTCAATTTTTGCTGTATCAACTTCAATGCCTTTATTTGACATAACATGCCCGAAGACAATTCCATGTTTGACCATGAAATGACTTTTCTCCCAACTCAAAGTTAAATTTGTTTCACAGCATCTTTTCAAAACTGATGTAAGATTTTCTAGACAATGATCAAAAGAATTTCCAAAAACTGAAAAATCATCCATGAAAACTTCAACACATCTTTCAACTAAGTCTGAGAATATAGAAATCATGCATCTTTGAAAGGTAGCTGGTGCATTACATAATCCAAAGGGCATTCTCCTAAAAGCAAAAGTACCAAAAGAACATGTAAAAGTTGTTTTCTCTTGGTCTTTAGGTGCCACATGAATTTGATTGTAACTAGAAAAATCATCGAGAAAGCAATAGTATTCATGACCGGCTCAAGGATTTGGTCAATAAATGGCAAAGGAAAGTGGTCTTTCCTAGTTGCCTCATTTAGTTTTCGAAAATCAATGCACATTCTATAACCAGTTATTGTTCTTGTAGGGACTAATTCATCTTTTTCATTTTTAACAACTGTAATTCTGGACTTTTTAGGAACTACTTGAACAGGACTAACCCATTTACTGTTTGATATTGGGTAAATTATACCCGCATCTAAAAGCTTAAGAACTTCTTTTCTTACGGCTTCTTCCATGTGTGGGTTAAGTCTTCTTTGTCTTTCTCTTGAAGGTTTACTACCTTCCTCTAGGTGAATTTTATGCATGCACATAGACAGACTAATACCTTTTAAATCAGCTAGAGACCATCCTATAGCTTCTCTATGTGTCCATAAAACTTTTAATAAACTAACTTCTTGCTCTTCAGTTAGATCAGCTGCTATTATAACAGGTAAAGTTTTACCTTCCCCTAAAAATGCATATTTTAGATGGGGTGGTAATGGCTTTAATTCTTCAACTTGAGGAGATTTAACAAATGGCATAAATTCAGAATTTTCTGCTTTAATTGTTTCTTCTATTTTAACCTCCTCGGTATTTCCTTCTTTAACATCTTCTAGATTTTCCACTTTAACATTCTCCATCTCAATTTCTTCAAAAAGAGATTTTAAGATTTCTACTTCATCATCTTTAATTTCATTACTTTCTTCTTCTACTTTTTCAGATTTATCAGAACTATTTTCTGATTCTGATTCTTCCTCTATATTTTCTTTATCTTTCTTTTTAAGAGCTTCTAACTTCTCTCTTTCTTGTCTTTCTTCCTCTTCTATTTCTCTTTCACTTTCTATCTCATCAATGTCAATTTTTATGGGAGGGATAGGACTATCATCATAAACTATAAATACATCTCTCTCATAGTCTTCATCTTCATTATCTTTTTCAAATGTTTCAGTTGATAATTTTTCGATTTCGTCTATGGAAAAACATGCATTTATGTCACTAGGTCTATTCATAGCATCATAAACAGATATTTCAACAGTTTCACCTAGGACTGACATTGTGAGTTTACCATTTTTGACATTTATCATTGTATTGGCAGTGGCCATAAATGGTCTGCCTAACAATATAGGAACTTCATTATTTTTGCAGATTTTCCTTTCCATCTCTAGAACCACAAAGTCGACTAGAATGATTAGTTTATCAACCTGAACTAGGATGTCTTCCACTATACCCAAAGGATATTTAACTGAACGATCAGCTAATTGTAATTACATACCAGTGGGTTTTAGTTTTCCTAGCCCTAATTGTTTGTAGACCGCAAAAGGCATCAAATTAATACTTGCTCCTAGATCTAGCACGGCTTTCATCTTTTTAGAGCTTCCCAAGGAAACTTGGATATTAAAGCTACCATGGTCTTTTAACTTAGGGGGTAATTCGGGTTGTAAAACAACACTTACGTTTTCAGAAACAAAGATTTTCTCATTGTTTTCAAACTTGTGTTTCTTAGAGTGAAGATCTTTGAAAAACTTTGCATAAGCTGGAATATTTTTAATAACATTAACCAAAGGGAGATTAACATTCACTTTGGATAACATGTTATAAATTTCCGAAAATTGTTTGTCCATTCTGTTTTTCATAAGTCTTCTTGGAAACGGGATTGGAGGAGCATATGGTGGTGGAGCCACATATGGTTCCTCTTCTTCTAGTTCTAAATCTTTTTCTTGCTCTCTACTTCTACTTCTGTATTTTGAACCTCTTTCTCTTTTTCCTTATTGGAAACTTCTACTTCTACTTCTATATTAATTGTTTCATTATTCTCTTTACTATCATTATCCTTTTCAACTTCTTTTTCAGAATTCTCTACTGAATCAAGCACATTAGAAGAATGAACATGATCACTTACCTCTTCTCCTATTACCTTACCGCTTCGCAAAACGGTGATTGACTTTGCTTGCTCGGTTTGACTAGGGAACTTCCCTTCTTCTCTTTTCTCAACTTCAGAAGTCACAATGTGCTTCTTTAAATTTTCAATTTCTTCAAGCATATATTTTATCAACACTGCTTGACTTTTGTTTGTTCCATCTTGTTTTGGAATTTCTTCAATTCTCAATTGATTTTGATTTGGAAATTGTTGTGGTTGAGATGGTTGAGGCTGGAATTGTTGAGGTTGTAAAGGCTTATTTCCTCCCCAAGAAAAGTTAGGATGATTCCTCCAACCAAGATTATATGTGTTTGAGTAGGGATCATTCCTTGGCCTTTGAGGGAACATATTCATAGCATTAGCCTGTTCAGCATACATAGCACTTGATGGACAAAAATTAGTAGCATGGGAATATAATCCACATAAAGCACATGCTTCTTGAATTGGCCAATTTTCAAATTGAGCTTGTGTATCTGATTTTTCTTGAACTTGGTATAGACTCCTATTTTTACCTCTAGGCCTTTTCTTGTTGAGAATTAACACTTAACATCTCAAATAATTCCTCTAGTGCTTCTGGTGTCATTCTATTAATAGAACCACCAGTTGCACTATCAACCATAGTTTGTAAGCCTGGCCAAAGACCATGATAAAATTGAAGTACTAACACATGTTGAGCCAAATTATGATGAGGACACATAATGAGCAGATTTTTAAATCTATCCCAAGACTCATGGAATGTTTCACCTGGTTCATTTTGGAATGACATGATTTGTTTTCTATATTCAGTAAGAGATGCATGATTGTAATATTTACTCATAAACAAATCATATAATTGAGCCCAAGTATAAACACTACTAGGTGTTAGATTCATAAACCATCGCTTTGCCAATTCTTTTAATGCACTGGGAAAATATTTCATTTTAACTTGGTCTTCAGTCAACCCTCCTAAAGGAAAAGTACTCATCATGTATTCATAATCTTTTAAGAAACTGACAGGATGTTCGTGAGGCATTCCATGAAAATAAGGTATCATGTTAAAATAATGACCCTTTTAGTTCGAAATTCCTTACAGCATCTGGTAGGACTAGACATGATGTTACTACATTTAATGAAGGTCTACTAAAGTCATTAATAGTTATTTGATTTACCACCACTTCCATATTTCTTCTAGCAGGTTCTTCTTCTCTTTGATTCATGTTAATTGGATTAACTGGATTTTCAGGATTTCAATTATTATCTTCCATTATAGGATCGACCAGAGGATCCTCTTGATTCAATTGCTCTTGATTATCACACTGGGGAGCTAGATTTTCAAGATCTTCTTGATTTCTTCTAATATTATTTATATCTTGATTCAGTTCTACCAATTTAGGATTCAAAGATCTACGACCGTGCATAAAATAAATTAAAGCAATTTAAAAACAACTAACTATTAAATAAAATAAAATAAAATCTTTTTGTATTTTTATTTTTATAAAAACTGAAAAAATTAAAAACTAAATTAAATTAAAAACTACGCTACCAACAAACTAACTACGTGAACTAGCTTGTCCCCGGCAACAGCACCAAAAACTTGATCGATGTCTTATTTTAAATTTTTCCTTGCATGTGGACAAGACTATTATAGAATAATATTGGAAGCAAGGGTCGAACCCACAGAGACAAAGAGATCACAAATAGTGCAATTTATTGATAGCAAATTATTAATCTAAGGGGGGATTTTATAATTATTTTATTCTAATCTACTATTATTATTTAGGTGTTTAACTAATTAGCAGTACTTACAGGTTATGAAGATCTTATGATAAATGGCAATCTAGGATTCGTGTTTCACTTATATCTTCTCTATGTCTAATTCACAATAATCATCATTCAATTTCTTGGGTTCGTTCACAAAAGATAGATATAGTCTGTTGAACTATTGGTTCAGCCTCCATCCCCGCAACATTCATCCATTCTATATCCTAAGCACAAGAACATATAATTTATCTGTCATCTAAATCATGTATGAACCTGGTCCTAACTTATCACTCTCGTGCATCGATAGGTCTAATTTATTGTGATGGTGAGCCAGTGTACGACATATGCACATTGGTCATGCAGTTATCCGCACCTCTAGGCCTTTATTATTTGCGATTACATTCATTTGTTCAAAAGCGAAATAATAGAGGGATTGATAATCACCACAATCAACAAGAATTGAATGAACATAAATATGAATTAAAAAATAAATTCGATACAAGTTACCTCCCACCTCCTAGATTATGGATGATTTAGTTCATCATAGACAATGAACAGCACATGGAGATGAACGGAAACATGATTTGATCTTCAATACTTGTAATTACACAATCTAAATATGTTACACAACCTAAAATCTACTCTAAAGCTATACAAAACTGTTTCCAGCCGTTTTTCTCTATCTAGGCTTTGGCTCCCGGTTTCTATTTATACAATAGAGTTGTATTGCAATCGAATCTCCAGTGAAAATACGAATCTCCAGTTGTATAAATGGAAGCATAGCTTTCAAAAAGAAAATATGTTAGAAAATTAGTGCTGAGAAGAATGATGTGATATTTTGAGAAATATATATTGCCCAAAACAAGTTTGGGGGGGGGGGAGGGAAGAAGAAAAAGGAAAAGTAACAAAAAGCACCCCCCTACTTGTAGTCTTTCCAGGTCCTAGCCTAAATAGGGAAAACTTCCTTTTGCTTGGAAGTATGAGGGATAAAGGGTAGTCTTACTCTCTCACTTTGAATTCCAATCCCTTTCCATCAAATCCCCCATAACCTTGGCCTTACATTACAAGCTAAATAAAGACCTAATGATCTTCTTGCCAATGCTTGTGCTGTTTTAACTGCTAAGTGAGTCATATGGAATTGATCTAACACTTCATGTTCATTATTATTCGCCTTAAAGCTCACTTTGTTAGCATAATCTTATCTATTACAAGTCATTGGGATAGGAGAGCATTGTATGTCATACATAGAAGTGCATGGGATGGATGTATAAGTTTTAGAAATCCTTGGTGACCTCTCTTTCTGTAATAGACCGGGTTTGGATGGTAGATCTCATAATTCATAATGCATGGTTTTCTATTAAAATCTGATTTTCATATGAATATGGTGTTTAGCTTAATAAAACTGTTTTAGTTGAGATATTCTCTAAGACTGGTGATCACACATACACGGAGAAATTAAAAGTAGTAGCAATTTTAAGAAAAGATCAGTAGGTTTTATGTGACTTAGCCTGCATATATATGGTGAGCATCGAACTGAGACTGCTTTTGTATGCCATGCTTTTATAACTTGAGGTTGAAGCCAAAAAGATTTTTGTTCTATTTTAGAATAGTTTTATCTGCTTTTGTATTTATCTGTTTTTGTATTTATCTGCATAGTCGAGTCACTCGAAAGAGTCTCCTTGAGTTTGTGGGTTTATAGAGGAATGTAAATAGTGTCACTCTTCAAAAAGATTTTTATTTTGTGTTATTATTGTTAGATAATTGCTTTTGTATTTATAAGTATTGTTTACTCGTGGACGAGCAAAGTTTAAGTTTGGGGGTATTTGATCGATGTATTTTATACGTCAATTTTATATGCTTCTATGACTTAAATTATGCTATTTCACGAGGCTTTTGGCTACTAATATGTGTTTTGAGTGAGTTTTGTGAGTTACAGGGTTTTTAGTGAAAATATGCAAAACACAAGGCTTTTATATGCAAATTTCAAGAAGGGCCCAAGATGAAAAATGAAGAAGAAAAGAAGAAATCCCAAGCTGGAGACCTTGCGGTCGCAAGGTGTTTCAGACCTTGCCCCCTCAAGGTGACGGCCGGAAAGTACCCTAGACCTGAAAGGTTGGGACCTTGCGGATTTTTTTCACGGAGATTCGATTGCAATACAACTCTATGGTATAAATAGGAACCGGGAGCCAAAGCCTAGGGAGAGAAAAAACAGCTGGAAACAGTTTTGTATAGCTTTAGAGTAGATATTAGGTTGTATAACATATTTAGATTGTGTAATTACAAGTATTGAAGATCAAATCATGTTTCCGTTCATCTCCATGTGCTGTTCATTGTCTATGATGAACTAAATCATCTATAATCTAGGAGGTGTGAGGTAACTTGTATCGAATTTATGTTTTAATTCATATTTATGTTCATTCAATTCTTGTTGATTGTGGTGATTATCAATCCCTCTATTATTTCGCTTTGAACAAATGAATGTAATCACAAATAATAAGGGCCTAGAGGTGCGGATAACTGCATGACCAATGTGCATATGTCGTACACTAGCTCACCATCACAATAAATTGGACCTATCGATGCACGAGAGTGATAAGTTAGGACCAGGTTCATACATGATTTAGGTGACAGATAAATCATAAGTTCTTGTGCTTAGGATATAGAATGGATGAATGTTGCGGGGATGGAGGCTGAACCAATAGTTCAACAGACTATATCTATCTTTTGTGAACGAACCCAAGAAATTGAATGATAATTATTGTGAATTAAACATAGAGGAGATATAAGTGAAACTCGAATCCTAGATTGCCATTTACCATAAGATCTTCATAACCTGTAAGTACTGCTAATTAGTTAAACACCTAAATAATAATAGTAGATTAGAATAAAATAATTATAAAAACCCCCTTAGATTAATAATTTGCTATCAATAAATTGTACTATTCGTGATTTCTTGTCTCTGTGGGTTCGACCCTTGCTTCAAATATTATTCTATAATAGTCTTGTCCACATGTAAGGAAAAATTTAAAATAAGACATCGATCAAGGGGCTACCAAGCAATGGCTGATGTTGTCAGATAGTAGCACCATGAGTACTTGGGACCAGATAGCTGAAGGGTTCCTAGAAAGATATAAAGACAACACCAGCCCTGAAAATACAAGAGATCTTGAGTCGTGCACCGAAAGGGAAAAAGAAACATGCGCTTAATTTGCAGTCAGGTGGAAAAGAAAGCTAGCTCAGACGTTCGACAGGCCTGATCCGACTGAGTCTTCCAGATGTTCATTAAAAATCTCCAACCCATATACCTAGAACACATGCGGTATCTCCCTTATAGCAACTTTAAAGAAATAGTGGAAATAGGAACCCGTATTGATGAAGATATACAGACGGGGCAATTAAAAGTCAATACGCCTCCCAGCTCTTTCCGATACTCTAAAGGAAAGGCAGCCGCATCAGCACCAGTCGTCAATATGGTAGGAAATGCATCAACCACTTTTCCTACCCAAAACTATAGCACTGTTCCATGGTCCTACGGATTAGACAAGTCTGTCAACGCAGTCGGAGGAAATAATGGCCCAAACAAAAATTTCAGGAATCAGAACAAATGGAACCGATATTATGATGAACTGCAAGCTCCCTAGTCTGTGATACTGCAAGGGCTAATGGTACAGGGAGTGCTAAAGCCATTGGAAGGCTATAAGCCACCAAACCCCCTGCCCAGGACTTGGAATCATGCCCAGTATTGTGAATACCATCGCTGCAGTGGTCACCTCACCGATAAATGTTATACACTTAAAGATGCTATCCAGGACCTAATAGATGATAAGGTTATTGAAAAGCCTCCTCCTAGACCAAATGTAGTCAATAACCCTCTACCTCAAATCAATATGATTGAGGTTGATGAAAAAATTTGTGTACCCAAGTTTGAAATCAATAAACATCCCTTACCATATATCATTGTTCCTTTCTCTCCATCCCTATCCATAAAAGAGCCTAGTTGCAATATGCTCTCTTGGGACACTATCCTGGGTAGCCAAAATACCTGCAATATTGAAAAAGCCACTTGGGTCGGTGGGGATGTCAGCCACCTTACTAGATCTGGCCGAGCCTACCAACCAAACCTGGAAAGAGGTGACCACTCCGGCAAAGACCAAGAAATAGATACTGGGGGTAAAATGGTGGAAGATACTTTATTAGCTCAGATGAAGAAAACTCAGGCCAACATATCCATCTGGGGCTTGCTTTGTGCTTCTAAAACCCACCGTGATACACTGGCTAAGTCTTTAAGTCAGGCAGTTGTTCCTATTGAAACCTCCCCGAATGAGCTCACCCAAATGATCGAAAACATTCACTTTGGGAATGTGATCATGTTTACTGATCTAGATCTGCCAAGGGAAGGAACCAACCACATTGATGCTCTTCATATCACTGTGGAAATAATGGAAAAACGGGTTTCCCGAGTTCTGATAGACAATGGGTCTTCTTTGACTGTATGTCCCACTAGTACACTGGCAAAACTGGGAACAAAAATATCAGAGCTTGCTCCTTCCTCGCAGACAATAAGGGCATACGACAACACTAGTCGATGTGTCCTAGGGGTGGTCACTTTAATGCTAACTATCGGGCCATTAGCCATGCCAGTAGAGTTCCAAATCTTGGACATACCAGCCACTTTTAGCCTGTTACTAGGACACCCTTGGATTCATGGGGTAAATGGGGTTGCCTCCTTGCTACACCAACGTGTCAAATTCATCCACAATGATCATATAGTAATTATTTTGGTTGATAAGATCGTGGAAAATAAAGAGAGCGAGGACATCCCAATCCTCTGGATAGAGCACGATGACACTGGTATATTCCTCAGTGGCTTTGAGGTTATCCCCCAAGCTGCGGTCAATGCCATTGAATATGGGTGAGAAACTGACATCACCGGAAAGAAAACTACCTCCCTTGGAAACATGGTCCCTTTAAACATGTTTCGAAAAATGAATTATATGCCCGGTCTAGGTCTGGGCAGAAATCAGCAAGGACTTGTTAATTTAGTCCAAGATGAACTTAAGGAATGTATCCCTCCTTTTGGTCTAGGATACAAACCCACTCCAACTGAAGTAGCCGCAGATATGAAATAAAAACGTGAGAAAAGAAAGGTAGAAAAAGAAAAACATCCTTATAAATATCCTCCTCTCCAACCATATAGAAAAACCTTAAATGGTTACTTTGTAAGGAAATGGGAAACAAGAGCCTATCTCATGTTTCCTGAGCCCTGGCTAGACCAAAATGGGAAAAGACGCCCCAGTTGGGAGATCTTTGAAGATGTCAGTATTCTCACTGATAAAATGGAACATGTTACCCTGGAGCCCCGTAGCACTGCATATAAGACTGTCACTATTGAAAATACTTTGTCTATAGACCAAGATGATTATGCTCTGGCCCTATTAGATGAGGACGGTCTGGGAGACAGTTTCCTGGGTATGATAGATGGAGGCAATAATTATGAAAGGTTCCCTGCTGAGTTTGAGTCTATTATTGATAAGCCTCTACAGAACTGGTATACTACGATCGGCCCGCTCTTGACGACCGCAGATCTGGTGAACCGCTTCGGATATACTATTCCCCTTCCTTCTCCTAGCTTTACGGATTGGTCATCTACCGATCGGCTCCCTAAAATTGAGGATCTCAAACCCCAAGTCCTCAATAATGTAAATAACCCTGTACAGTTTGCTATTAATGATAATCTTAATGTCTTTGCTTATTCCTTGGTTGCACCTGCATTAAAAGACGCATTAAATAATTATAATAATGAGTCATTTGATGAAATGGACCCAAAAGATAAAAATCATTTGCTTGAGCTTATAAAGTCAATTGAGCACCAGGAAAAGCATCATTCATCAGTAGCAACTGAAGACTTGTCCACTATCAATCTGGAGCTGAACAATGAAATAAAAGAAATCAAAATCGGCAGCTACCTGCAAGGCCCTGAAAGGGTAGCACTTATTGACCGCCTCAAAGAATTTGTAGACATCTTTGCCTGGTCCTATGAAGATATGCCTGGGCTGGACCCAGCCATTATTGAACACCAGATCCTCATATATCCGGATGCTCGACCAATTAAGCAAAAGCTCCGCCGAATTAAACTGGAATGGTCACTACAAGTGAAAGAAGAAATCATGAAGCAGCTGCACATCAAATTCATTCGGGTAGTTGAATACCCGATCTGGCTGTCCAATATAGTGATCGTTCCCAACCCCAACGGGAAGGTCCGGATCTGCGTAGACTTCCGCGACCTCAACAAGGCATCGCCCAAGGATGACTTCCCTCTACCCAATATTGATATTGTGGTAGATGCTTTCGCTGCATACAAAATCAGATCTTTCGTCAACGGCATGCTGGGCTATAATCAGATCAAAATGGCAGATGAAGACCAGGAGAAGACCTCATTCACTACTCCCTGGGGGGACCTACTTCTACAATGTCATGCCATTTGGGCTAAAAAATGATGGGGCTACATATCAAAGGGCTGCCACCACCCTCATCCATGACATGATTCATAAAGAAGTGGAGGTCTATGTTAATGACATGATCGTGCACTCCAACGATGCCAACGATGCTCATATCAAAGACCTTCAAAAATTCTTCGAAAGGTTAAGAAAGCACCAAATGAAGCTTAACCCCACCAAATGCACATTTGGGGTTACCAAAGGCAAAGTCCTGGGATTCATGGTAACCGAACAGGGCATCGAGATCGAGCCAGTAAAGATTAAAGCCATCATAGAAATGTCGCGGCCAAAAACTCCAACCGAAGTCAAAGGTTTCCTGGGCCGATTGCAGTATATCAGCCGCTTCATCAGATAGCTGACATCCATATGTGAGCCCCTCTTCAAACTCCTAAAGAAAAATACTGACCAAGTCTGGGACGACAAATTCCAGCTAGCCTTCGAAAAAATAAAAGCCTACCTTATCAATCCCCCTGTGCTAGCTCCGCCCCATACACATAAACCGCTCCTCCTATATTTAACCGTCACAAACACGTTAGTAGGGGCTATGCTCGCCCAAGAAAAAGAAAATTCCTACGTTGAAAGAGCCATCTATTTCATAAGTAGGAAGCTGCAAGGGAACAAGCTAAATTATTCATCACTAGAAAAAAGTTGCACTAGCCTAGTCTGGGCAACGCAAAGGCTCAAAACCTATCTGCAAGGACGATCCATCAAGCTTATCTCCAGAATGGATCCTATAAAGTACATCTTCGGCAAGCCATCACTTTCCAACCGACTGGCTAAGTGGTTATTTCTTCTCAACGAGTTTGACATAACTTATGTCACACTCAAATCTATCAAAGGCAACATAATTGCAGACCATTTAGCCGACCTACCCTTAAAATCAGAAGATGCAGCTGAGCCTAGCTTCCCAGACGAAGGTGTCCTGGAAATTACTGACCATGACACCAGGTGGCAAATGTTCTTTAATGGAGCCGCAAATAAAAGAGGTTTTGGCATAAGGATCTAGCTAATCGACCCAGCTGATTCCCACACTCCGTTGGCTATAAGGTTGGAGTTCGAATGCTCGAACAATACAGCTGAATACGAAGCTTGTATTGCTGGCCTAGAAGAAGCTCTCCAAGAAAGAGCCAAAGACTTGGAAGTCTATGGAGACTCCGCTCTGATTATAAATCAAGTCGAAGGGAAGTGGAAGACCCAAGATCCCTGGCTACAACTCTATCATGCCAAGTTGACAGCACTTGCCACTAAATTTGATTCTATCTCGTTCCATTACTTGCCGCGAGATAGAAATCAATTTGCCGATGCCCTGGCCACTTTGGCATCATTGGTCCAAATTCCTGCAGAAACTAATGTCCAGCCATTTGTAGTTGGGAAAAGGATCACCCCGGCATACTGCTTCAAAATCAATGCAGCCCCTGAAGCGGATCACGAGCCTTGGTACTCTGATATCTTAAATCTGCTTCAGAAAGAGACCTATCCTCCCGGCTTAGACAAAAGAGGGAAAGTCTCCCTACGGAGATGGGCATCACAATTCGTGTTTAGCGGTGGCAGCCTATACAAAAGGCATTATCAAGGCCTTAATCTATTATGCGTCGACCAAGCAAAGGCCGAGCAAATCATGGACCAGCTTCATGGTAGTACCTGCGGGCCCCACATGAATGGCCATATGTTATCCAAGAAAGTTATCCGACAGGGGTACTATTGGAGTACGCTCGAAACCGACTGTATTCGGTGGGTGCGTCATTGCGACAAGTGCCAGCGTTTGGCAGCATGTGCCCCCGCACATCATATATAACTCTACAACCCTCGGGCCCTTTTCAACTTGGGGAATCAACATTATAGGCCAAATTCACCCAAAGGGATCCAATGGCCACGAGTACATTCTGGTAGCTGTCGACTACTTCACGAAGTGGGTGGAAGCCTCTTCCTATAAAATCCTGAATGGTCGAAAAGTGTCCGATTTCATCTAGACTAATATCATATACCGATGCGGAGTGTCTTTCGAAATAATCTCCAACAACGACACGCATTTTGAAGGAGGACGTGAATCATCTGTTCGACGAATTCAAAATCCAAAGGCATAAATCTTCCCCCTACCGACCGCAAGCAAATGGTGCCGTTGAAGCAGCCAATAAAACACTAGAAAACATCATCAGAAAAATGGCTGACATAGGAAGAGACTGGCCAGAAAAATTGCCACTAGCCATCTGGGGCTACCGCACGTCAGTTCGCACACCCACTGGGGCTACTCCATACTCTCTAGCCTATGGCATGGAAGAAGTGCTGCCCGTAGAAGTTGAAATGCCGTCATTAAGAATAATGATGGAATCCGGCATATCAGAAATTGACTGGGTCAAAGGACGATATGAAGAATTAGCCCTAATCGATGAACGGCAATTTGTTGGCCCTAGAGCATACCCGAGCATATCAAAGGCGGATAGCCCGAGCCTTCAATAAAAAAGTTAAAGGCCGCGACATCCAAGTTGGAGACTTGATACTTCGAGAAAAACCCCCTAGTTATGTTGATAATAGGGGAAAATGGAAATCTCCTTGGATGGGACCGTATGTTGTCAAAGAAATCTGGTCAGGAGGTGCAGCACTCCTCACGAACCAAGAAGGGGAAGATCTTTTTCAGCCTTTCAATCTCGACAAGCTCAAAAGGTACTATGCTTGAGCCGATCTATCTGGCAGTTGCTTCCCTCTTCAGCTCGCTAGGCTGAAAACCCGAAAGGGCGACCTAGGCAAAAATTAGAGCATATATAAAAAAACAATAAAATGGAGAAATAAGGGCTCGCTAGGATGAAAATCCGAAAGGGCAGCCTAGGCAAAAATTAGAGCACATATAAGAAAAATCAGGAGAAAAAGGAGAGGAAATGCACTTTCTGAATCCTCAGCATCCGACCTCCGGTCTTCAGCATGCAGGGGCTCGACTGACATAGAAAGAGAAAAACCACGACGAAAGTTAGTATTAAAATATTAAAATATAATTTAAGGTCCTAATGTGTAACTTAGGAATAACTTCTGAAGATATTTAGGTTATGCATTCATTGCCTGTACATATCTATTATCTTGCTACCTCTACCCCCCTTGTTCCCCCCAACTATCCTTCATTTGCAGCTTCAGCCCGAAGTGGTCCATCAGTGCCTGCGGCGTCCGCCCAGTCGGGCCCATATACTTCTTATACGAGGCGTAGAAGCGGCTCCAGTCTCACCAGCACGAGAACCCCCAGAAGTGTCCTCGTCTTCATCATCGACATCTCCATTTTCCTGAGCAGCAGTGTTACTTGGACCAGCGCCATCATTCCTGAGAGCAGTGCCCCATCCAGTTTGAGGGGGAGGGACAACCTCTTCTGGTTCCCAAGGATTATGCCGCCGGCTTGCATTGCTTAGTCGAGGAGGCGCATTGCTAGGACCTGCCTCATTTGGACAAGGAGCCGTTCGGGTACCAAGGCCATGCACCCGCCTGAAATCCTCCTGCAGGACATGAGGGACCACCAGCCCAGAACTCTCTATATCCTCGCCTATCTCCATCAGGTGAGCATCCAGACCACTGGATATGTGACGGCCCAACAGTCGCCTCAGTCCACGCCTAACTATGCGGGAAGGCCCCTCGGCAGCCACCATGACCCATGCTAGGTATTCATGGGAAAGGAACATGTAATCAGAATAGAGGTACGCCACCTCCAGCAAGTCAAAGTCCGAAGCCATATGTTGCTGATAAGGGTGCCCAAATTCGTGTTCATATCCAGTTCCATAGCCACCGGAAGGTTTGAATCAGGGATAAACTGCTCCCTGCCAAATTGGCGCAAGACCCTATCTGCCCGATAAAAGGAGGTACGCTCGAGACCTGGCAAAATTACATGGGCATAGACCCAGTATACTTAAGAAAGCGACGAATTTGCTAGTGGTCGATGACCCATATTATGTCCATGGAGCCTCTCCGCAAGAAACTCTTGACCCAGTCGGTCTCCGAAAAATTGGTCTGAGGATAATTGCCGCGAGAGCCATAGAGCCCTGGATCGTACCTTGCTCTCGGCCGCACTGGGCCCATCACCCAATTAAAATGCTCCTCCAACCACATGTGGATCAGAAGAGGGCTGCCAGAAGGAAATAGCTCATCGCCAACTACAAAGGCATCCAGACCCGCTAAAGTCTATGCCAGGATCACCGGGATAATGTTCACCCGACGATTTCGAGCCTGCAACACTAGGTCCACGACCCGCACATCGATATATATGGGTTGGCCCACCAGCAGGTATCTCCTCACGAGGCAAAGAAAAAGAGATGACAGCCGGCGCCATGCATAAATAATCCAGGTCATCCTCCCTGTACTTTGTAAAGGTCCCAGGAAGGACGGTCAGGTCAAAATTTACCCCATTGTAAAAATCTGGAGTAGCAACGCGAGTAGTGCCAAAGAGTTCCCTTATTGCCATATACAGGCGCCTCCAAGGAGAAGGCACGGCAATAAGACCAGAAGGTGCCATCCCCACCATAACACAGAACTCTTCAAAAGTGGGGCACATCTCGTTCATGCCAAAGTTAAAGAGATGGTCCTGAGCAGACCAAAATCTGGAGGCTCCTCTCAACATGTCCCAATTAATTATAAGGGTCTCGCCAGGACAGCAAGCACCTGAACCCGTAAATGTGCTCAAACCAGTCACGTTCATCTGACCGCAGGGAAAGGACCCAGAAATCCAGGGCATTTTCATAAATTTCCATCTCCAATGTTGTATGGACTGGTGCATCCATTTTTGGAGAAATGCAAAAGTTTATATGATAAGAAAGGGCAAAGCTGAGCAAAAGAAAGACTGAAAGTTTAAGTGAGAAGGCAAATGAACTGATGAAAAATAAGCGCTGCCTCATCCGCCATTTATACCAAAAAACTGAAGAAGCGGACGATTTCTGAGCACAATGCACGAACAGTGCTGAACAGGGATTGCACAGGAGAAACCCTTGGCGCCGCGCCCAGAACCCCTATGGGTGGCGCCAGGCTCCTGGTCACTGTTCCTCCAAACAGCCTGGTGTCCTGGTATTTTCAGCTCCGACCGTCGCCTGTTGCCCTGTCTGATCGCGGAGAAAAGTGAAGAGGCTATAAAAGATAGCCTTGCAGCAATTATATGGCCAAGCATAGGAGGAGGCAACTGCCTCTTCCTCCCTGCGGATTATCAAAAAACCCGCTCGAGCCCGAATGTGTATTTTTCTAAAATCTGTTTCTGAGATATAGCGTGCCATTACCCCTAGATATTGGTATAGATTTATATTGTGCATGAGTATTGAGTCTGCATTTCATTTTCTTGCATCATATAAAATTATATTGCATTGCATAATAAATATCTGTACATATTTTGGTACGGAAAAAAAAAAGCTAATGAGTGCAGGTATCTAAAGAGCTAAAGGGCGCGGGAAGACTGGCTTCTATCCAGATTGCCTCCCATAATTCGAGGGCTCTGTCTGCCGCCCGCCCTATATACTCGTCCTCTACCCCAAGCACGGCTTGATCCGGCAGCCGCCTCATCATCGTCGTCATCATTCCGGCGTCTGGTCTGCCGCACCGCGTCATTCCCCCGGCAAGAGAACTCGTTCACAAGCTTTTGATTGATGTTGTAAAAACCCCGCAGTAGCCTCTTGTAGGTAGACACGTTCACCTGAAGAAAAAAAAAAGTGAGACAGCAAAAAGGAAAATATATTAGTCTCCAAAAAAATATATTAAAAAAATAAATAAATAAAAAAGAGAAATGCAAAATGAAACGTGTCTACCGAGCGAGCCTGCTCCGGGACCCGGCTCTCCTCAGGAATATCAGCATCAGGAAGGACTTCCTCCACCATCCTACCGCCGCGATGATATCTAAAGGTAGAGAAAGCATCATCAGGTGCAGAGAACTCCAGATACTCATCGAGAGATGGAATAGAAGGCCTCGGCCTGGCAGAAGCATCTGAAGTGCGTCTGGCTGCCGCAGGAACAGAAGGGGGAGGATGGAGCATGGTCGTCAAGAAATCCTCATATGCCATAGGAGGAAAATCGCTCAGGGGCATAGGAAACTTCGACAGATATTGATACATGTTTGGCGCTATTACCCACATGGGAGGCATAGGAGGCGCAACTGGGTGAGTCAAGAGTGGAGAATGCTGACGATTGACCCGCTCGCCCATATACAGTGAGTCAACCATAATGGATACCATCAGTATCCTGCAGCAGGCTCATCTCCACGGTGACAGCATAATGACCTATCAGGCCCTACCAGGGGAGGAAATGTACGGTGCCCGCGCTCGAACCGGCAATACGCTCCCGCACCCAATCAATGTTCGAGCAGCTGCTGTCTCACTCCGGCCTGACCCTGTTCTAATCCACGAACTCAGCCAAGTATGGTGGCTCGTGAAAGCGCTGCTTCAGCCGGCCCGGCGTGAAATGGAAGAATGAAAAAGCCCAGACCTAAAAAATATATATATCAGCAAAAAGAAATAATATGCTGCAAAAAAAATAGGCATGATGAAAAAAAATAATAATAAAGGCAGGAAAAAGAAAAGATACCTCCCACGCCGGGGCTAATCCATTAAGGGTCGGTGAGTCGTTGCGACTGGCCCTATCCATCGAAGCATAAAGCTCGACGAGGCCTGTCTGCCCCCAGTCATAATCAGCCATATGATCAAAGTCCGCCAGGCATGCCAAAACAGAGACTCTCAGAGTGATGGAAGAATTGGCAAAAAGCGACGTGCCAAGGAAAAAAGAATAGAAATGCTCTGGCAACACGAGCTACAGCCACGGGATCATTCTCTGGAACCTGCCCGGCATTATCTAAGAGCCATTTCTGCACGCTGCCAATAAAGACCTCATCTGTCGGTTTATACTAGGGCTCAAAACACAGGAGATCCTCCACCTCGTCATGACACTGACAGAGGGTATAGTCAGGCGCCAGGGTCATACCAATGCTAGTAGGAAGGTCAGTAATAGCGGCAAAGTCGCAGGGGGTCATAGTCGCCTCCCCCCAGCTAAAGTGAAAAGTGTGGGTAGTATCCCACCAGTAATCCCTCAGCACCTCATAAATAGGGAGATAGCTGCGGAAGGAACCAAAAGCCTGCAGAAAGGTGCTGAAGCCGGAGCCCTCTATCAAAACCTGTGCCGCCTCGGGCAGCAAGCTATAAATATCTGAGACATTGGCACAGGTGGCCCGGGTCCCCTTCAGAGGCGTACGTATCTGCAAAAAAAAGAAAATGGCATATTAGAAGAAAAAAAAAGAGGTAAGTTTGCTATCCTTTTATTTTTCCTGCATGCATTATTAAATATAAGCATGCTGCATATGATAAATAAAATGTTTGCATATCAATTTCTATATTGCACTTTTGCAATAAAAAAAAGATTTTATTGCATTCAAAAATGAAAAAAAAATGTATTGTTTTGCATTCAAAAATATATATTTTGGCATTTCTGACATAAAAATAAATAAATATATATAATAAAAATATATAATGAAATGTATGTTTTGCATTTTTGCATTTTCTTGTGCATGCATAATAAAAAATGCATCATATTAGCAAGAATCTCATAAAATGTTCTATGCTGCATTTGCATTCAATAAAATGATACATGCATTTATCATTTGCACTTAGTGCCTGAATAATTGCATTTTAGCATTAGAAAAATAAAAATAAAATGTTGCAAATCATGAAAGAAAATATTTTCATGGCATTTATCATGTCTATGCAGCATAAGCATTCCATAAAAATGAATTTTATTGCTTGAAATATCCATGTTATATTTTGCATGCATCCGAAAATATGCCTGAAAAAAATGCATCATATTCCAAAAAGTCTATTTCATAGGCATGCATCATATTAAAATATTTTTTCAGCCTAAAGCATGCATCATATAGCCAAAATTGCATTAATAATATAAATCATGCAATGCAGGGTCAAATAGTGCCCACTAGTTAAATTATGCATTGCAAAACGAAATTGCATAAATTTCACTAATAATCGCCAAATTGCATCATTTTAGCATATATATTGCATGCATAAGCATCATAGGCAGGGTTAGGAATGCTCCAAAAGGCCAAAGCAGTGCAAAAATCTGGCAGATATGAGAAATCATCCAAATGGGTGTAGAAAAGAAGAAACTTACAGCGAAATTTAGAAGATTGGATACATGGTTGTTCCAATCGCGGTGAAGGTTGCCCCAATCGTCTTTGGAGTACCGATATTTGACGAAATTCGGACCAAAGGAGGGAGTTCCTTCCTCCTCCTGCCTGATTCTGGGTGCATCAAAGCCTTCCCTTTCCGCGACGAGACGAAGAAGCCATCTACTAGAAGAAACACGCAAATTGGCGAAAGAAAAATGAGAAAAGGAGCAAAAATGAAAAAGAAATGAAAATGGTAGCAATGGAGTCACAAGCAGAAGCAAAAATGAAGAATGAAGAATAAAGAAGAAGTAGTGGCTTCTGCTTCCCCCAACCCGTCACCAATTATAGGTGGAAAAAGGAATTTTTCCTTTTTCCCCCTCCAAAGTTTGAAGGTTCTACACTTAAGTCCTCCAATTTCCAAAGCTGCAAAATGACCCCTGAAGCTTAACGAAAAGTTAACAAAGTTAACTTTGTTAACGAAATTTAGTGGTCATCCATCCAAAAGCAAGGTAAAGTCCATATTCCCAGCAAATCAGCCGCAAAATGAGATTCTGCAGAAAAAATGTAAAGCATCCTAATATATATATATATATATATATATATATATATATATATATATATATATATTGAATGCAAGAAAAAAAAGCAAGCATGTAAAAAAAATTCCCAGCATGCATAAAAAAAAAAAAAAAAGAAGAGGAAAAGAAAAAAAAAAGAAAAAAAAGAGAAAGAAAGAAAAAATGCATGCATAAGAAAATGCAAGAGAAAAATATATATGCGCAGGCAGCAAAAAGAAGAAATTTCCAGCTAAAGCCGGAGTTAGCAGCAAAAGAGAAATTTCCAGTTGAAGCCAGAAATTGCAGCAGCAAAAGAAGAAATTTCTAGCCAAGGCCGGAAATAGCAGAAATAGAATTTTCCAGCTGAAGCTGGAAAATGCAGCAGCAAAAAGAAGAAAATTTTCAGCTAAAGCCGGAAATGCAGTAGTGATCGATGTATTTTATACGTCGATTTTATATACTTCTATGACTTAAATTATGCTATTTCATGAGGCTTTTGGCTACTAATATATGTTTTCGGCGAGTTTTGTAAGTTTCAGGGTTATTAGTGAAAATATGCGAAACTCCAGGGTTTTAAGCGCAAATTTCAAGAAGGGCCAAAAAGGAAAAATGAAAAAAAAAAGCAAAAGCTGCAGAATCTAGAGACCTTGCAGACGCAAGGTGCCTCAGACCTTGCGACCGCAAGGTAGGCAGTACGGGTCAGAAAGGCAGCAACCGCGAATTCCAAAGGCCAAACATACTGGAGACCTTGCGGACGCAAGGTACCCAACACCTTGCGACCGCAAGGTGGTCAGAATGCGACTATTCCGGATTTTCACACAGTCATTCGATTGGATTACAACTCCCGAGTATATATAGAAGTCAGATGCCGAGCCAAAAGGGGGGGGGGACGGCTGAAAGCTCTCTTTAAGTAGATTTTAGGTAGTTTTTAGATTGTATAACATAGTTAGATTGTGTAATTTCAAGATTGAAGATCAAATCATGTATCCGATCATCTCCATGTGCGGTTCATTGTCTATGATGAACTAATTCATCCATAATCTAGGAGGTGGGAGGTAACTTGTATCAAATTTATGCTTTAATTCGTATATATGATCATTCAATTCTTGTTGATTGTGTTGTTTATCAAACCCTATATTATTTTGCTTTGAACAAATGAATATAATCGCAAATAATAAAGGCTTAGAGGTGCGGATAACTGCATGACCAATGTGCATATGTCGTACACTGGCTCACCAACACAATAAATTGGACCTATCGATGCACGAGTGTGATAAGTTAGGACCAGGTTCATACATGATCTAGGTGACAGATAGATCATAAATCTAGGTGACAGCTAGATTGACAGTTCCGTGCTTAGGATATAGAATGGATGAATTTTATGGGATGGAGGTGAACCAATTGTTCAACAGACTATATCTATCTTTAGTGAACGAACCCAAGACATTGAATGATAATTATTATGAATTAAACATAAAAGAGATACAAGTGAAACCCAGAATCCTAGATTGCCACCCACCATACGATCTTCATATCTGTTATTACTGTCTAATTAGTTAAACATCTATAAATAGTATATTAGAGTAGAAATAAACATAAAAACCCCCTTTAGATTAATAAATTGCTATCAATAACTGCACTGTTCGTGATCACTTGTCTCTGTGGGTTCGACCCTTGCTTCTAATACTATTCTATAATAGTCTTGTCCACTTGCAAGGAAAAAGATTAATTAAAACATCGATCAAGTTTTTGGCGCCGTTGCCGGGGACAAGCTAGTTCACGTAGTTAGTTTGTTGGTAGCGTAGTTTTTAATTTAATTTAGTTTTTAGTTTAATTTTCAGTTTTTATTAAAAAAAATTTTAATACAAAAAGATTTTATTTTATTTTTAATAGTTAGTTTTTTTAAAATTGCTTTCATTTATTTTTATGCACGGTCGTAGATCTTTGAATCCTAAATTGGTAGACTTAAATCAAGATATAAATATTGTTAGAAGAAATCAAGAAGTCCTTGAAAATCTAGCTCCCGAGTTTGATAATCAAGACCAATTGAATCAAGAGGATCCTCTGGTTGATCCTCCAATGGAAGAAAATAATAATCGTAATCCTGAAAATCCAGTTGACCAGTTAACCGGAATCAAAGAGAAGAAGAACCTGCAAGAAGAAATATGGAAGTGGTGATAAATCAAAGAACTATTAATGACTTTAGTAGACCTTCATTAAATGTTGTGACATCATGTTTAGTCTTGCCAGATGCTGTTAGGAATATTGTTAGTCTTGCATGATGGTTAAAGAATGGAAAATGTTGGAGGATTTGAGGGATTGGAGTCCTAGTGTTGTTGATAGAAGGGTGATTTTTGCAAATATTCGTGCTACGCCTGTTTTATTTGGGAAAATTAGAGAAGCGCAAAGGAATGATCCGGAGATGAGGAAAATTATTGATGGGTTGGCTGAGAATGTATCGCCTGACTTTGTGGTTAATACCGAGGGTACCTTGACTTTTCGAGGTAGGATTTGTGTTCCTTGTAATGCGGAATTGAAGAGGTTGGTTCTTGATGAAGCTCATAAAACGAAGTATACCATTCACCCGGGGAGCACGAAGATGTACCTAGATTTGAAAAGACAGTTTTGGTGGAAAGGTATGAAGAGAGAAATTGCGGAGTACGTGTCTAAGTGTTTGACTTGTCAGCAGGTTAAGGCTGAGCATCAGAGACCTGCGGGATTTCTACAACCATTGGAGATTCCCGAGTGGAAATGGGAGTTCATTACCATGGACTTTGTGACGGGGTTACCGCGCACGCGTAGAGGGTTTAATGCAGTTTGGGTTATAGTCGACAGATTGACTAAGTCTGCACACTTCATTCCGATAGCTATCACGTATTCGTTGACTCAGTTAGCAGCTTTGTATATCCAGGAGATCGTGAGACTTCATGGCGTACCTGTGAGTATTGTGTCCGATAGAGATCCGAGGTTCACGTCTAGATTTTGGAAGTCATTGCAGGAAGCTTTGGGGACTAGATTGGACTTCAGTACAGCTTTTCATCCGCAAACGGATGGTCAGTCCGAGCGTTTGATTCAGATTTTGGAGGACATGCTGCGAGCTTGTGCCGTGGATTTCAAGGGAAGCTGGGATTCTCATTTACCTTTGGCCGAGTTTGCGTATAATAACAGCTATCAGTCGAGTATCAAGATGGCGCCATATGAAGCTTTGTATGGGCGTAAGTGTAGATCGCCAATTTGTTGGGACGAAGTTGGAGAGGCGAAACTTTGGGGTTCCGAGTTAGTGCAACAGTCGGTTGAGAGCGTGAAGTTGATTAGAGATCGTTTGCGCACCGCTCAAAGTCGACAAAAGAGTTATGCGGACAATCGAAGACGGGATCTTGAGTTCCAAGTGGGTGATTATGTGTTCTTGAAGGTAACACCGAGGAGAGGTACTAAGAGGTTCGGCAAGAAAGGGAAGCTTACACCGAGATACATTGGCCCATTCGAGATTCTTGAGAGAGTTGGGTCTTTAGCGTATCGCATTGCATTGCCACCTTCACTTTCGGAGACTCATAATGTATTCCATGTTTCCATGTTGCGAAAGTATTTGAAGGATGAGTCCCATGTACTCGAGTATGAGGAGATCACGTTTGAGCCGGATATGTCATACGTTGAAAAGCCCGTGAAGATATTGGATACCAAGGAGCAAGTTCTACGAACCAAGAGAATTCCCTTAGTCAAAGTTCTTTGGAGGAATCATAACATTGAGGAAGCGACTTGGGAGACGGAAGCGGAGATGCGCGAGAAGCATCCACATTTATTCGACGAACTTGGTAAGAATTTAGGGACTAAATTCCTAAAGGTGGGGAGAGTGTAACGCCCCGTATTCTTGCATGTGTTTTGTATGCTTGTCTTCTTACTTTCTTGGTTGATTGTGAGCATGATTACTTGTTATATAAATGTTTTATAATCATTCATAGATCATTTTAGAAGTTCATAACATGTTTAGAATCACATAAACTTGTTTGTAGAATCGCCGGTTTAATCGCGTTGAAATTGGTCTTAGCGATTCCTCTCGTTGCTCGTATTTGCTTCTATTTCGACGTACGAAGTGTTCGTTGAGTTCTTAGCTTTATATTCAAGTCTTATTCATGTTGAAACAAACCTATTTCATGTCCAAGATATCCAGGTTTGATTGATGTTTGATTGGAGTTTGATCCGTTGTTCATTCGTCGCGTGGTTCGCGCCTTGTCCTAGCTTGTTCCGGGGGTTGTTCGGGTGCGTTTTCGACGTGTTTTGAGTAGGGTTAGACCTTAGAATGGTTGCCCAAAAGTTTGGGACCATTTAGACCAAGTTTAGATCATGTTTTAGAGGTTCTGGAGCCGAGGCGGCCGCATGGCACCTTGCGAGGCGCCCGCCTCAGATGCTGGGAGTAATTGCTGAATGGTCTGAACTTTGGGGAAGCCTCAGTACTTGAGGCGGCCGCATGGGCCTAGGTGAGGCGCCCGCCTCACTTGCTGCTCTGCTACGGGCAGATTTCCTCCTGTTTCGGAATTTGACGAATTGTTCATTTCAAACCCCTACTTAAACCTATCCTAAACCTCCCTAACCCTTCCTACTTAAGTCCTAACATCCCTAACTAGATTTTTAAGTTAGATTAAGAGCTCATTAGTTGGTCATTAACCCCCAAATCTGATTTGAAAAGGGACCACAAGTGTTTGACACTTGTCCCACTCACCCTTTTGACCAATATAAGCCACAATCAGCTCTCTTCTTCCTCATTTGCTGAGCTCTCTTTCAAAGAACGAATTTTCATCTTCTCCAAGACTCTTCCATGGTTCCTTGAGGTCTTCTTCATCATCTTCTCTCATCCATTCATCCATTGCCCAAGAGCCATTCATTAAAGTTGAAGAGCTCATCAAGGGGAGCATTTCCATCCGAATAGTTTCTTCTAGTTCTTTCTTTGGTGTATAACTTGTAAGTTACCTTCTTAATCTTCTTCTTCTTCTAGTTCTCATTGACCCTAAGGAAGCAAAGTCTATGTTGGTTGAGGTCAATGAGGGCACTTGTATGCTTTACATGCTATATTCTTGTATGTTGAGATTTTGATCTTGTTAGGAGCATGTATAGGTTAAATGCTTGCTTGTGAAAGCCTATATTATACTTTCATCTTGCCTATTTAAAGTTTTAAACATGTTAGAGACATGTATATCGTTTGTTGTTGGAAGTTTGTTCACAAGAGAATGCCCCAAATGGAGCCTACATTATATGTTGCTATGTCGAATGTGTTCTATTCTATGAAATGAACTCTATGATGAACTTGAATCACTTTGCATTGCCTTGGTGAGTTATAACCTTGTTGAACCTAGAATTGACCTAGGTTGGGTTATGGAGCATATAGCTTCAATTTCTCCAAATTTGGGAATTTAGAGCAAAGACTCAACGGAGTCGACTTTAGGGAATATTTGAACATGTTGAACCCTAGTTTCAATCCCTACGAAGTTTGGACACCGTTTGATTGGTTTACTCAAGTATGAGATTGGTTTGATGGTTTATGCAAGTTTTATGAAAGGTTGGTTTTGTGCAATTTAATTGCCTTGATATGATTTTATAGTAGAGATTGATACCCTACTTGGTTGGTCGAGTTCGCTCTTGTCGAATTCGGTCTTTGATTGGTTTAGTCAAGTAAATATCTACTTGTGCATCACATTGAGTCCAAACTTGGCATTATTTGGTTTGTTTATCGGGTCAAGGTGGACGATGCATCGCCTTCACGAATTATGGGATTCGTGCTCGCTATGGATCGGCCGCACTGGGACTTCACACACACCTTCACTGTGGGCCGCAGATGGGGAAGTGAAGAGCCCCTTTGTCAGTATCGCTTAAGTGCCGCATTGGCTTGCTATCTAGATCGAGAGGATTCTCGGTATAAGTCGATGAATTCACATAACATCGATGGCACGAACCAGTAACAGAATGTTTTGCAGGAGCTACGAAGCGGCCGTGACTATATCATATCCTATTTGTATGATTTACTTTTCCGCACTTATGTGGACTATGTGCTATGTGCTATATGATGATCATGTATGATAATCGAGATAAATGTCATGCTATAACATGAACATGCATTTTTGTAACTTACTAAGTCTTTCGACTTACCCTATTTGTTTGCTTTGTCTTTCCTTAGATCCGAGCCGAGGAGACGGTCCGGGATAGACTCGCTTGTACTTGTTTGATTGGTTGTTTAGCAGGTTGCTCTTTTGGACTCTTGTTGTTAGACTTTTATTTTGGTAAGGACGTTGGGAAGCAAGTCATGTAGACTTGGCTTGGGGTATATGTTGTGTTTGTTGATGTAATAGACTTAACTACTTAACACTTGTAATCTTTTGGTATGCCGACTTACATGTCGAGCCTGTTTATATGTGTATGGTTCACTACGGTTTTCTTCCGCTAAAGCTCGTTATTGTTGTTGTTGTTGTCTCCCGGCATGTTGTGGCCGGTTGAGGTTATTATAAGCATGTGTTAATAATTGTAGGAGTAGTTGTTGGGTTCCTATGTAACGCCGATGACTTGTTTAAATTAGGTTATTTTTAGCCAAGTGTAGCCGAGAGTTGTTGTATGTATGCGATGTTGCGCCACATGAATTTTATGATCCTACTATGCATGCTTGTTTAATTGTCTATTTGACCTTGGACTGGATCTCGCATTAGGGGGTCGGGTCGGAGTCACCGATTGGTACTCGAGCTATAGGTTAGTACATCGGCCACGAGATGAGTTCCATAGCCCCTGAATTGGGTTGGTTATTTGTGTGATGATTTAACGTCGAGTGAATTCTTGTAGGAGTCCGGAGTGGTTGGCTCCAGGGAGAGACCCGGGAGAGTTAGGCTGAACCCGAGGTAGAGTGATCCTAGAGGTTCCATGGTCACCACATCGCTAGACAGTTAGCTTTTTCTCTGGCCAAGTGTGTGGAGAGCCAGTGAGAAGCAAAGACCACCACCACCTCCACCACCTGCTGACCGACACTACTCTTCTAGAGAGATTTCTTAAAGCAGCTAGTTCGCTTCTTTTGGGGAACCGAAACCGAGAGAAGTCGAAGTTGTGGATGGAGTGAATGATTAAGATATTGTCCATGTACCGATCAAAGAGGGTTATGTTAGCAACCTTTATGTTTAAGGGAGCCGAGCATTGGTGGACTCAGGTTAAAGGAGAGTTGGGAGATGCAACAAGTTCCCATTACATGGGCCAATTTCAAAGAGAGTTTAAGAACGAGTATGTGCTTGATGTAAAGCGCAAACCGGTAGAGAAATAGTTTTACGATCTTGAACAAGGTAGCATGATCCGTGGCGTAGTATTCTCGCAAGGTTCACGTAACTGAGCCGATATTGTAATGATCCGATTCCTACCTGAGGCACCCGAGAACACACAAGTTTGTAAGGGGTTAAGAACCGAAGTTTAGAAAACAGATTTTAGCGCTTAAGCTTACCGACACGGAGTGCGCTTGATCGGGCATGAGGTGGAGCAAGACATCATGAACACGTGGTCAAGAATAATGCTAGTAATGCACGGCACTACCCTGCAACAATCGCAACAATTCAGTAACATCAAGTGAACCGTGATAGAAAGGAGGAAGCCAAAGTAGGCCACAATCCTGGGAAACAAGGTAATAACACTTCTTCATCTAAGTGGGCAACAAGGACAATAGAAGGGGGAGTATGACTTGCGCTATTGTCGGGGTTGTGGTCATACGCTTGATTGGTGTCGGCGAAGTCTTGAAAGTACAATTTGTGGAGATGGTACCATTTTAGAAGGAGTGCCCGAAAGTCAAATCAACCGGAATGTGGCTCAGTCGAGCCAAGGAGAAGTGTAGACGAAACCAAGGTTCAAGGTCGGGTTTAAGCGCTGACGCGAGGTTCAGGGGTCTACTACCGTGATTGAGGTACTTTTTCTATATTCGATCATAAGGCTCGAAGTTCTCAGATCCGTGGTCTTCACACTCATATGTTGCTTCTCGCACTTTTTGAGAACCTTTGGCTGCCTCAATTTGCCATATTTGCTTGAAGTGTCTACCCCGCCGGGAATATATGCCGCTGCCTCAAGTGTTTAAGTCTTGTGGATGTTTTGGTGGGTGACCACACTTTGCATGCGGATTTGGTAGTTCTTCCTATAATGCGATTTGATGTGATTCTTGGCATGGACCGGTTATGTGCTTATCATGCTAGCTTGATCGCCATAGAAAGAGGGTTACCTTTATATGCCGTAAAGCTCGAAGCACTTTGTGGGTGATCATGCAGCCGAGCGACGCACTTTATTTCTCGCATCGAGGGCTAGAAAATTACTATCTCAAGGGTGTACGGTTATCTT
>CM028382.1:44112854-44404992 GCA_013146195.2 Codonopsis lanceolata | reverse complement strand
GCCTTGTTTCTGGTGACGTTTCCATCTTCATCTCTCTTGTTTCTGAATACACATTTGGTGCCGATAACTGGATGGCCAGTCGGTCTTTGTACTAAGCTCCACACTTTGCATCTTTCAAACTGGTTCAACTCTTCTTGCATAGCTTCAATCTAGTAATGGTCTTCGATAGCTTCATCAATCTTCTTTGGCTCGATTTCAGACACGAATGCGAATGCAAATATAGTCTCATTTCAAACTCTATTCCTCCTACGGACTCCTGAGTTGAGATTACCAATGATTTGAGAAATGGGATGATCTCTAGTTTCAATAATAGCTGGGGGAAGATCACTTCTAGTGGGTTCTTCCCTTAAATATTCTGGAGTTGGTTGAGAAGGATATTCACTAAGATCAGGTTCTGAAGAGATAGGATCTTCGAAACCTTCATTTTCCGGTGAACAAGAAGGGTGGGTGATCTGCAAAGGTGTTTGGGGTAAAACAGAAGAGATGAGTTCAGGGTCAACAGAAGAGTTGGAGTTGGTATCGGCAGAGTTGAAATCTGCCGGTGTAGGGTTAGCAGAACTGGTAAGATCTGCAGTTGGTGGATTCTGAAGTGGAGTAGATGTAGATGTTGTATTTGTACTTGTCTCATCATCAGCAGAATCATTAGCAACATTCGGAGCCTCTCGAGGCTCTAACAAGTCATATTCATCAAAAGTAACATGCACAGATTCTATAATTTTCAAAGAAGTTTTGTTGAATATGCGAAATGCTTTTGAATGTTTGGAATAGCCTAGAAAAATTCCTTCGTCTGATTTTGAATCAAATTTTCCTCTATATTCTTTTCCATTATAAAGAATAAAACATTTGCAGCCGAAGATTTTGAAAAATCCTATGTTTGGGGCTCTTCCTCTCCATATTTCATATGAAGTTTTGTTATGAAACTTGTTTCCCAGGGATCTGTTCTAGGTAAAACATGCGAGATTGGCGGCTACTTGAGTACTTTTTGAAGTTTTGCTTACGCCAACATAGTTCTCGCTGCTTCAATTAGTGCCTTGTTCTTTCGTTCAGCTACACCATTTTGTTGAGGAGTTCCGGCAGCAGATAATTTGTGGCCGATCCCGTGGTCATCACAATATCGTTCGACACCATTGTTTTTGAATTCGGTGCCATTGTCTGATCTGATGTCACTAATATCTTCAAGCTTTTGGGTTTGAAGTCTTCTGAAAATAGTGGTGACCAGATCATATGTCTCATCTTTTGATGTCATTGTTTCGATCCATGTGAACCTATAGTAGTCGTCAACTACTACAAGAGTGTACTTGTCTCCTGAAATACTGACTGTAGTGATTGGTCCAAAGAGATCCATATGTAGAAGTTGAAGAGGTCTGGTGGTTGACATGATAGACTTTCTTTTGAAGGAAGACTTGGAAAGTTTTCTAATTGGCAAGCTTTGCAACTTCATGCAGTCGGCGGACACCGTAGGTAGACCTTTGACAAGCCCATCTTTGGAGAGCTTGGAGAGGTACTTGAAATTGAGGTGACTGAGACGCTTGTGCCAAAGCCAACTGTTGTCACGAATATTGTCAGCAATTAGGCAAAGGTTGGAGAATCTCCCTAGAAGATTTAAGTCCACGACATAGACGTTTCCTTGTCTATTGCCGGTCAGTAGAGTTGAGCTAGATTCACGATCTTTGATGAGACATTGGTTGGAAAAAAATTGGCAGATGAGTCCTTTGTCGCAGAATTGGGATATGCTTAGAAGATTATGCTTTAAGCCGTTCACTAGAGAAACTTTGTTGATGGAGAGACTTCCTCTAGTGATTGAGCCATACCCAATTGTTTTTCCTCTTGCATTGTCGCCAAAAATCATTGTGGGACCTTTTGTTTCTGCTATATCTGTGAGTAGACTTCTGTTTCATGTCATGTGTCTAGAACGACCATTATCAGGTACCGGATGTCTTTATCTTCGAATCTATAGCCATGAAGCGGACACGAAAAATATTAAAGAAAACAAGGTCCTTTATTTATGGGTCTGAGGATTAGCAACCTTTTGGAACCCATACACGCTAACCTTGAAAGAACGGGTCTCTCGGATTTTGGTGTGAACCTTAGCGGGCATTACGGGGCCGAATGGCCTAAGCAATTGCAAGAATGACAAAGATGAAAGTTCCATGGAGGACTGTGACCTGTTTTAGCTGTAGAGTGCTTGTGATTATCCTTGTTCTTAACAGCAGTCCTTGGTTCAGTTGACTTGTTGATGGTAGACTTAATAGGTTTCTGTTGGACCTTCCTAGGTATGTTACCAGCAGACTTAGCCTTGGCTGGTCTGTTGATAACCGTTTTAGGAGGATTAGGTAGAATACCTTTAAGTTTACTTTCAACAGGTTTAGGTGCCTTGCCCATTTCATAGACAAACTTGATAGTAGGTAGAGATTTCTTAGGTCTACCGGCCGAGACTTTGCCTTGGCGAGTTTTGTCGGTAGACTTTGGTTTCTCTACCGTTCCTTTCTCAAGCTTCTCATTAGAAGCAGTTATCTTGGCTTTCCCTTTCTGAGCCTTGGGGTAAACGTAAGGTACACTTGTATAACCAAGTCCTTGTTTACCCTTGTTTCCGAACGTTTGTTTGGAGAAGGAGATGTCATAAGCAGTCTTGGAGGTTTCACCTTTCTCAGTGACAAAAGAGTATGTCGGACTGGGCTCATCAAAATATCTAAGCGGATTATACGTACTTGACTTTTGGCTTGAAAGGATTTCTTCAAAGGTATCCTTGGATGCATTCGAGGAGTCAATTGTCTTTTGCAGGCAATTTTCTCGAGTCAAGTCCCTTGATGTGCTCGGTGAGACATTCGACTTTGTCACGAAGAAATTTGTTTTCTCCTTTAAGCTTGATACTTTCTTGTTGGCGGCTATTGAGAGTTTGAATCTCGGTGCCGATTTTTCGGCGACTTCTCCGCGATTGCTTGGCGAGTTTTACGTAGGCTACTCTAAAGGAATTGAACTCTTCAAGCATATCTTGATTATCTTTAAGAAGTTTTTTCCTTGCTGAGATTCTCACAGTTGATCTCACTTTTGTCGTAGGGACTAGGTGAGGTTTTGACTTCATGTTCAGAGTCATAGGTGGGATCTGAATCATGAGCTATCAAACATATGTTAGCTTGCTCACAATCATCCTCTTCCTCTTTTGAATCAGTCTCAAACCATGTAGCAACCTGGTTTTCTTCTATGTCTTCTGCCAGCATACCTTTATGTTTTGAAATTTCTTATATTGAGGATTTCGGTATGCTTCAAATTTTGGCTTTGGACACTTGGAGCGAAGTGTCGGGTTTTCAGTTGTAACACACAAGCTCTTCGATAGATGAGCTCTCACCAGTTCTTCTAAAAAGCTGCTGGTGTGTGTCCTTCCTTCCATATTTTGCAAACTTTTTAAAATGTTTTACGAACATAGCAAATTGTTCATCTGAAAGAAAATCATTTTCATTAGAGGAAGTGGAATGTTTATTTTCAACTGTGGTCTCTTCTTGTACCATGGCGGGCAAGGACACAATTCTGAACTATTTGTCTTGTTCTAGAGCTTGATTTACTTTGAGCTCATAAACCTTCAAACTTGCGTAAAGACTACGGAGAGTCATTTCGTTTAAGTTTTTAGATTCTTTCATGGCAGTGGTCTTAACATGCCACAAACTACCTAGAGAGCCTATAAATCTCATATTCATTTCCTTTTTGCCATAGGTTTTACCAAGAGAAAAGCAACTATTAATTACCTCACTGAAGCGATCGTATGCTTGTCTCAAGGTTTCCTTGGGATCTTTCTTGAAGGAGTCAAACCGCTATTTGGATGAATGTATATTTTACATTTGTCTCTTGTGTCTTGGTCTCCTTCCAAGTATTCTACAAGAGCTTCCCATATCTCTTTGCGGTGGTACAGGATCACTTGTTGGTAAGTCTTTGGTGTCTAGAGAGCTAGTTATGATGTTGATTGCTTTGCTGTCTAACCCTACTAGTTTTCTGTCGTCCTCTGTCCATTCTGATTCTTCTTTGGGTACTTCGGCAAGATTTCCCGTGATGGATGCTAAAAGATTGGCCTTCATTGGTACGTGTCGTCCTTCTTGAATGCACTTCCATAACCTGTTGTCAATAGAATTCATAAAACACATTATCTTATCCTTCCAAACATCAAAATGGCCTTCGTCCAATATTGGGACGTGGTTAGCATTTGATGTAGGCAGCATGCAGTGTGTTTGTGCCATTGGATCAAGTCTCTCAAAGAGTTTAATCCTGGAAAAACTAGTTTTCAAAGAGTAAAGCTCTGATACCAATTGTTAGTCCCAAAGGGCACAATAATAAGCTAGAAGGGGGGGGGGTTGAATAGCTTATTAGACACTTAAAAACTTTTCGTATATGTTCCTAAAACAAACACTTGCAATCTATTAAGGATATTGAAGTAGCGGAAGTCTTGTAAGGAAGACAGTTCAAGTCTGCCGATTAAGGACTACCGGTAGACTTGACTGAATACTCAAGTCTGCTATTAAAGAGATAAGTAAAGGAGATAAGAAACAATTTAAGGGAGCAATCAACAGTAAAGGAAGAACACAAGAATTTGAGATGGTTCACACTATGAAGAGTGCTACGTCCACCACCAAGGCAGTCAACCTTGGATTTGAAATGTGCACTATGTTTTCCACTAGTTTTATTACAAGGAATATATCTAATGGATCGTGTACAAAATATTTGACTTTTGTTTGGGGGTTTGGGAATTGAATATCTGGATAAACAAGATATTCAATTCATGTAGAAAAATAGTTTAAGGGGAACAACAATAAGAAGCTTAAGGTAAATGTTGAAGCAGATCTTCTTGATTGTTGTTGAGGGCTTCTTGGTCAGTTTATGATCTCTTGAATGCACTGAGTATAAAGACTTAGAGTTGTAGAATTTCAGAGCATTTTAGGACGGACATTTATATTTCTTCAATCTCTAATGACAATATTTATAGTTGGAGCATTCTTGAGATCCGTTGGAGAAGGCGAAGTGTAACAGCTCTATTAGGTTGAATGCATTAAATGCATGGAGCTGTCTTGTAGAATTCGTCCTCACTGATACTGAGTAGGGAGTGGTGCAGAGTTGTTTGCAGGAGTTGGTAGCCGAACAATCAGAATTTCAGACCTGCAAAAGTTGGTACAGACTGCAAATGTCAGTCTGTTCACATGCTCTGTTACTGTTCAGTAGGCGAGAGTCTTCCAGCTTTTCAGAAAGTAGTTCAGACGTGTCTGAGAAGTTAGGGGATGTTTGAATTCAAATTCAAATTGATAAATGATAAATTTGAATTAATCCACTAAGTCTTGGTAGGCTGGACACGTCATGATTGAACACGTGCAGACAAGGTCTGCCGCTAAATACTGATGAAGGTCTTCCGGTGAAGCACTTCTGAAGTCTTCCGCTGAACCTGTGAAGCCTATAAACAAATTATTCTATGGCAAAATTTCTATACATAGTTGCCACGCTAATTGATACGCGGCCCAATTAGCCACTAATGTATAAAACTAATGTAATGTATGAACATATGTAAATCAAAACACAACTGAGAAACAATAATACTAAATATAGTTAAGCAAATAAGAAGTAAGAACACAAGAATTTTAAGATGGCTCGTACTGTAAAGAGTACTACGTCCACCACCAAAACAGTCAACCTTAGATTTGAAAGTGCACTATGTTTTCGAGTAGATCTATTACAGATAACTAATAGATCGTGTACAAAATATTTTACTTGTGTTTGGTGGGTGGTAGTGAATATCTGGAAAACAGAATATTTATTGTGCTGAAGAACAGTTAATGTAAACAATAATTAAGAAGATAATAAATGAAAATGATTTAGCAGTCTTATTGCTGTTGTTGAGGATTTCGTTGATCTTTGAGGATCTCTTGAATGCAGTGAGAGTAATAACTTGTGAGTAGTTGAATAGTTTCAAAGCATTAAGTTCTTCACTCTTTAATGGCAATATTTATGTGAGAGAAACCTTGAGACCGTTGTGGAAGAAGAAGAGAGTAACAGCTCGATTAGGTTGGAAGCATTTAATGCAACGAGCTGTTAGGTTGAATTATTTTTATCCAGGTCTGATCAAGTAGTGAAGATGTGGAGCAGGTACTATGCAGAACTTAGGGCTACAAGGTTTGTATTAATACTAGTGTTTACAGGGCAAGAGATAAAATTAGGGTACAATTCCCGAATGTGTGAGTCGGTGAGGCTTGCGGGGGCAAGGTGCCAAGGAATGCGGCCGCAAGGCCTTTGCTTCCTTCGGGGCTGACATTCTGGAAACCTTGCGAGGGTAAGGGTCTTGAGCTTGCGGCCGCAAGGCATTTAGAATTTCTGATCCTTATCTTTCAGCCTTTTTCACTTTAGTCCCTTCCTTCAATTCTTCACTTAAAGCCTTATGAATTCCATAATTCCAACTAAAACCCTGAAACTCACTATTAAGCTCCAAAACATATATTAGTAGCCAAAAGCCTCGTGGAATCGCTATTTCTAAGCTGTATAAGTAATCAATAGAACGTATAAAACACATCTATAACTATGTTTTAAAATATTACTTGGGCATAATGACGACTATCTTTGTAATTATATGAACCTATTCTTATTAGGCAAAGACTTGTATAGGACCGTCTTACGGATCCTAAATCCGTAAGACGGAGCCCCATTTACAAATTCGGGGGTTAATAACAAAATCTGTTAATAATAATTACAAAAACAAGCTAGTTGAGTTGGTGATAGGTGGAACTTAGAGGTTCAGCTGAAGGAGGTCTGTGGTTCGACACCCCCCCCCCCAACTTCAACATTATGTTTTAATACTCATTTCCTCTATTTACGAGTTAATAATTAAATCTGTTGATAAAAACCATAATAAGTTGTTAGTAAAGTTGGTTGAAGGTGCCATCTTAAGGGTTTAGGGACTGATGGTCAGTGGTTCGAAACACCATAGTTACAATGTTTTGTTTTAATTCTCATTATTGAAAAGTTCTTCTATTTGTTTCAGTGCCCCTCCACTTTCAATGTTTGTTAGCTTTGTTAGCCATCCGTTAGTATCAATTGCCTTGAGATACTTGACAGATCCTAACGGACTTTGACAAAATGCTAAATGACACATTTAAAACCAAAAGTGAGACATTAAAAACAAAAAAAGTGACACATTTTAATGTTAAAAGTTTTAATGACACATTAAATGACACATTTTAATGTTCGAAACACCATAGTTACAATGTTTTGTTTTAATTCTCATTATTGAAAAGTTCTTCTATTTGTTTCAGTGCCCCTCCACTTTCAATGTTTGTTAGCTTTGTTAGCCATCCGTTAGTATCAATTGCCTTGAGATACTTGACAGATCCTAACGGACTTTGACAAAATGCTAAATGACACATTTAAAACCAAAAGTGAGACATTAAAAACAAAAAAAGTGACACATTTTAATGTTAAAAGTGACACTATAAATGAAAATTTATTATAATTTTTATTAAAATACAAAGTGACACTATTGATACTAAAAAGTGACACATTTAATACTAAAAAGTGACACTCTTAATACTAAAAAGTAACACTCTTAATACAAAAAGTGACACATTTAATACTAAAAAGTGACACTCTTAATACTAAAAAGTGACACTCTTAATACTAAAAAGTGACACATTTAATACTAAAAAGTGACACTCTTCCTTAAATAATTTACCGGACCAAAATGAATCATCTCGTGTTTCAAGTTCATCTTCTACATGCCTAGATCTTGCTCCCTCTGTTACGAAGGGAAAGTCCAAAAAGAATTAAGAGAAGTATTGAAAATTGCAAGAAAAAGACTACTTATTTTTCTGATTCCCATCAAGCCAAGTAATTTGGTTCCAAGACTCCTAATGCTCGATTATTTTAGATATATTTTCAGTAAATTTTTTAAGTTTGAGTAAGAAACATATACTTTACCTTGAAAAAGTTATGGTTTTGTGTTTTTAACGATTGACACTTGGGATTATATACATTTCTATGAATGAGAAGATATATTTCAGTAGTGTTCAATTGATTATTGTTGTTAAAATCACTAGCTCAAAAGTGACACACTTTAGTCCTAAAAGTAACACACTTCAAGCCTAAAAGTGACACTCTTATTGATACAAATTGTATGATTATAAAAATGAGTTGTTTTACCAAAAGTGACACACCTAATGCCTAAAAGTGACACAATTAATACATAAAAGTGACATACTAAACGTGACACTTATGAATAAAAATTTAAAGATGAAAAGTGATTTTTTTACCAAAAGTGACACACGTAAAACTTAAAAGCGACACATTCTATGTTTAAAAGTGACACTCTGATTTAAAGTAACTAACTAAAACTTAATCAGACCTAAGGCAACAATTATCCAAAAGTGACACATTTTTGTTCTCAAAGTGACACACGCCAAGCCTAAAAGTAACACTCTCTCTTCTAAGAAAACTTAAAAACAATAAAAACAATTCTAAGAGGTTTCGAACCTTAGACCAAATATGCTAATTCCAACAACTTATAAAATCATGTGAACCATCTCACCATATTGATTTTTATAAGTTTTTATAACGTATTATTAATTTATTATGACCCGCAAATTTATAATTCTCATTAAAAAGAAATAAAACCAAATTATGTGAAGGGGTTTTGAACCCGCGACCTCCAGTCGACCAAACCCTTAAAAATAACTTCCATCCAGCACGCCAAACTTATGATTGTGAATTTTATTAACATATTTAATCATTAACCCGCGAATTCTTAAATGGGGCTCCGTCTTACAGTTAAGGATCCGTAAGACGGTCTTACAGGAGACCACCTCATTATTTACAATATCTAACTGTGCAAATAAAATATTATAATTTAGCTTCATCCTAAAACATGAAATAGTTATGATTTTATATACAAATATTATTTATGAACATGCATAATTAATATATCTATATTTTCTTTATTATTTACTACATTAATATATATACTAACATTTTAACTAGTTTTAGAACATTATTTATAATTAATATTTACAAAAGCATGCATAATATTAATTATTCTACATTTAATTGGGAACAGACTAGTAGGGGGTACCCACCTCTTAAAGCGTGAATATCTAAACCCAGTATATACAACTAGGCTTTAGGCCACTAGGTGTTCGTAGTTTTTAGGTGTGTTTTTCATGTCTTCTCGAGAGAGAGACTTTTTTGTTTTTGTTGTTGTTGTTGTTGCTGCTATTGCTTTTGTGTTTGGCTGTATGCTGTGCTTTGCCCAGAATAGGCAAATGCGGTGGAAGATGCTTTGTTGGAGTTTCAGCAGAGTAACGATAGTTTGTTGTTGTTGTTGTTGTTGTTGTTGTTGTTGTTGTTGTTTTCGATGACGTCCTTCGGGCAGCATAACGATAGTATTTGGATTTTTAGATTGGCTCGATGGGGCGAGGACGGCTTGTGGAGCAAGGACTGAAGGCTTGCACGGGACAAGGAAGGAGGAGGCTCATTTGCTCAGGCAATGGAGGAGGCTGCCGAGGGGCAGGAGGCAAGAGGCCAGAGGCCGAAGCTCGAGGGCTCACTTGCAGAAGGCAAGGGAGGAGAGGAAGGTTGTTGCCTTGGCTCGCTTCAAAGAGGAAGGGATGAGAGGAAGGAGAGAAGCTTGAGGAGAGCTTGTTATGTCAAATGAAGGAGCCAGGGCCTCCTTTTATAGGCAGTGAAGGGCAGCGGGCAACTGGCGGCAGCAGTCAAAACAGGGGAGTTAAAATCAAGTCGGGGCACGCCACTGCAAGATCTTGGCGCGGCGCCAACACTATTGGGTCGGCGCCCCGAAATGTTTCCTCTTCAATTTTTGTTACATCTTCCCTTTGCTCGTTATCGCTCGTCCTTTTAAGCCCTTTTGAATTTCTTTTGACGTTTTGGCCCCCTGAAACATTTTAAAAGTAACTTTTAGTCCATTTTTAATTTATATTTCATAGGATATTATAAATAGGGGTACGAATTTGGGGTGTCTACACACGGCAAGGAGATATCTTCAAGAAGTCAACTTTGAGATATATGATTTAATCAGATATTCTATAATGAATATCTAAATTAATATCATCTAATAATAATTCTGAGTTGGATATCTTGAATTCCTTCATCTTCAGACACGTCATACAACTGAGCATATGCAGACAAGGTCTGTTGGTGAAGTCTGCTGGTGAGGCGTTGAAGGCCTGCCGAAGTCTGCTGGTGAAGACTGAAGACGACTGAAAGCTACGAAGTCTAACTAACTGTTCTAAAGGCAAAGTTCTATACACAGTTGTCATGCTAACTGGTACGCAACTCATTTAGTCACTAAGTATAGAACCTAATGTAATGTATGAACAAATGCAAATCTAAAATACAATGAGAATTAACAGTAGTCTTGTTGCCAGTCTCAAAATTTATGAGAAGGAAATTATTAAAACTTAAGAAATTGAGAAAAGTTTCAAAGTAATTTATTTACATGTGCAAGAAGAAACACCAGAAGCCTCTACATCTCTATCAAATGATGACTTTGATGAAGGTGAGTCTGCTGCCTTTGCAAAACATTTTAGAAAGTTTAAATCTTTCAAAAGAAATTTTCAAAAACCTTCCTTAAACTTCCAAAGACCCTCTTATTCAAACAATCAAAAGTCTTACTTCAAATCCAATGAAGTCAAGGATGATGAAGAAAAACTCATATGCTTCAATTGTAGAAAACTTGGACATTTTGCTTCAAACTGTCCATCTACCAAACATGAGTATTACAAGAGAGCCCCTAGAACCATTGAAAAACAAAAAGGGTTAGTTGCAAAAGATGAAAATCTAGCAACTTGGATTGAGATACATTCAGAAGATGAATCTACCGATTTTGTACAAGAAGCAAATTTTTGTCTTGTTGCAAAATCAGTTGTTTATGATTCAGAAAATGAGTCTGATGATGAGCTTCCAAACTCACCTATTAAAGGTCATAAGCTGTCAAAGGTCATCCAACCTGAATAGTTTGTGATCAAGAAAATAGGAAATAGTTTTTACAGACAAAACATAAATAGTCAACCAAATGGAAAAAGAAAAATCAACTTATTTAAGGACTGCTGACACTAAGAAAACCAACTTGTCAAAAGAGCAGGAGGAGAAGTCTTCTGACAAAAAGGTTGATGATCTCTTGGAACAAATGCAAAAAATGTATTCCAAGTTTGAGACACTTCAAAGGATTCACATATCTTTGTCTAGTGGCTTTAAAAGAGTTTCTGATGAAAACAATGAGCTTCCAAAGATCAATGAGCTCTATAAAGTTCAGCAGAATGAATTGCTGTAACTTAAGCGCTTAAATGAACAATATGAGACTCAAGTTAAAGTCTCAGTAGCTCAAATAATTTACCTTGAATAAAGGAATCAGAGACTGACCAATGTTGTTGACATCTACTCAAAGTCAAAAGCTGTTGTTAAAACTATCATCGATCAACAAAAAGATCATAAAGATCAACATGGTCTTGGATTTTCAAAAGCTGATGAAAAGTGTGAAATCAGACAGTCAAATGGTGAACCAAAGGTTATGCTTAAAAAGATCAAAGGATATACTTATAGTGTTGTTTCTTATAAATATCCTAAGAATAAAAGTGAGAAGCTGAACTAGGATAAGTGTTAGCCTTCTGCTGAAAAACCTCAAAAACTGTCAGCAGCTGAATCAGTTGATAAATCTCAAATTGCTGACAGATGCCAACCAGCTAATAAAAGAGGAGGAATTATAAGGAAAGTTGCTTACAAGTTTAAACCAATTAAATTTGTGGCTGCTAAAACTTCTAATGAAATACAAAAGGATCCCTTCAAATGACTGACAAAACTGGTTATCACAAATGCAAAATATGTTCTATCTTTGGTCATCAGTCTCATGAATGCTTATTTAAATTTAATCCTACTGACAAAGCCAAGATACCTAAACTAAGGCAGGTTTGGCTACCAAAGAAAGCTAACCCTCTGGACCCAAATCAATAAGTCCGTTAAATTTGTTAATGAAGAAGGTTTTAGGCTGCCGGACCACCACCATTGACGGTGGTGGCCGGAGGTGAGAGAGAGGAAGAGAATGCGGCCAAGAAGGAAAAATAGAAAAAGTAAAAACAGTTTCTTATTATTGAATTAATGAATTAGATTGAGATTTAATCCTTTATTACAAACCTAATTAACTAAAACTAAGTAAATGGGCTAACAAAGTAAATAGACCCAATTGGGATTACATTGATTGGGCCTAAATTTTTAACACTCCCCCTCAACTCGAACACGCAACTATTGTGAAATAATCGAGTTGGAGAGATACAAACAAATGAGCCTTAATGGGTCGAGCCTCTTGGGCCAATACAAATCAAATTAGCCTTTACGGAAAATGAGCCACAATTTGGCTTAATTGCCTTTTTGGGCCAGAATAGTAACAATCTTTAACAAGATGTCAAGCAAGATGATCGGAACCCATAAACGAATCACCCCGAAACACTTGTAGTAGATGTAGAGCAAGTTGATCAGAGCCCACAAACGGATCACCCCGAACACTTGTAGTAGATGTAAAGCAAGTTGATCAGAGCCCACAAACGGATCACCCCGAACACTTGTAGTAGATGTTGAGAAGCCCAAACAGGAGCCAATCCCGAAAAGCTTACTCGATCAATGGCGGTTAGAAGACGAAGGAATATCCTAAATCTAGCTTTTCTGTCCGTAAGATTACATCCTTAATCAAAAAATGTGGATCGAACACAGTCCACACAGAGATATGAAAACCAAGTCATTATTTGACTTTGGTCAAATAGAGCACCAGATTGAAATATGAATTTCCTCTAGTGCTAGAGATATAGGCAATTGAATTCGGCATTCTTCAAATACAGAACTGGACCATTATGTACTTTGCATGTCAACAACAACCAACATGTCGCTCAACTGGCAAAATTAATCCAACTGTTCAAAGGCATCGAGCAACATACACAACTACTGAAGGGACATGAGGGGAACTTTCCAATGTCAATGGCCCCAGATTGTAAAGATGAGTAGCAGTAGAGGGTTTGCTAAAGAAAATGAAGGAAGGACAATGGATCTTGAAGGACAAAACCCTCATGTAAATACTCCAGCTTGTCCAAAAAGAGATAAGAAGAGAATCCATTCTTCTTCTTGATTTTGGTCAAACAAAGAAGTTGTTGTTGATCACAAAGAGCTTCTCACAACTTCAATATGAAAAACAAACAGAAGCTCTCAATTCTTCCCCAAGAAATCAAGATTCGATATATAAGAGAGATGTGAAGATTTGAACCTTGAATCTCAAACAATTTTGGAAAGATTTTATTAAGTAATTCTGGAATCAAGAGTGTTTATTTGTTGTCGATCAAGGGAAAAGGTCAATGTACGATGCCGGAGTACTCGATCTGCTTGACGAAGACGCCGACGGTCACCACTGCCGCTCCAAACACGATAAACATTGCAACTCCGTCGATCGTCATAGATCTTGAGACGAATGCGAGAGATCCGAGGCGGAGGAGAATCTTCTTCTTGAAATGAACTCCCTTATCGCCGTTTGAAGCCCTAGATCGCTTACCGGAAGAAGATCAAAACAAAGAGTCTTCGGAATTAGAGTCCAAATCAATTGATTTTCACAACAGGGTAGATTTAGTGGAAGAAAATTGGATCAGAATCGAGGCTCTGATACCATGTTAAATTTGTAAATGAAGAAGGTTTTAGGCTGCCGGACCACCACCATTGACAGTGGTGGTCGGAGGTGAAAGAGAGGAAGAGAATGCGGCCAAGAAGGAAAAAGAGAAAAAGTAAAAATTGTTTCTTATTATTGAATTAATGAATTAGATTGAGATTTAATCCTTTATTACAAACCTATTTAACTCAAACTAAGTAAATGGGCTCAATTGGGCTTACATTGATTGGGCCTATATTTTTAACAGGTACCATGATGAATTTGTTCACATTTAGGGTATGCTTTATGGGAAATGATCAACCAACTGATGTGTGGATAATAGACAGTGGATGCTCTAGACACATGACTAGGTCAGCTGAACTACTTACTGACATTATCTCAACAAAATGATCCTCTGTCATTTTTGGAGATAATTTCAAAGGTAAAACCATAGGATATGGATTATATTTTAAGAGGATCCATAAAGATTGATTATGTATCTTTGGTACAAGGTTTGAAATACAACCTATTGAATATATCACAATTTTGTGACAAAGGTATGAGTTGTACTTTCTCTTCTACTCACTGTTTTATTAAAAACAACATCACAAATGAAGTTTTACTTACTGAAACAAGAAAAAAAAATTCTATTGACCTACTTTCTATAAACAACAAAACTCAAATATGTTTGATAGCTAACAATGTTTCAAAAACTTCTTGGCTATGGCATAAAAGACTTTCACACTTAAATTTCAAATATCTTTCAAAACTTTCAAAAGGAGTTTTAGTGAGTGGTCTGACACCAGTTAATTTTCATGCTGATAAGAAATGCAAAGCCTATGTTTTAGGAAAAATCACAAAAACATCTTTCAAACCCAAACCATGTCTTTCTACCAAAAATAATACTTGAATTATTGCATATGGATTTGTTTGTACCAATTTCTACTTCAAGCTTAGGTGGAAGCAGGTATACCCTAGTTATTGTTGATGATTATTCAAGGTATACATGGGTTGAAATGATGTAGTCCAAGGATGAAACTTATGGAATACTCGTTGCCTTGTTCAAAAATCTTCAGACTAAAAAAATGTGACATTAGGGTAAGATCTGATAATGGTACTAAATTCAAGAACCTTGAATGGATACCTACTGTGATGATCATGGTATAGACCACAATTTCTCAGTTGTAAGAACACCTCAGAAGAATGGTGTTGCTAAAAGGAAAAAACGGAACTCTTATTGAAGCGGGTAAAACCATGATTTCTGAAGCAAATTTGCCTAAGTACTTTTGGAAAAAAGCTGTCAACACAACATATTTCACACATAACAGATCTCTCATCAACAAGTTTCATGATAAGACAACTTATGAACTACGGAGAGGCAGAACACTCAACATTGTCTATTTCAAAATCTTTTGGTGCAAATGCTACTTTCATTACAATGGTAGTGACAACATAGGTAAATTCGATGAGAAAGCTAATGAATGTATTTTTGTTGATTATGCTAAACACAATAGAGCTTATAGAGTATATAATAGAAAATTTCAAATAATTTTTGAAACTATGCATGTTACTTTTGATGAATTTTCTTTACTTGAGTCTAATGAGACTCAAGATATTTCTAACAATTTTGAGATTTTTGAGACAGAAAATGATAACGGCTCAATTCAGAACAATCCTTCATCATCTACTCTTCTTGCTGATAGCTTAATTGTCCAAAATACATATCAATAAGATGACCAAACTTAAGCAGTTGATATTCAAATTCAACCAATTGATCATGTATTTGCCGATCATTCATAAGCTAAAAACCATCAAACAACTGAAACATCTTCTTCCCAAATTGACATATCTACTGTTACTCCTAACCCCATTCCAGGTCTTCCTAAAGAAATTAGAGAAGCCAGACATCACCCAGTTACAAACATCATTTGTGATCCATTTGGTGGCTTAAAGACAAGAAGCAGCTCAAGAAATGAGACTCTTGACTCTCATGCTTTTGTAGCCTCTATTGAACCTAAAAAGATTGATAAAGCTTTGGAAGATCCCCATTTGATTGAGGCTATGCAATAAGAGCTAAATCAGTTTGAAAGATGTCAAGTATGACAACTTATTCCAAAACCTACTGATCAACAAGTAATAGGAACCAAATGGATCTTTAGGAATAAGCTGGATGAAGATGGAAATGTCACAAGAAACAAAACAAGGCTAGTAGCCCAAGGCTATAGATAGGAGGAGGGCATTGACTATGATCAAACATTTGCTGTTGTTACAAGACTAGAAGCTATCAGATTGTTCCTTGCATATGCAACTTTCAAAGACTTCAAAGTCTATCAAATGGATGTGAAGAGTGCATTTCTCAATGGAGACCTTCAAGAACAAGTATATGTTGAACAACCCCCTGGTTTCAAGATAACAAGAAGAAGGACCATGTATACAAGCTTTAAAAAATCTTTGTATGGACTAAAGCAAGCCCCAAAAGCTTGGTATGAAACTCTTTCTAAATCTCTCATGGAAAAAGGTTTTCAAAGAGGTAAAATTGATACAACTCTCTTTTCCATGAAACACAAAAGAAATATTTTATTAGTTTAAATTTATGTTGATGATATTATTTTTTGTTCTACTAATGTTGTTTTGTGTAAGAGATTTGAAAACTTAATGAAAGACAAGTTTGAGATGAGCATGATGGGAGAACTCACATACTTCATTGGTTTGCAAATTAAACAAACTAAAGAATGAATATTTATCCATCAAGCTAAGTACACCAAAAAGCTTATAAAGAAATACAATTTGCAAGAAGCCAATTCAGTAAGTACTCCAATGGGAGTTGAATGTCATCTTGTTACATATGAGAAAGGTAAATCAGTCAATATGAGTGAATACAAAGGTATTGTTGGATCTATTTTATACCTAACTGCTAGTAGGCCAGATATTATGTTTGTTGTATGTATTTGTGCACATTTTCAAGTTGATCCTAAAGAATCTCACATGCTAGCTGCTAAAAGGATTACTAGGTATCTTATAGATACTGAAAAATTTGGCATTTGGTATCCTAGGAATTCTTCTTTCAATTTAATAGGATATTCAGATGCTGATCTTGCAGCTTATAGAGTAAACATGAAAAGCACAAGTGGAACATGCCAGTTCCTTGTAAACATGCTAATATCATGGGCATGCAAAAAGCAAGCATCAGTCTCTACCTCAACAACAAAAGTTGAATACATAGTTGCTGGTAATTGCTACTCTCAAATCTTGTGGATGAAGCAACAACTTTTGGACTATGAGATGCCCATGAAAACCTATCATATATTATGTGATAATACTTCTTCTATATCTGTGTCTCAAAATCATGTCATGCATTCTAAAACTAAGCATATAGATATAAGATATCACTTTCTTAAAGATCATGTTGAAATTCAACTAGAATATGTTCCCACTAAATTTTGATTGGCTAACATATTTACAAAAGCCTTAAAATCAGATAGATATGAATTTGTAAGAGGTGGGTTAGACATGCTTATTCCTTCATAATCTATTGCTTATTTAATCTAACATTTGTAGCTATTTCTAAGCAGCAGCTAAATCCATCCGCTGATGACTTAAAAGCCTAAAAAACTCAGTCTTTCCTCCAGCTGATATGCTCTCCCAGCTAAGAGTCTTAAATTTCTTAGTGCATAAATCAATAAATCTTCAACTGCCACATCATCTGCTGAAGAAATTTATTAAATAGGTAAGATCTTATTGCTGCTGAATTCAGACACTACACAGGTAAGTTGCTAAACTATTAACAATTGTTGAATGTATCTCAGCAAATGGTCTTATTTTAAAATACCAGATTATCTGAAGTTCTCAATTATTCTGCATCAAAACTCAACTGTCCCTCTTTAAAAAACTATTCTTCTGACAGTTGACATAAGTTTTAGCACAAACATTTCCCTAACATTAAATGATTTATTCTCTGTGATAAAATTTCTTTCACCATTTAATGATTGACCAAAGCCCAAAATTTTCAAATCTCTCTCTCTCGAAACACATTGACAACATTTCTAAAGACTTTCACCAAAGCCCAAAATCTTCAGCTGCCACGTCATCTGCTGAAAAATATTATTAAATAGGTAAGATCTTACTGCTACTGAATTCAGACACTGCACAGGTAAGTTGCTGAACTCTTAACACTTGCTGAATGTATATCAGCAAATGGTCTTATTTTAAAATATCCAGATTATCTGAAGTTCTTAATTATTTTGCATTAAAACTCAATTATCCCTCTTTAAATACTATTCTTCTAACAGTTGACCATTAGTGCATTCAATTATGATGAAACACTTTTTACTTTAAAATATCCCCTCATCATTATCTTTGCTCCTTATCATAACCACACATCCCCTATCACGTTTTGGTGCAAACATATGAAAATTCTTTTGTACTTATCACTGCATACCATATTTTCTCCATTAAATATTCTTTAAACTTCTGTACCTAAACCAACTTAAAGTCATCACCATCGCTTTCCTACATATACCCCACAAAATCTAATTCAAACTTCACTACTTTTCAAAAGAGTTCATATTTCATTGCTTACATCCATCTCTCTCTCTCTCTCTCTCTCTCTCTCTCTCTCTCTCTCTCTTTTTACTTTTCAATACATCTCCTACATACTAATCTTTAAATTAAGTTCAAAGTCTCTAATCTCTCAGGTCCTATGGCCGATAACACCTATCTTGTTTGCAACACTCCTACATGTGAAACTGTTGTTCTTCCTATTGAACCTCAACCCACTCGACATTTTCCCCCTCTCTCCAATCCCACCTTTCACCCCATATACTCTCCCTACCAAAAATGTCACATTTCAATTCCTTCAAACTAGGTTTTTCCCATTGATCATCTACCTTTATTTATTTAATCTCTTCTTTCCTTCCATGAAAAGAAAAAGGAAGATAAACATGTGATCAATCCAGCCGATTTTGTAGATACAAACTTCAAAAAAAAAATCTTCATGTTCTTTATCCTCCTACCCATGTACACTTGCCTCCAGCTAACTTGTTATCACTTATGACAAGTACTTCAATCTTCTAACACATCATTGGAATGCTTTCTACCTGTCAAACGACAGATTCTGCCACATCATTTGCTATCACTTATGGCAGGTGATTTTTCTTCCTTGAAATAACTCTAGGTAATTTGATAGAAACTTTGTTCTAGTTTTGTGTCAATCTTTGTGCTTCTGTGAGGTAACTGTTTTAAAAAAACATCTAATAATTCCTTGATGATTCTATTGATTTCTGTAAAGTAATCTTTATCTTCTTGGATGGTTAATGCAGTAATAACTTGAATATAAAATATCTCAATTTATTTTCTAACTAAACAATAACTTCTGGGTGTTTGATAAATGTTTTGAAAATATGGCGAAAAATATTTTTGGGTGTTTGACAAACCCACCGAAAATGTTACGAAAAATAATTCATAAATACATACAAAAAGTATATTCTAATATTAATGCGTATTGAATATACATAGATTTTTTAAGAAAGTGTTGAACTTTAAATAATTTTTTCTTTATTAACCCCTGAATTTATCACTAGAGGTGTCAAATCAATAAGATTCATCTTTTTCAATCTCATAAATACAAATAACAAAATTAATAGTTGATATGAAAAACGTTTTAAAAAGAAAATGAATAGTGTTTGGGACGTCCTAAAATAATATAGTAGACATTAATTTTAGGACACATTGAGTATTTATTAAAATTATAATTTATATTTAGCTAGAAAAAATATTTGTTGAGTGTAATATTGTGTATGTGTGTAAATATGTGTAAATGCAACATTTGGAAAAATCACTCATAGAAAAGGAATCGTAAGTCATTTTCTTGAAAAGAAGGTTTCATTTTTCATTGATTCGCAAACCTTTTACATTGACTACATCTTCCAATAATTACCAAACATCGAAAAATGAATAAATTGTTTTCTTAGAGTCATTCTTCGTTAAACAAACATAGAAATTGTGTCATCATTTAAAGATACAATAAGAAAATTGAAGAATCTAGTACTCTCTCCATCTAGAAAGAGTAATACATTACTTTTCTTTTTGGTTTATCCCTTCTCATTTTAAAGATTTTATGCTATGAATCTTAACGTTTTTTAAGAAAAAAATTTTCTTTTCGAAACATGATATATTTCTTATGTTTCATGGTATATATATTAAAATATATTTATTGAAATCTAAAATAAATATAAAAAATAAAAAGCATTTAAAAAATTGACTTTTCAAATACAACTTTTTTTAGGAGGGAGGGTAATCCAGAGGATCTCAATCCAATATAGAGGGGCACCTTATATACTTTAGAGCTGTTAGAATGGGCTAGACCCGTCGGGTTGGTCCAACCCGCCACCTAATGCTTCTTCATCAGCATTTGTGGCTACGCAAGGCCTGAGCTTCATATCCTGCTTCTGCTAGACATCGCAATTGTGTTTGGCACGAGCTTCATATTATTATTAAGTGTATTATGCTCCCGGAGCGTCCCAACGTGCTTCTTCATCAGTATTTGTGGCTACACTCGGCATGAGCTTTATATCCTACTGAACTTGGCATTGTAGTACTCTCGGCACGAGCTTTATATTATTATCAAACGTCCATACATTACGTTCCTACTGAGCTTGACATCTCAGTTACTCTCGGTACGAGCTACATATTAGTATTGAGCGTCGACACATTACGCTCTTAGTGAGGCTCATATCATGCTCCCGCCTGAGCATCACAATTACGCTAAGAGCTTCATATTATTTTCACGCTCGGACCGGTTATGCTCACACCCGAGCGTCTTACCATGCTTTTACATCAACATTGCGACTACGTTTGGCATGAGCTTCTTATTATGTTGGTGAGGAGCCAATTATATGCCTACATGTGTTTCATATCAGGCACCTTGAGATTATTATTAAGCACGTAATGAGCAAATCACGTGCTTCCTTGATTTTACACTCCCCGCTCATGTATCACTCCCGGTTAAGCCCTCTATTATCCTCCCGCTCGGGTCTGCTCGTGGTTGAGTAGATTACGCACCTTCCTACACTTCATAATATGAAATCAAGCTCATATTATCACTGCACACGAGTACATTAGTCGCCTCGAGCATCCCGTCATACTTCTACGTTAGAATTTGTCGGGACGCTCAACTGAGCTTTATATCTTGCTCCCGCTCGGCATTGTAGTTACACTCGACATGAGCTTCACATTATTCTTACGCTCGAATCGGTTATGTTCATTCCTGAGTGTCTTGTCATGCCTTTACAATAGCATTGCTGCTACTCTCTACTCGAAGCTTCATATTACGCTCGTGCCCGAACACATTTAGCTCATGTCCGAGAACCTTCCCCACCATTAAAGATCCTCGCCAAGCCGAGGATAAATCTTATTATGGCCCTAGTACCCAGTTTTCTTGATGATCCTCTCCATGCCGAAGATAAATATTATTATTGCCCTCGTGCCCAGTTTTCTTGAAAATCCTCATCATGCCGGGGATAAATCATATTATGGGCTTAATGCCCGGTTTTCTCAAGTCGAGGAAAAATCTTATTACGGCCCTAGTGCTTGCTTTACTCGAAGACTCCTTGACGTATTGAAGACACATTATATCATTATATTGACTTGTTAGTCATTATATTATTCTCTTGAAGAGTTATATCATTTTCTTGAAAATACTCGCCGAACGAGGCCGGTTTTCTCAATGATTCTTGCCAAAGACGACTTACATTATCTTTATCTTAAAGGACTCTATTATTATTATTTTGAAGGATTTATTATATGATTTTCTCTTGAAGATCCTCGTCAACCGATGAACACTTATATTATTATCTCAAAGACCCTTGTCAACTGAGGGCCAATTATATTATTCTCTTTGAAGTATCATACCATTATCTTGAAGACCCTCATCAGTTGAGGCTCGGTTATATTATCTTCTAAGAAGATCTTCGCCAATGTAGAGGATGAATCATGTTATGATATCTGGACATGCATCCTTGCCGACGACTACTTCTTATTCTCATGCATATTGTCGTCCGCCGAGATCTTTGCCAATCAAGGATCAATCTTACACAAACGCTCTCCGCCAAAGTTCAAAAGTCAACTACATAAATTTTGTTGAAATTCAAAGTAAAAAGATCAAACCCTCGACATCACAAGAAATAATTACAACCAGATAGTACTCCTTACCCTTGATGTGACCCACGACGGATAATAATGAGTGGGGGCTACTTATGTGCACCAAAATATTAGGAAAAACTTGCGAGCCGGTCCACTTTTTGAAGTTTCTAATCGCTAATGTACCCATTTTTTCAATATGAAAAAGTCACTTTTGATGGCAAAATGACTACGATATCCTTAATGAACCATAGGCGCGTGACGAAGGTCATTATTTTTGCACCGCGGTCAATAGTTTAATTTCCAAGTTTAATTGCACCGCGATTCATCGATTTTATTGCATTAATTTTGCACCGCGGTTCACCAATCTTATTGCATTAATTTTTGCACCACGGTTCAATAGTTTAATTGCCTAGTCTAATTGTATCGCGATTCATCAATGTCTGTACCGTAATTCATCAATTTTATTGCATTAATTTTTGTACCGTGGTTCAATAGTTTAATTGTTTAGTCTAATTGCACCGCGGTACCAACTTTTATGTAACGCGATGAATTAATTTTTGAACCACGATACATATGTCTAATCCAAGTTGCACCGTGGTATCAACTTTTATGTACCACGATGAATTAATTTTTGAATCGTGATACATAAAATATTATCTAATACAGTTTGCACCACGATACAAAATCATAAAGAACCAGACCTGCTTCTTCCATCTCCTCCGTCGTAAGTCTTCTTCTTCCTCTTCCTTCTCTGCCTTCGTCCCAAAAGGTCGATCCCCATTTCGTTGCGCAACAATTGTGATTTTCGAATCCAAAGTGTGTTGTCGGAGCTGTTGAAGGAGACGATAGCATTTTCGGAACAATATTTCGAAAAGTGGTCTTTTGCGGTTGAAAAAAAGAACGGTGGACTTTTAGGGTTAAAAACTTGGGTGATAACCGGGCCGATACCATGCGGTAGAATTATAACCTCAAAAGTCCATTATTATTTTTTTAAACCGCTACAGTGCACTTTTTGGAGGAAAATGACGAAAATACTCTTAATGAAGAAAAGGCGCGCACACATATCCACTATCCCAATTTGTGCGTCGGTATAAATTTTTGGGCGTCGTTCATTTTTGTGGAAGAAATGACGCGAGACATGATTGGAAGAAACGATACATAATTAATAACACTGAGGCATGATTGGGCGTCGCTCATTTTTGTGGGCTCAAAACATTAGGCATCGTTACCTCTAATTTGAACATCGTTGCCTCAAATTTGGGCGTCGTTGCCTCTAATTTGGGTGAAGTCTGTCACCATATTAAAGAAACGACGCCTAATTAATAACACCGAGACATGAATTGGAAGAAACGATGTCTTATTAATAACACCGAGGCATAATTGGATGTTGTTCATTTTTGTGGGGCTCAAAACATTAGGCGTCGTTGCCTCCAATTTGGACGTCGTTACCTCAAATGTGGGGGTCGTTGCCTCAAATTTGGGCGTCGTTGACTCTAATTTGGGTGAAGTATGTCACCATATTAAAGAAACGAGGCCTAATTAATAACACCGAGGCATGATTGGAAGAAATGATGCCTAATCAATAACATCGAGGCATGATTGGTCGTCATTCATTTTTGTGGGGCTCAAAACATTGGGCGTCTTAGCCACTAATTTGGGCGCCGTTGCCTCTAATTTGGACGTTGTTACCTCTAATTTGGGCATCTTTGCATCAAATTTGGGTGTCGTTGCCTCTAATTTGGGTGAAGTTTGTCACCATATTAAAGAAACGATGCTTAATTAATAACATCAAGGCATGATTGGAAGAAATGATGCCTAATTAATAACACTGAGGCATGATCAGGCGTCGTTCATTTTTGTGGGGCTCAAAACATTAGGCTTCGTTGCCTCTAATTTGGACGTTGGTTGCCTCTAATCATAGGCAATGACCCCCAAGTCATAGGCAACGACTCCCACATCGTAGTCTTCGACACCCACATCATAGTCTTCGCCCATCTCCTCCACTACCATCGAGCAAGATTGTTCATGTATTGCAGCCAGAAATGGAGCTAAAGATTGTTTTCATCATGCCCAGAGATGTCAATCCAACCTACCTTGCAAAGCCAGTTTTGAATTTCCAAACTTCCAATATTGAACAAGTTTGAGCTTGCTTCTGTTTTGAGGAGTAGTCTGGTCGTTGTGATCATGGAGATTCGTGAGGTGTATTGTAAAAAATCAACAAATGGAATCGGGATATACGAAAGAGTAGAACCAGTAGTTCACAAAGCTCATTATCAAAAAATGATGATGATAACGATGATGGGGAGAGATAGCGTGGGTATTTTAGGAAGAAAAAAAACAGAAAAGATTTTTGTGGTTTTAAAAAAAATAGAGTACTGGAGCGATTACAATTTTTATAAAATTGTACCGGCCCGCAATTATTCCTAAAAACTTTGAAAAAGAGACTAACCAGAATTTTACCAAAAATATTAAGCCAAAAAAGTAGCCCAAAAGAGTACTTCAAAAATAGGTTAAATTATTGGCCGGTTTTTTTAAAAAAGTTTTTAACCATAAAGTGCACCATTCTTTTTTTCAACCGCAAAATACCACTTTTCGAAATATTGTTCCGGAAATGTTATCGTCTCCTTCAACAGCTCCAGCACCACACTTTGGGTTCGAAAATCATCATTGATGCGCAGCGAAACGGGGACCAACGTGTCGGTCAAGTCACGGGGGTCGAGGGGGTAGCGCCACTTCGTGGGGGTTCTGGGGCAACGACCCGAAAGGTAAATGAGTTTTCTTAATCATTAACTATGAAAACTTTAATGAAAATGTGTTGGGTTGGAGGATTTTTACAGTAGGGACTAAGGCGAAGGAGTAGGAATAAGAAGACTTACGACAAAGGAGAACGGAGAAGAAGACTGAGGACATGGTCTGTTTTATTACAATTTTGAACTGCGTTGCAATAAGACTAGGTAGTTAAACTATATTGAATTGCGGTGAAAAAATATCAGATTAAATTTATGAATCGCGGTGCAAATAGACTAGACAATTAAACTAGTGAACCGTTATGCAAAAAATAATGCAATAAAATTGATGAATCGCGGTACAAACATTTATGAATCACGGTATAATTAGACTATAGAATTAAAATATTGAACCGCGGTGTAAAAATTAATGCATATATTTTTGAATCGTTGTGCATTTTTAAAATTTTTGAATCGCGGTACATTTTTAAATTTTTTGAATCACGGTGCATAAATTTTTTGAATCGTTGTGCATAAATTTTTGAATCACGGTCTATTTTCGTAGCACGCCTCAGGCTCATTAAAGGTATCGCAGTCATTTCACCCCCAAAAGTGTCCTTTTCCGGTTGAAAAAAAAATAACACGATACTGGAGCGAATTAAAACTTTGAAAAGTCAACCGTCCTGCAACTATTCCTTCAAAAAGTATCCATACTTGTAATGGGGACCAAGCCCAATTATGTGAAGGGAGCCCTTTTATATAAAAAGGAGGAGACTTCCTCCACTTACTCCAATTTTTTCTTTCACCATTAGACAACAAACTATTCGGTCCTTGACTTCATCTCTCTCCCGCATGGTTACATACTTACATACATATACACTCTTCCTCCATTTCTCTCTCCCTCCTAGATTTACATTACATATATGGATTATCACACCGGTGGGTTATGATGGGGGCATCCCCACCAGCTCACAATGCTTGATTTCACAGATATTACACGTCATATATCCTACCATGATGAGACGACCACCACCATTGAGCGACCACTCCGATACCACATCACTTTCGACGCCCCTGGCCTCAATGATTTTTTGGCGTCATCAATATCACGAGCTCAAGCTTATGCTCTTAATATCATGCCTTGACGACTATATTTATACTTTGCATAAGAATTTTCCTTTTCCTTTTCCTTTTCCTTTACTATGCATTATAGAATATCTAAAATAATCAATATAATCAAACTACTTCATAATATATGATCAAAAGATCATGTTGCTAGTATCAATATTTTGGCCTAAATTTTTTTTAAAAAAGAGTTTTTTATTAAAAATTTGATAAATATAACTTAGTTTTAAAAGCTAAAATATTTTACTAATGATAAATTTAATAAAAAATAAAATTATAAATCAAAGCCTAATTTTTTAAGACATAATAAAATTTTTTCTATTGCAAAACAATAAGAGTGTTATAAAGTAACCACAAACTTAGGACAAAAAGTGTATTAGAGAAAGCTTTAGTCAGAGATGAAGGATCGATATCTTCAATAACCACAGAATGCTCGATATTTATAACCGAGCATTTACATACTATTGCAACAACATGTATTAACCATTGCATTAACCATTCCTATCAATGCTATGTACATATAACTACCTAGCCATGCTTGTTTGATTTTCATAACACTCCCCTTGAATATAACATTATAGGTTGAATAAGTGTGTCTCGTAAAAAACATTTAAAACAAAAAACCCAGTAGGGAAAAAAATCGGACATAAGGAAAAGAGTACACAACTTAAATCTGAATCATGTGCATGGGCTATCTCGCTAAAAACCTTTTCATGGAAAACTACAAAACAATGATAAAGGGAAAAAGAGTACAACCATATATGCTTCATCTTTAACTTACAAGAGTCAAGAGAAATCACCTTTGTAAATCTCGTAGATTTCGCATCTCAATATTGTGAGCATGTTTTCTGAAGGTTGTAGTGGGAAGTGCCTTTATGAATAAATCTGCAGCATTATCACTTGATCGATTATATTGGATGCTGGCCTCTTTCTTGTTTTCAAGTTCTTGAGTGTATAAAAAGAGCTTCGGGGGGATATGTTTGGCTCTGCCACTTTTGATGTATCCCTATTTACTTTGGGCGACACATGCGACATTGTCTTCAAATTAATATTGTCGGGTCTTTGTTGACAGGTAGTCCACTGGCATTTTGAATATGATGAGTCATAGATCGAAGCCATACACACTTGATGTGTGCAAAAACGCAACTCAGGCAAGAATACCCGACTGTATCAAGTAATAAAGTGTACCTAAGTACGTATTATCGATCCCACAGGGAATGTACGTAATTCTCACTCCAACTAAGTACTAAAATTAAGCTAACTAATTATATTTGAGCGAAAAGAAAAGGAATTAAAATCTAAAAATATAAACAACCTAGAAAGCAATTAAATCTACACTACTGCAGAAATGGTTTGGCAACAACAAATCAAGATAAAAAGATAAGAGTGCAATATTTCTAGTCTAGCCAATGTTTAATTTAATCCTCTTTTCGCTTTTCTTTAACTTAAGTCTTGGTAGTCGGGTGCACTAAAATATTCACTACGGGCTGTTGGAATATGCTTCTTGATAATTTAGTTATCACCTTGCATATTCTATATATGTTGATTTGCTTGCCCCCATTACAAGTGAGTCATCACGAGTGGCTAAAAAGTCTGCGTACCGGTTAGCGTGGCAACTCGTGTGACATCACATAGGTCTTAGATTAGGTGCAACCTGATCAAGTCCTACCTTCCTACATGATGATTGAAATGCATCAAAGACTCACTTGAAGCACTCAAAGACCTAAGACTTGCAGCTATGTCAAAAGCCTTCAGTGATAAAGATCAGAACATCTTGAAGACTCACCACCGGCAGACATGCTACAAGTTAAACTGTTCGCACCAACAGACATCAGTTCTCCTGAATCGGAAGACTTGTTTCCACTGGCTCGAAGCATTCCACCGGCAGACCTAAAATCTGCACGTGCTACAGAGAAAAGTCTAGAAGCAGCTCAAATCAAGACAAATATGTTCAAGCCTCAGAAAGCCTGACATACGTAAGGCTACAAGACTTTCTCTCACTCAAGTAGTCTGATAAAGTCAAAAAGCAATTACTTTATTGAACAAACCACCTGACAGTGCAACAGACATCAGACCTACTCTTCAGAGACTTATCAACACAGTCTGACAGACATGCAACAAGTTCCATGATCTACAGGACTAAATCTCTGCTCCAAATAGTCAAAGATCTTATGGACAAAGATCTATATCCGATAGACTTCAACCACTACATCTCTAAACGGATAGAAACTTCAAATCTTCATCTCTCAACGATCATATTGACTCCCGCCTATATAAATCCTCTCTCGTACCCAAGACAATATATAGATCATCGAAAAATAACTCACCTCGATGATATAACAGATGATGAGCAACGAGTAACTCTACTTACTCAAGAGCCTCAAAGAAAAGAGATCTACAACAAGATCGTCTTCACCAACGTATCTCAGATCTCTACACAGATTGCAGCGAACTCATCCAGATCTTAGCAAAACACTTTCAGTGGATTGCTAGGAAGAAAAAGCTTGGAGAAGAGAAGAGATTGATAAAAAACTTCAATAGACAGAGATCAAGATCTGAAGATTGATGTTAGATTATGTCTGAAGAAAATGAAGAGCTGTCTGTAGATATTGCATTCATATCTTCATATTTGTATTCCAATACAAATGTTGTTGATTGTGCAATAATCATTCATCATGGAAGGTCGAGTGCTTTGCACTCAATCGTTCAGATAATTTTTATCTGAACGACCTTGAAAATCCCTTCCTTCTCATAACATTTTCTCGTTCTGGTCTCCTATTGCCCTTTGCTGCTTAAAGATTCTTGAATGGATAATTAAGTAAGGATTGAGGCTTGGATGGACAAAACCATAAACTGTACATAGATTATTTAGACTGATGTAATATGTAATTTATCTTTGAATAAATTCATATGTTCTTACAAATACCTTATTTATCAGTCCTTATATATCTATGAGCTTTTGACAAATGAATTTATCTTTAGAAAAGCTATTCTCAATTGATTTACTTAATTTGCATTTGAAAGAAGTATTAAGTGTGTTGTTGTTCTGAACATATATTCGTGTACAGCCACTTAAGATTTCTCCAAATCATAGCCTCTTTACTTTCCGCTTTCCAAACTCTTTTTAACAGGCTTTTGATTTGAACTAGCAGTTTACCGACAAAATTGATATTTTGCTTAGAGCAAGTCTACCGATAGCCTCTACCGGCAGACATGCTCAACTTGATAAACTGCAATTGCCACTTAAACTATGCTTAACAAATATATCCAAAGAAAAGTTTTTTAAATTGGCATCATAGGCTATTCACCCCCCCCCTCTAGCCTATTTGAGCATTATTGTGGACCAACAATTGGTATCAGAGCAAGGCTCTTCTAGCTATATGCCAGGACTAACCTCCTGAGAGTTGCGATCCTTAAATGCTCGCTTCAAATGTATGTCAAAAGAAAATTTGTTTTATCTTTCGAAAACTTTTGACAAGGATTTCAGTTTGAGATAAATTTTTGAAAAATGTACTTATTTTGAAAAATTATTTTGTTTTCAAAAATTTCATGAGATAGAAGATTACTATGATGAATGTGAGATAATTATTCATATGACAGATATGTATATCAATTGGCACTATGAATAACTATCTCCAGATGAAAAATTCTCAGATGGATGCTTCAATTAAAATGATTTCGATTCAAGTTCTCTTGACATAAGGCTAATGATTGAAATCAATCCAACACCTTCTCGAGATAAATTTTTTCTTAAACTTTACTATGAAGAATTTCAAAAGGACTCCTATCTATTCTTTTGAAAAAGGTTAAGAGTCAAAAACTCTATATCATGAAACATTGATTGATCCCTCTGTTATATGATATTTAGTTTCTGGGAACTTGGCCTATATTTCAAAGAATTATTTGAATCCAAGAAAATATGAATCAAAAATCTTACGAGTTGTTTGCAAAGGAAATCTACTCTTTAGACAACATCTACTACAGATTTATCATCTCAGATTCAAAAAGACATCTTCTGAAGAACATCTACCTCGATCCAGATAACTGTCAAAAGGTACATCCCTTGTCTTGTGCTCTTTCTTTTAATCTTTTCTTTGCACAAAAAGGACCAAGGGAGAATGAAAAATTCAAGATCCAGCCTTTCTTTCTCATGGATCTTCTTGAAATACTTGTTCCAGTATCTAGATTTTTTGGAGCTTCCTAAAGCTCATAAAATGTTGCTAATGATCTTCTTGATTCTTATTCAGGAATGCATATTCTCTCAAGATCAACAAGCACATTTTATTATCTCTCTTCCAGTTCTAAAAAGCTTTGCTTGACTGAAAGTACATGACCTTATTCACTTGATTCAGTCTTCTTCCTTCTGGATAATGATATATGACTGATTTTCGTTTATGATTCCTCGTTAATCATGATCATGAATATATCATTTCTGCATAACCTTATACTTGCTTGCTTTGCTTCTATCTATTCTTTTCTAAGCAAATATAAAGCTTGAGTAATTTTACCTATCATACTTTGCTTCTTTCCATTTCCATTAAAGTATGATCTATGAATTACTCATCTGGTTTGATGCCTTATTTTCTTTAGAAAATTTCTCTGTCATCATCGAACCATTTTTCTTTGAAGTACTCTTCTGTTGCTCAGTACTTCATAAGCTCAGTTCTATGTGCTGACTTATAGAAGTTTTCACCTTAGTAGACAATGTGCAAACTTCATGGGTATTTTTGCAACTACTACAAAGGTTGAGGTATAGCTTTAGAATTTGACTATTTCTTAAAAGCTAAAGACAAATTTCATAGAATCCCGGTAAAGATAAAAATGACTTTGAAATGTGGGAATTGTACTTCCCGAAACACTCTTCTGAAAAAGGAAGTGTTTTGTCAAATCCCACTGAAAAATGTTTTATCCACTTAAAGACGTTTTATCTTTTCTAGAAAGCTGAACCTTCTTTTCAAAACCTTTTTAGCTTTCCAAAGAAGTAACTTTACCGGATATCTAGAAATTAATATCAACTCTCACTCTTCCCCGTATAACTTTAATAAGAGTGGTTGAAAAGGACTTTTCACTCTTAAATGAGTCGGTCCATTGTCTTGCCTCAGCGAGTATTTATAGAGACATTCCTTCCTTCTTCTCTATCACTCGCAAACTACCCCAAACACTATGATAGACACTGATACAAAATCTCTTTCTTCAAAAATGTTACTTAGGAGAATTCTTAGCACTAGATCAAGGCTTCTTCTCAACAACTTGGAATCACCCTTCCGATTCTTCAAAAGTTGTTTGGTTACTCTCGTGTGAAGACTTTCCTTAACAACCATTTAGCATGCCTCTCCCAGATTCCTGTGACTATGCTCATGTCAACCACTTCTTCAAGGCCTCGTAGACCTTCTACTTGATCCTTAGCTGACATGGTTCTCTCACGAGATTAGCTCTTTTCACAACAGCGGACTTTAGAAAGGAAGTCTTGCAAGTTTGTGAAGGTCACCCTGGCTTGAGAGCTAGCTAATGGGAGTAGGATGATGAGGCAACAGGATCACATATCTGCATTTTTCAAAATGAAGAGATTCTGTTTGGCTGCCTCTTTCGACCTTAATCTAGGACATGTATTCCGTTTGCCAACCGGTTAGCTGAATCTGGGTCCATGGTCTTCACAGACATCTCCTTGTAACATCCTTATCTTTAGAATTGTATCAGGCGTTTAGATCAGTTGTTTAAAAGGAGTAGTTAAGTCATTGGAAGTTGTAATGATTATCTACGCACGATCTCCTCTCGATCTCACGTTATGCCAACAATTATTGTGATTTTCGGAATTAATAGGACGGGCTCTCGCATCTTATCCTATAATTCTAATGATCATCTAATGGTTCACTACGTCATTAAAAGCATGAAGAACACACAATAATAACCAAGTGCATGGGTAATACTTCACAAAAAGAAAATCTCTAAATTTTTCTACAAATCATGTTGGTAGCCGAGACAAATAAAATTTGTTAACTACGGGCTCTCGCATCTTATAGTCAACTTAACCTAACCTCCCCAACCTCGCGAATGGCTAAGGTGGTTCAATCGCATGCAAAATGAGTCTCACAATGGCTATCAGTGTGTGTCACAAAACACCAACTATTAAATTGATTGGTCCGAAATATAAAGATAGCTCTCGTGGATCCTAAATATTTCTAAAATCATTTAATTAATGGTCAATTAATTAAAAGCATTAAGTTCACAAAATAATAACCAATATGAATGTGTACTAAATAAAGAGATATATTAAATCAAAACACTACATTGGACATAGAAAAATGATTGCATTTGCATAAATAATTTAAGCATAAACCAATTCATCATTTACAAAATTAATCAACCCAAGAAATTATAACAATTATCTCAAAAGATAGGTTGAAAGAATTAAACCAAATGAAGAACAAATCCCAGGTTGAAATCCATTGTAAATGTTTCATTGGCTTTTGATTTGAAACTCCAAACCTTCAATGGTGATCAATCAATGGAGGCATGGAGGAATTTTTGGGTGAAATGGGGCCGGTGCCCCATTTGGGAGCAATGTCCCGAAATGGGGACTTCCTTGAAAAAATGAAGGCTGTTGTGTATTAAAAATGAGAAGGCAAAGGAGTCACAATGAAGGCAGGGGTATTTTTGGAAGAACAAGGGAGGAAAGAGGGCTGAATTGGAAAGAAAATATGAAGTGGGCAAGGCTGGGTCGCAGGGGATCCAGGCTGGAAGGACGCGGGTCTGGCCATGGTTAAATGGGTTGAAGGTGTGAAGGGAAGTGGGTGGAACGCGGGTTGGATGGATCTGGGATGGGCCAGGGACTAGATCCACTAAGGTGCACGCGGGCCAGCAGTTGAGGATAAGGTGCGACACGTGGAGCGCTAAGGGAATCAACAGCGCACAGGGGAGTATCTAGACTTGACGCCCACCTCCTTGGAATTATAAAGTTTGCTCCGGTGCCCCTGGGCTTCCTGAAGTTGGCACCGCTTTCCCTCGTTGCCCAGCTCTTGCATATTGGTCCTCCGTTAGCCCAGTTAGCCTCTGTTAAGCCTGATTTGCCTTGGAATTCTTAACGGACTTTAACCAAATAATTTGTGATTCAACTTTTTAGCTCGAATTGCCTCGAACTTCGTGTTAAACACCATATAATTGCTTCGATTATGTATGAAACCTACATTAAGAACAAATACACAAATAATAATATTTCTAAAGCATAATTAACTCAAAAATAGCACAAAATAGAAGAAAATTCTCAGGAAAATTCGTGGAAATCTTGGGTTCATCAACACTCTCGACTGGCTTCATAAAGTGCGATCATCTCAGCATGATTTGACAATGTAGCAACTAGTGTTTGCTTTTGAGAACGCCAGAAAATTACGGTATCACCCATCGTAAAGACATAGCCGGTCTGTGATCTGGCCTAATGAGGATTAGACAAATAACCCACATCTGCAAAGCCAACTATTTCATCCTTTGATCTTCTAGAATAAAATAATCTCAAATCGATCGTTCCTTGAAGAATTACGAAATATGTGTTTGATATCATTCCAGAGTCTCCGTGATGGAGATGAACTATATATATCTTGCCAATAGATTTGTAACAGATGCTATCTCAGGTCTAGTACAATTAGCAAGGTACATGAGGGCTCCAATAGCACTTAAGTGTGGTACTTCAGGACCAAGTATCTCTTCATTCTCTTCACAAGGATGGAATGAATCTTTTTCAACATTCAACGATCTATTAACCATGGGACTAGTGAGAGGGTTTGCCTTATCCATATAAAAGCGCTTCAAACCCCTTTTTATGTAATTTGATTGGTGTACAAATTTTCCACTATGCAAGTGTTCTATTTACAAACCAAGACAGTATTTGGTCTGTCCAAGATCTTTCATTTCAAATTCTCCCTTTAGGTAATCAACTATTTCTTGAATTTCCTTGGGAGTCCCAATGATATTCAGATCATATACATAGACAGCAATAATTGCAAATCCAACTGTCGTATTTTTTACAAAGATACACGGACATAATTGATCATTCACATATCCGTCTTTCAGCAAATGCTCACTTAAGCAATTATACCACGTGCGTCTGGATTGCTTTAATCCATTCAGTGATCGTTGTAGTTTAATTGCACATAATTCTTTGGGCTTTGAGCTTAGTGCTTCTAGCACCTTGATTCCATCAGGAATTCTCATATAACTATCGGTATCTAATGACCCGTATAAATAAGCCGTTACAACATCCATGAGATGCAACTCTAGATTTTTGAAACCAATAAGCTTATTAGGTATCTGAACGTAATGGCATCCATTACAGGAGAATACGTTTCTTCATAATCAAACCCAGGTCTTTGGGAAAAACCTTGTGCAACAAGGCGAGCTTTGTATCTCACAATTTCATTTTTCTCATTTCGCTTTGAACAAAAATCCATATGTATCAAATAGGTTTCACAACTTCAGGTGTGACAATGATAGATCCAAATACATTTCGTTTATTCAGTGAACTTAATTAAGCCTGCATGGCATCTATCCATTTGATCATGTCATGCCTCTTTTAACATTCACATACAGAGTTTGGTTCGGGATCATCAGTCCCGTCATTAATTTCTTGTGATACGAATAAGAGAATATATCATCAATATTCTCCATTTCATCTCAGTTCCATATTTTTCCATTACACATGTAATTAGTGGAAATCTCATGGTTATTGTTACCTGCAGGTAGGGGTGGCAAAATGGGTGTTATGGATCAATGGATAATAGGCCATTATCCATGGTTATCCATGGATAATGGCCTATTATCCATTGATCCATAACACCCATTTTGCCACCCCTACCTGCAGGGCTTACTAGATTTGCATGATCGTGTGTTTCTTCTGGAACAATTTCACGATTGTGTGTTTCTTCTGAAACACATTCATGTGATTGGGTATTTTCAATCACCTTCATTTTTTGAGAATTTTTATCCTTTGAACCAATGGGTCGTCCACGCTTCAGACGTGTCGTAGATTCATTTGTCATATTCTCATTTGGTAGCCCTTTTGGTATTTCAATTCAGGCAGAAGCATTTATAGCAGCTACATGTGACTTTGTCACTCTCTTTGCGTCTATAAATGCATATGGCAATTGATTTGCTACATTTTGTAAATGTATGATCTTTTGAACTTCCAGTTCACGTTGCTTTGTGGGAGAGTCAAGGTGCAATAATGATGATGTGCACCATTTGATCTCGCTTCCCACTTGTTTCCCCTCTTCACCTAAAGGTGGAAACTTGTCTTCGTTAAAATGACAATCGGCAAAACGTGCCGTAAAAACATCACCGTTTTTGGTTCAAGATATTTTATTATAGAAGGAGCTTCATATCCAACTTACTCCCAATCTCATTTGTGGTCCCATCTTTGTGCGTTGTGGTGGAGCAATTGGTACATATACCGCACAACCAAAAACTCTTAGATGAGATAGATTCAACTCTCGCCTAAATGCCAGTTGTATTGGGGAGTACTTGTGATATGCACTTGACCTGAGACGAATCAATGTGGCTGCATGTAAAACAACATGACCCCATACAGAAGTAGGGAGCTTTGTTCTCATCATTAAAGGTCTGGCAATAAGTTGAATACGTTTGATCAACGATTCAGCCAAACCGTTTTGTGTATGAACATGAGCTACTAGATGTTCAACATCAATTCCTATTAATATACAATAATCATTGAATGCTTGAGATGTAAATTCACCAGCATTATCAAGTCTAACTTTCTTGATCATATAAACTGGGAATTGTGCTCTTAGTTTGATTATTTGTGCAAGGAACTTGACAAATGTCGTATTGCAAGTTGATAATAGACATACATGCGACCATTTGCTAGAAGCATCAACTAATACCATAAAGTATTGGAATGGTCCACTTGGTGGATGGATAGGTCCACATATACCACCCTAAATCCATTCCAAAAACGATGGTGATTCATTTCCAACTTTAGTTGGTGATGGTCTAATTATAAACTTTCCTTGAGAACAAGCATCACAGTGGAGTTCAACATATTAAAAAATCTTCTGGTTTTTCAATGGATGACCACTACAATTCTCAATAATTCTTCGCATCATTATTGAACAAGGGTGACCCAACCGTTCATGCCCAACTTTAAATGTTTCAGTAAACTTTTGGTTTACTATAGAATATGATTCAAATATTCTTATGATTGTATTGTACAATCCAGAAGATAGAACTGGCAATTTTTCCAATATACACTTGCTTCTGGAAGTGTCTGAGGTAATGCAAAGATATTCATTATTCCCATTGTTCATAGTCGCAATTTGATATCCATTCAGATGAATGTCTTTGAAACTTAACAAGTTTCTTTGAGACTTAAGAGAGAACAATGCATTACTTATCATGAATTTTGTGCCTCCAGGCATTAGGAAAATTGTTTTGCCAAATCCTTCAATTATTTTAGCATTACTAGATATAGTGTTGACATTAGCCTTGTCAACTTTGAGATAAGAAAAATACTTATTATCTTTAAGTATGGTATGCGTAGTAGCACTGTCTGCAAGACATAAATCTCCTCTTGGATTTTGGATTGAAACATATTTGTGATCTATTTCAATATGAGAGAAAGAAAAATAAGATGAATAAGTATGATAAGTACATTGAATACAATATATATATATATATATATATATATATATATATATATATATATATATATATATATATATATATATATATATAAACTTCATTGTTAACATGCTAGTATACATAGGAAAAACAGATAATACTCCTACATAACAACATTTTACTTTTTCCACAGCTTCTTCCTCGAACTCAGACCATAGCTTCATTCATATGTTAAATTATTGTTCATGACCAATATTTTCTCTAATGGTATTGGTCATATCGACGTTGGTCATATTATCAAAATCAAAATTAAGATCTTTAGGATCATTTTCAAGGAAATTTGTCTCAACATTTTTTCCTTTTTGTGATCTCTCATAAAGATCAACTAGATGTTTCGCCATACGGCATGTGCGTGCCTAGTGGTCGTTCATGCCACACCTAAAACATGAGCTTTTTTCATTGTTTTAACGCACATTTTGCCTACTCGAATAGTTATTTCTATCATCATCTCTGTTCCACTTCAGGCGGTGAGAGGAATGTCCATTATATGGATGATGATGATGATGAGTTATTCCTTCCACGACCTCTTCCTCGGTTTTGACTTCGACCACGACCTCGGCCTTGTCTATGATTTCCTTGGCCTCGACCACGACCGCGACCACGATCACTACCTCGCCCACGCTCTTTCCCTTCATCATACATAGACCCATTCGCTTCATGGAATGAGGCTGAACCAGTTAGACGAGATTCATGATTTTTCATTAGAATCTCGTTATTCTGTTCAGCTACTAGGAGGCAAGAGATCAATTCAGAGTACCTTTTAAAACCCTTTTCTCGATATTGCTGTTACAGGGGCATATTCGAGGCATGAAATGTGGAAAATGTCTTCTCCAACATATCATAATCAGTGATGGTTTCCCCACATAATTTCAACTGTGAGGTTATATTATACATCACATAATTATATTCACTGATGGTTTTAAAATCTTGTAGGCAGATATGAATCCAATCATAGTATGCTTTGGAGAGAATGACCGTTTTCAAATGGTCATATCTTTCTTTCAAACTATCCCAAAAAACGAGTGAATCATTAACCGTAAGATACTCCATATTTAAATCTTCGTGGACGTGGTGTCGAAGGAAAATCATGGCCTAAGCCCGATTTTGATTGCTTATTCATTCATTATTATATCGTTGGATAGTATTTTCTAGGTTCTTGGCAGCCAGGTGGGTTTCGGCATTTATTTTTCATGCCATATAATTCTTTTTGATATGTCCAACCTTTCAAATTCGAGCTTAGCGATGTTTGCCATTGTGAAGAAAAAGACGATGGGAATGTTAAGAGTAGAACGATTGTGTTGATAACGTGTTATAAAATAACCACAAACTTATGTCAAAAAGTGTATTAGAGAAAGAGAGAGAGAAAACTTTATTTAGATCTGAAGGATCGATATCTTCAATAACCACAGAATGTTCGGTATTTATAACCGAGCATTTACATATTATTGAAACAACCTGCATTAACAATTGTGATCACGCAAAATTCGTGGTGACCTTGTCCTTTTCTCCACGTAAGAAGCAAAGGTGGCTGGCTCTATTTGTTCCTGAATTGCAACCTGCACAAGACAAACAAACGTCGTTAAGGAGTCGAGTATGCCCCGACTGGAACCCTCCGGTGTGAGAATGATATTTCCGGTAGGGTGTATAATAAATGTGTCGCGATATTGGTTGTACAGATAAGTGAATATGATAAGCGAGTTAGGATATCTGAAAATTGGCTTACCTTTCAACAGTGGGGAATGTCTCATATTTATACATGATTGGCCTTGTGAGGTGGCGACCTTTGATAGGGGAACATGTTGCGGATGGTGATAAATGGTATGTAGCCCATTCAGGGATGATTGGACTGGTTCTGTCAGGGGGTTAGTGATTGCGTGTGTTAGCTCCTTCCAGGCCTTAGGAAGCTTCCTGTCATGGTCGATGATCATTGATTGTTTTGCCGAGGCCGAGGGGATTGAGGACAGTGGATCTCAATTCGTTTCTTGCCTTGGCTTAGTCGTGCTTAGAAGAATGTTTTTGCCGAGCTTGACTTGGCTTGGTTGCGTCGCTGACCGGGGATGGTCCTTATCATGGGTGGGTCCCGTGTTGGAGCCAATGAGGATTTTTGAGGTTTCATCCTTTCAGTGGCCCCCTACTTCTTGGCCGTATCTACCGACTTAAGGTCGAGAAGTATTTTCCTCGAATTCCTGGTGACGAGGAGACTATGCCGAGGTTGAGTATAATGCCTTCTCGGTGTTGTTTCGAGGTTTGGCGGAAGATAACAAGACGTTTCGGGTAACAGTCCAGTCATGACAGTTTGTCTTTTCAATGTCTAACGCAACATTAAATGTTGTTTTAGGCGGCTTTTCGAATTTCGAAAAGCTTTTATTGCCGCTCTTTTTCCCAGGGCAAAAATATGTAGGAAAAAATAGTGTCGTTTAGTTAGGTGTTTTAAAAAAAACACTCAGGTTGACCCGATGGGAATGGGTGCTCCGCTAGTCTGCGACGTCGTTTCAGGTAGGGATATAAGAACTTTTTCTTCTTTTTACTTTTCACTTTTCACCGTCTTACTGTTTTTCCAGCTCCACTCTTGCTATCCCAGGCGATTTCCGACGATCTTTTCCGGCAATCCTTCCCGTGCCTCTTCTTGGTTGTACCGTAGGTTTGCCCTTTTCTTTCCTCTATTTCCTTCCTGTTTTTCTGGTGGTTGTCTTTGTCATCCATTTTTTTCTTTTGGAGCACTTGTCTTGTCCAGGGGTTTTCTCCCTTTTTTTTTGATTTTCCATAGTCTTTCTGGTTTTTTCAGGCGTATCTTCATCGTTTGTTGGTTTTTTCGGCATTCCTTCAGGCTTCGTTTCTCGGTACGGTATTGCTTTCGAAAACCCTTTTTCTTCTTTCTTTTCTAAGTATGTCTCATAGATTTCCTTTTCCTGTTTTTTTGTCCTCCTCGTCCAGTAGGTCCTCCATGGAGTTGATTGATTACTGGAATAGGGTTATTTGCATACCAATGTCAGTTAGAAGTCCTCTCCTTCCTCTCCCTAATAATGTAGTCGGGGTTTCCCCCCTGGCCAAGGGTGTCTCTGGTGAATTTCCTTGTGCCAAGGACCTTTCTCGTGCCGAGGTACCCCATCCTATTGTGATTAGTCCTCGTGCCAAAGCTCCTCTTCAGGCCGAGTCTAAATCTAATGTCAAGGTTCCTCTCCGAATCGAGTTCAGGGAGGATCAGTTAAGTGACAACGAGGTTGAGTCCATTCCTCGTGGCCCAGCTTGGATGGGTGTTGATGTGAGTGTGTGTTTGGTCGAGGAGAGGGTTGTAGATAACACTATTTATGTAGAAAAAACTGTGAACCCTTTGAGCTCGGGTACTTCTTCTTCGTGCTCGATTTCCTTCTGTGGATTTTGATGACGAGGGCCCGTTCTTAGAGTCAGTCTTTGGTAAATCTCTTCGTGGGGGCCCTATGTACCGGTAATATCAAGGTAGGTGGGTAGCGGTCACTCCTCGGTAAGCGAGGTTCCTCCTTGCGAGCTTTGGAGTGAAGGTTAGCGTGCATTGGAAGTTTGGTGATGAAGTTTTCTTTGCTCCTGATTACCTTTCTAGTACTCCTATGAGGGTGTTCGAGGGCAGATACCGTGTTGCGCTAAGTCTGATTGCTCAATTTTTCACCAGGGAGAGAGTTCTGCATTACCATCAAGTTGAGAGGGCTCTGCATCGTTGGCAGCTTGGAAGAATGGCGAGTGGACTCGAGGCTTCTATGTCTGGACAAGCTGTTAATGATGGCGAGAGGACTCCTCGTTTCTTGAGGCCTTTCGAGAACAAGATAAGATTGCGCAATGTAGAGGAATGGTCTCGTGCATACGGCTCTAATTTTTTCCGGGGTTCGGTCCCAGATCCTGCCTTGGGTCTTCCCGAGCTGCGCGATCTTCGTAGCTATGTGGGCTTCTATTCGAGTCTTTTCGAGTCGTCGGGGCTGCGTCTTCCCCTTAATCCTTTTATTTGCGAGTTTTTGACTCGACGAGCTCTGTTCCGTTGGACCTGACTCCTAACTTGACCCGGGCCTTGGTCAGTTTCATAGTTTGCACCCAGTCGAATGGGTTCGAACCCACCCTTTCACTTTTCTGCTATTACTATAAGGTTAGTATTTCGATGAATCGGTTAACTACTTTGAGGCATGTACAAGGGTTTCCTTTGTTGGCCAGTTTTGGGAATAAGGATCATCGGTGGTCCGAGAAAGTGATCCTGGTTGAGTCGAGCCGAGGATGGAATTTTGAGATTCCCGAAGGAAAGCCTCATGGCCTTTTGAAGACCAAGAGTCTTAGCGCTGCGATCCGGAGATAAAGGTTGCTATCGAGGCCCCATTGCTCAGTGCCGAAGGGGAGCAGGTTCGATCCTACAACTGGAAAGCCATGGTTGAGGATGAGGGCCTGTTATCCAAGTTTAGGGTTTCTGCTGCCAATGTCGAGGGGGTTGAGAGGGCTTACTCGGATTTTGAGTATGTGAGCCGAGATAATTGGGCCCTTCATCGAGGATGGGTGTTTGGCTCGGATTGTTCAGAATGTAGGGGTGTAGATGGGCCTGGTTGCCCCGTGCCAGGTTAATATTGTTATTTCTGCTTTGTTTATTTCTGTCTTTTGTATGTACTGTTATATATGTCTTTTGGTTTCTGATGTGAGCCTTTTAATTTGTAGATATGGGCTTGACTCGCGACGCTATCATGGCCCGGAAGAAAGTCGAGGCGGAGAGGAGGGAGGCCGAGCTGAAGGCCTCACACGAGCGAGCTCTAGCTCGCGGCGATCTCGAGTCCTTGCCGTTGGTCGCCATGTTGGAGGATCCATCCAAGGTGACGGTCGTACCCCCTCCATCGACCCCCAAGGCGAAGAGCAAACAGCCTGTCCCTGATGCTCCAAGGCCTAAAAGACAAAGGCTCGGCCCGTCTCGTGGCCAGGTCACACCCTCTTCGATTTCTGCCGAGACAACGCTGGCCTCGACCCCTGACAACCCTCCTACTACCGAGGATGCTAACGATAATGACCATCTTTGTAAGTCGGTCAATTCATTCCCTCCTTCCTTTATCGGTTATGGTCGAAGGTTGATGGCCCAGAGCATCCCTGCCGAGTCCGTGGAGACGCTTGTTCCGCTCAAGGAGTTCCAGCTAAATGACCTTAGCGCGTTGGCTATTAGTGAGCTATGTGGACCCAGTCTGGTTTTTGTTTTTTCATTTTGGTTTTACGTTTGTTGCTCATTGTCCGACTTTTGTCCTTTCAGCTAGGTATATGTCATGCTACGTACGACGCCAAATTAGGTCAGCTGCCGAGTCCGTGTCTGTCCTGGAGCGGGACTTGGCAAGTGTGAAGGGGGAGCTTTCGTCCTCGATCGAGAAAGTAGCGTCCCTTGAAGGGCGAGCTGTTGATCAAGAAAACGAGCTTTCAAACCTTGGTGTTGAGAAGACGACCTGGCTGATGAGGGAAAAGGTGCTGCAGGGAAGCGCCGACGAAAGAGATCGTTTGAAGAGAGTTGTGGCTGATCTCGAGGCTAAGCTGGAGGGTCTGCCTAACGAGAATGCTCGCTTGCAAGCTGAATTGGCCGTGAAGCCCAATAGCGAGGAGGTCTAGGATAAGTATCAGGGCACGCAGGCATACGAGGAGGAGGCTCTTGATTATATGGAGAGGGGCTAGATCTAGACTTTCAGGGCTACGGTTGCGGTTGCGGTTGGCGTGCCTGTGCCTGAGGTAGTAAAGTTGTTGGCCTTGCCTCGTACGGCCCAGAGTGCCGAGGTGTCTCCTCTCTCGTTCCTTTTGATGAGAGCGAACTGAGCGAGATAAGGTTGGCAGACCTTTCGGCCCAGGCTCCTAAATGGCTACCTGCTCTTGCCGAGCAGAATTTGTTTGCCCAGATGGCCCATGAACGGATTTGGTTCAAGGCGAGTTATCTCCCATATGGGTCGTCGGGGGCTATTTCTTCGTCTTCTCAGGTTGGGTATGTCGGGGACCGACTTATGAAGGAGCTAGAAGGCCAGAAGACTAGCCGGGATGAGCTATCTCAGCGGTAGTGGGAATCTGAGCGGGTGGCGGCTCGTGAAGAGGAGATGAGGGAGTAGTGTAGTGTTTAGTAGTGTCGTTTCGAACAAGATACAGTTATGTTTTGTAATAATTTTTGTAGTTTTTTAATGTTGTGCCTATTTTTCCCTGATTTTTGCTTATGTTATGAGTTTCTGGGTGTTTTCCTTTTTTGTTTTTTGAAGGCATTAGAGCCCGGCCTCTCCTCAGATAGGCGAGGAGGTTTTGAAGGCATTAGAACCTGGCCTTTCCTTGGCTAGGCGAGGAGGTTTTTGAAGTTTAGTGTTTAAGTGCAGTGTGTAGAAGACACATTTTTACTAAGACTTTTGCTTAAAACGAAAGTAAGTAGATTACTGGTAGTATATTTTCAAGTGGTCTGAATGCCATGGGTTCTTAAGTGGGGTTCCGTTTGGTTTTGCGTGCCTGTAGATTCCAGCCCGGATGATGTCTGTGACCTGGAATGGTCCTTCCCAGTTGGGAGAGAGCTTGTTTTTTTCCCTGTTTGTTTCCAGTGACCTCAATTTTTCTCAGCACTAGGTCGTCGATCGAAAATGTGCGAGGGTTCATTCTGTTGTCATGATGAACCTTGGAGAGCTTTTTGTAGTTGATGGATTTTAACCTGGCTCCAACCTCCTTTCTTCAAGGTAGTCAAGGTCTAGCTTCCTTGACTCAATGTTGGTCTCTTCATTAAAGTGGATGGCTCTTGCCGTAGGTAGGGCCATTTCTAATGGAGCCATGGCCTCTGTCCCATAGGTCAAGGAGAACGGTGTTTCTTCTGTTGAGGGCATAGAGGATTTGCTTGTTTCCTGCCTCCGCTTGGCCATTTCCTTGCGGGTGCGCTACTGAGGACTTCCAATGGCGGACCCCTCTTTCCTCGCAACTTGCTGTGAATCTGCTGGAGAATTGCGTGCCATGGTCCGACACGATTGCCCTTGGTACTCCATATCTGCATCAGATGTTGTCTCGAATGAAGTCGATGGCCCTTCGTTCGGTGATGCTTGCTAGGGGCCTTGCTTCGATCCATTTTATAAAGTAGTCTACTGCCACTATTACAAATTTGTTCTTGCCCTTTGCTAGAGGGAATGGCCCGATCACATCGAGGCCCCACATGTCGAATGGCCACTGTCCTCAATGCCCTCGGCCTCGGCAAAACAATCAATGATCATCGACCCTGACAGGAAGCTTCCCAAGGCCCTGAAGGAGCTGACACACGCAATCACCAACCCCTTGACAGAACTAGTCCAATCATTCCTGACGGGGCTGCAGACTATTTATCACCAGCCGCAACATATTCCCCTATCAAAGGCCGCCACCTCACAAGGCCAATCAGGTATAAATAGGAGACTTTCCCCACTGTTGAAAGGTGAGCCAATTTTCAGATATCCTAACTCGCTTATCATATTCTCTTATCTGTACAACCAATATCGTGACACATTTACTATACACCTTACCGGAAATCTCATTCTTACGCCAGAGGGTTCCAGTTGGGGCACACCCGACTCCTTAATGGTGTTTGTTTGTCTTGTGCAGGTTGCAATTCAGGAACGAATAGAGCCAGCCACCTTTGCTTCTTACGGGACAAAATGACAAGGTCACCACGGATTTTGCTTGATTAGTTTGGTTCCGTTGCCGGGAATCGAACCCGAGTCTCCTGGGTGAAAGCCATATATGGCCAGATTCCCTGGTTTTGATCACCATATCATCTATGTAGGCCTCGACGTTTCTTCCCAACTGATCCCCGAAAACCCTGTTCACCACTCGCTGGTAGGTGGCGTCTGCATTCTTTAGGCCAAACGACATCATGTTGTAGCAGTAAAGAGGCCCCACATGTCGAATGGCCACGCTGCTATTACGGGGGTCTGGGGTGCCGAAGGTAGTCTCAGGATGTTTGCGAATTTTTGACATTTGTCGCATTTTCGAGCATGTACCTCGGCGTCTTTCCTCAACGTGAGCCAATAGTACCCATGAAAGATGATTCTGTCGGCCAGTGTTCGATCTCCCGGGTGACTTCCACATACCCCTCCATGTACCTCAGTCAGTAGCCCTTGTGTGAATTCTGGGCGAACATACCTTAGGAGAGGCTTTGTGAAAGATCGTCTGTATAGTATATCTCCGATTACTGTGTATCTGGCTGACCTTATTACCATGGCCCATCCTTGCTCTTTGTCGCTGGATAATACTCCCTGGTCGATGTATTTTTTGATGTCGTCGATCCAGCTTTCTGTGGCTTGTTCTATCATCATCATTTTTTCTTTATCAATGGCCAAGGTGTTGAGGATTTCGATCCATGTTCTGGAGGGAGCTCGCCGGGCTCGCTTGTGGCTATTTTGGAGAGATAATCAGCTTTTACCTTTTTGGCCCTTCCTATTTGCTCCAGTTCCCAATATTTTAATCGAGTGAGGATGCTCAGGGCGAGCTCTTTGTATTTGTCCAGTGTTGGGTGGTTGACCCCATACTCCCCTGAAATCTGCTTCACGACGAATTGGGAGTCGATGCAGATCAAGATTTGAGTTACTCCCATTTCGACAGCTAACTCGGTACCTGCCATTAGTGCTTCGTATTCGGTAACATTGTTCGATGCTGGAAAGTTCAGTTTGAGTGCTTTGCTGATCTCCGTCACCTCTGGTGCCGTGAGTAGGATGCCTGCTCCGTTTCCATTTTTGCTCGATAATTCGCCTCACTTAACAATGTCCAGGGCTGAGCTGGTCTTTTTGGACGATCCAACTCTTGCCCGGGCACTTGCTCGTTCATGGGGGGTTCAGGGTCTGGGAGGGTGCTTTTCTCCTCTGCCGAGTTAAAGGAGGTTTCTGCAATGAAGTCTGCTATGACTTGAGCTTTAATTGACTTTCTGTAGGTGATTGCATACTCTGTCAGTTCAACAGCCCATCTCATCATCCTTCCTGCGACGTCTGGTCTATGCAGGATCCTTCATAATGGTAGATCGGTGTACACCCCGATCTCATGTGCTTTGAAGTATGGCTTTAGCTTCCTCGTCGTCATCATTAGGCAAGTATCACTTTTTTTATCTTAATATACCTTGTCTCGACCCCGATGAGCGCATGAGACACATAGTAGATGGGTCTTTGGTGTGCCTCTTCTTCTCGCAGTAGGACCGATGCTATGGCTGTGTCTGTAGCCGAGAGATAGACGTAAAGTCTCTCTCCTGGTACGGGGCAGCTGAGCAAGGGTAAACTGCCGAGATACTTTTTGAGCTCGATAAAGGCGAGGTCGCATTCCCCGTTCCACACAAATTTCTTTGCTCCTCTTAATATTTTGAAGAAGGGGAGACTTTTTTTGCCGATCTTGAGATGAACCTTCCCAGGACCACAATTCTTCCGTTCAGTTGTTGCACTTGCTTGATGCACTTTGGGGGTTTCATATCAGCCAATGCTTTAATTTTTTCGGGGTTTGCCTCTATTCCTCGTTCATTCACCATGTACCCCAAAAATTTTCCCGCTATTACGCCCAAGGCACATTTGGCGGGATTGAGCTTCATTTTGTTTTTTCTGAGGTTTGTAAATGTTTCTCTGAGGTCGTCGATGTGGCTAGATTCCTTGGTTTTGATCACCATATCATCTATGTAGGCCTCGACGTTTCTTCCCAACTGGTCCCCGAAAACCATGTTCACCATTCACTAGTAAGTGGTGCCTTCATTCTTTAGGCCAAACTGCATCATGTTGTAGCAGTAAAAAGCCCCTGCTGCTCGAAAGGTCGTGTTTCGCTGATCATCTTTTCACATTCTAATCTGGTGGTATCCTGAATAGGTGTCCACGAAGCTCAAGATTTTGTAGCCCGAGATAGAGTCAACCAGTTGATCTATCCTCGACAGTGGGTACCAGTCCTTTGGGCATGCCTCGTTCAAATTGGTGAAATCAACACACATTCTCCACTTCCCGTTATTCTTCTTCACCATCACCACATTTGCAATCCACGTGGGGTAGTGGATTTCTTTTATGATCTCAGCTCATAGCAGTTTGGCTATCTCTTCTTTGGCTATCTCTTCTTTGATTGCCTCTTGCTTTTCGGGGGAGAAGTACCTCGGCTTTTGCTGGATGGGTGTAACCGTTGGGTCGATGCTCAGTCGAAGGACCGCTACCTCTTCGGCTATGCCTTCCATGTCCTCGGCTTTCCATGCGAAGATGTCTGTGTTACTTATTAAGAATTCAATGATTGTTCTCCGTTCTTCGCCTGCTATTTCCATCCCCACTTTGATTTTTTGGTCGAGATAGCTGAAATTGATGATGACCTCTTCGACGTCCTCTAAAGGCTGTAATATCGGGTCGTCTCGTATGTCGAGGCTATCGATTTCCATTTTTTCACCCTCGGCCGTTGAAGGTTCTTTTTCCTGGTGCAGGCTGGTCTCGCCGGCCCGCCTTGATTGTTATTGGGTGGAGCTTTCTCCATTGAGCCCACGAGCTCATTTGACAACATGTTCGTCTTCCCTCTGCTCGGCCTCTTCATTCTTTTTTCTGCATCTCTCTTCTCGTTTATGAGGTATTCCAGCGTAGTTCTTGCATCATTTTTTAGGATTCCTACCCCACTCGAGGTCATGTATTTGACCCTTTGGTGCGCCATGGAGGCAACCATCCTGAATTTTGCCTGAGACAGTATGTCGAGAATGGCGTTATATGGTGATGGGAGGTCGAGGACTAGGAAGGTGATTTCCTCACTTCTGGCAATGTCTCCCTCCCCTAGGTGAACTTTAAGAGCTACGGTTCCTTTTGTCGACACTTTGTGGCCCGTGAATCCTTCCAATTGAATTCGACTTGGCGTGAAGTGAGAATTGCCGAGCCCTAGTGCTAGAAAGCATTTGTAATACATCACGTCTCTTCCTGTGCCTGTATCCACCAACACTCTTTTGACGAGACTGTTGTGGATCCCAATTTGCAAGGTTAATGGATTTTGTCGAGCTGCTGTATGAACGGCTAGTTCGGCATCTTTGAACTCTATTTCATGCTCAATCACCTCTTCCATCATGTTATCGACCGAGTTGTTCAAGCTGTTGATCGCATTTTTTAATTGTGCAATACTCTGAGCCTCTTCTTGGATGGTGTTGATCACTGGTCTATCATTTGGCTGTCGATTGTCGCCCCCTGGAGCCCTCGGTCCAGGGGTGCGATTGTTTGGCTCTCGTGCTTCGAACCTCCGATCCCCCTCGTTGATGACCCGATGTATAGCTCTTTTGAGCCGGATGCATTCTTCCGTTAAGTAGTCGATCTCATTGTGGAAGGCGCATCTTTTTATCGAATTTCGGATCTCGAGGGGTGATTTCATGGGGTATGGGGATCGTATCTTGTTTCCCACTAGGAGGACATTCATGATGTGTTCTCTTGATGCATTGAGAGAGGTAAAGTCCTCTAGCTCGTTGTCTCGCCTTGGGCCCCTGATTTCGCCGGTGAACTTTGCCTTAGTGGCTAATTGGGCTGCGTATCAGTTAGCGTGGCAAATGTGTATAGAACTTTGCCTTAGAATAGTTTTCTAGACTTCACAGGTTCAGCGAAAGACTTCGGCTGAAGGCTTCTCCAGAAGACTTCAAGCAGCCTCCAGCGGCAGACCTTGTCTGCACTCGAACATCATGACTTGTCCAAGACTTCCAGACTTCAAAGATTAAGTTGATTATTTAATTCAAGCCTAAATCAGTTTGAATTTGAATTAAATCATCACTAGATCAACGCTGACTTCTCAGACACGTCCCTCCAGCTTTTCCGAAAAAGCATGAAGACTTTCGTCTCCTGAAAAATGACAAAGCATGTGCATATACTGACACATACTGACTGTACCAATTACTGCAGGTCTGCAACTCTGATTGTCGCTCACCTGCTAGTTGCTGCAACAACTCTTCACCATTCTCTACTCAGTATCAGTTGAAGAAGAAGTCAACAAATAGCTCCATGCATTTAATGCATTCAACCTAATAGAGCTGTTATTCACGTCGTCTTCTCCAACGATCTCAAGAATGCCCAAGCTATAAATACTGCCATTAAAGACTGAAGAAAACAATGCTCTGAATCTTTACAACAATATCAAGCTTTATATACTCAGTGCATTCAAGAGATCATTAACTGATGAACAAAGTCTTCAACAACAACAAGAAGATCTGCATCAACCATTAATCTTTTGCTTCTTATTGTTGTTCCTTCTACTATTCTTCTGCACATTGAATATTCTGTTTTATCCAGATATTCAATACCCCCACCCCAAACACAAGTCAAATATTTTGTACACGATCCATTGGACATTTCTGTAATAGAACTAGTGGAAAATATAGTGCACATTTAAATACTGAGGCTGACTGCCTTGGTGGTGGACGTAGCACTCTTTATAGTGCGAACCATCTCAAAATATATGTGTTCTTTACTTACTGCTTTACGCTGATTTCATATCTGTTAACTTATTCCTTCAGCTGCTAACTTGAGTAACTAGCTAAGTCTATCGGTAGTGCTTCACCAGCAGACTTAGTCTGTCTTCCTTACAAGACTTCCGCTACTTCAATCTTTTTAATAGATTGCAAGTGCTTGTTTTAGGAATCAACACGAAAAGTTTTAAGTGTTTAATAAGCTAATCAACCCCCCCTTTAGCTTATTATTGTGCCCTTTGGGACTAACAATTGGTATCAGAGCTCAACTCTAAGAAAACTAGTTTTTCCAAGATTAAACTCTTGAGAGATACGATTCAATGGCACAAACACACTACATGCTACCTACGTCAAATGCGAACCACGTCCCAATATTGGACGAAGGCCATTTCGATGTATGGAAGGATAAGATAATGTGTTTTATGAATTATATTGACAATACGTTATGGAAGTGCGTACTAGCAGGACGTCATGTACCAATGAAGGTAAATCTTCTGGTAAGCATTGCTGGTAATCCTGCTGAAGTACCAAAAGAAGAATCAAAATGGACTGAGGAAAAAGAAAGCTAGTGGAGCTGGACAGTAAAGCCATCAACATCATAACAAGCTTACTAGACACCAGTACTTACCAACAAGTGATCCGGTGTACTATTGCCAAAGAAATGTGGGAAGCTCTTGTTGAATAATTGGAAGGAGACCAAGATATAAGAGACAACAGGAAGTACACATTCATGTAACAATTCGATTCATTCAAAAAGGATCCCAAGGAAACCTTGAGACAAGTATATGATCGATTCAGTGAGGTAATAAATAGTTGTTTTTCTCTTGGTAAAACTTATGAAAAGAAAGAAATGAACATGAGATTTATAGGCTCTCTAGGTAGTCTATGGCATGTTAAGACTACCGCCATGAAAGAATCCAAAAACTTAAATGAAATGACTCTCTGTAGTCTTTATGCAAGTTTAAAGGTTTACGAGTTCGAAGTTAATCAAGCTCTAGAGCAGGACAAGCAGTTCAAAACCTTGTCCTTGCCAGCCATGGTACAAGAACAAACCCCAATTGAAAACAAACCTTCTACTTCCTCCAGCGAAAACGATTTTCTTTCTGATAAACAATTCGCTATGTTCGTAAAACGTTTTTAAAAATTTGCAAAATATGGAAGGAATGACGCACACCAGCAGCCTTTTAGAAAATCTGCTAAAAGCCCATCTAACAATGAGCTAGTGTGTTATAACTGTAGAAAACCTGGTCATTTTGCATCTAAATGTTCAAAGCCAAAATTTAAGTATACCGAAAGCCTCCTTATAAGAAATTTCAAAAACAAAAAGGTATGCTGGCTAAAGACATTGAAGAGAAACATGTTGCTACATGGTTTGAGACAGATTCAGAAGAGGATGCAGACAATTGTGAGCAAGCCAATATATGCTTAATAGCTCATGAATCAAGTCCCACCTATGACTCTGAACATGAATTCGAAATCTCACCCAGTCCCTTCGTAAAAGGTGATATCAACTGTGAAAACTTTAGTAAGGAAGAACTGCTCAAGGATAATCAAGAAATTCTTGAGGAGTTCAACTCTTTCAGAGTAGCCTATGTAAAACTCGCAAAGAACTTTGAAAAGCTTGTCGCCGAGAAATCAGAGATTCAAACTCTCAATAGCTGTCAACAAGAGAGTATCAAGCTAAAAGGAGAAAACAAATTTCTTTGTGACAAAGTTGATTGCCTAACTGAGCACATCAAAAGGGCTAAACCTTGAGAAAATTGCCTTGCAAAAGACAATTGACTCCTGGAACAGCTCTAAGGAAACCTTCGAGGATATCCTCTCTAGCCAAAAGCCAAGTGGAGATAAATCAGGCTTAGGCTATAATGATGAGCCCAACATTGCATGCACTTCTGTCACAGGGAAAGGTGAATCCTCCAAGACTGTTGATGATACTTCCTTCTCCAAACAGACCTTCGGGAACAAGGGTAAACATGGACTTGGCTATACAAGTGAACCATATGTTTACCCCAAGGCTCGCAAAGGGAAAGCCAAAGAGATTGTCTCTAATGAGAAGCTTGAGAAAGGAATGGTAGAGAAATCAAAGTCTACCGACGACAGCTCTGCTAAAGCAAAGTCTGCTGGCGGTAGACCCTCGAAATCTCTGCTGGTACTGTCAAGTTTGTCTATGAAATGGCTAAGGCACCCAAGTTAATTGACAATAAAATTAAAGGAATTATGTTGAATCCTCCTAAAACAGTTAACAACAGACCAGCCAAGGCTAAGTCTGCTGGTAACAAATCAAGGAAGATTCAACAGAAATCAATTAAGCCTACTGTCAACAAGCTAGCTGAACCCAAGGCTACTGTTGGGAAGAAGGAAAGTCACAAGCACTCTACAGCTAAAGATAATCACTATCCTCCATGGAACTTTTATTTATGTCATTCTTGCAACTGCTTAGGCCATCTAGCCCTAGAATGCTTACTAAGGTTCACACCAAAATCCGAGAGACATAGTTCTCTCAAGGTTAGGCAGGTATGAGTCCCAAAAGGTTGCTAATCCTCAAGACCCAAAACAAAATAAAGGGGACCTTGTTCCTTTGACTTTTTCAAGTCTACTTCATGGCTATAGATTCAGATGATAAGGACATCTGGTACCTCGATAGTGGTTGTTCAAGGCACATGACAAGGAACATAAGTCTACTCTCAGATATAGCTGAAGCTAAAGGTCCTACGGTGATTTTCGGCAACAATGCAAGAGGCAGAATAATTGGGTATGGCTTAATCACTAGAGGAAGTTTCTCCATCAACAAAGTTTCTCTAGTGAATGGCTTAAAGCATAATCTTTTAAGCATATCCCAATTCTGTGACAAAGGTCTTATCTGCCAATTCTCCTCCAACCAATGTCTCATCAGAGATCCTCTAGCCTTTGCCTAGTTGCGAACAACATTCGTGACAACAGTTGGCTTTGGCATAAGCGTCTCAGTCACCTCAACTTTAAGTACCTCTCCAAGCTCTCCAGAGATGGGCTTGTCAAAGGTCTACCTACGGTGTCTGCCGACCACGACAAAAGTTGCAAGGCTTGCCAGTTAGGAAAACTCTCCAAGTTTTCCTTCAAGAGCAAGTCAGTCATGTCAACTTCCAGACCTCTTCAACTTCTGCACATGGATCTCTTTGGACCAATCACTACAGTCAGTATCTCCGGAGACAAGTATACACTTGTAGAAGTTGATGACTACTCTAGGTTCACCTGGATCGAAACAATGACCTCAAATGAGACATATGATCTAGTCACCGCTCTTTTCAGAAGACTTCAAACCCAAAAGCTTGAAGACATATGTGACATCAGATCAGACAACGACATCGAATTCAAGAACAACGGTGTTGAAAGATACTGTGATGACCACGGGATCGGCCACAACTTCTCTGTTGCTGGAACTCCTCAACAAAACGGTGTAGCTGAACGGAAGAATAGAACACTCATTGAAGCAAAGAAGAACTATGCCGCGAAGCTAGACTTCGAAATACTTCTCGTCAATTCGCTTGTTTTACCCAGAATCGATCCCTGGTAAACAAATTTAATAATAAAACTCCATATGAAATATGGAGAGGAAGAGCCCCAAATATAGGATTTTCAAAATCTTCGGCTGTAAATGTTTTATTCTATATAATAGAAAAGAATATAGAGGTAAATTTGATTCAAAATCAGGCGAAGGAATTTTTCTGGACTATTACAATCATTCAGAAGCATTTCGCATATTTAACAAACATTGTGACGCCCCGCTCCTTCGTTATCTCGGTTTGCGTGCTATTCTTGCACTTCTTCTTTTGTCGACGGTATGTTTGGGTTGCGAGAGGGACTAGATATGTTTGAGAGACCATATTAAGACCAAAACATTATTAAGAGACTCCATATAGTTGTTGACTTGCTAAAGTCACAAGTCGTGACTCGACGATAGTCGGAATGCGACGCGATTGAGGGTTTACTTCCGTTTTGTGTTCGTGACCTCGGTTTGGGTCCTAGACCTCTTTAAGATAGTTTATTAACATGTTTAGATGTGTTAGACTTCAAGTTGGAGGTGTTCCTTGAGTCTATCGATGATTTGGAAGTTTTGGGGATAGCGTTCGTCTCTATCGCGTAGTTCGGGAATCGAGTCGCGTAATCGCCTCTCCTTTGGGATTCTTATCTCCCTAGTTGTTATTCAACTTCCTAGAAGTATTTAAGCTTCTTCATTAGCCCTTAGACTTGCCTTAGAAGTTCCCTCTCATGGCTCGTTTGATTTCGAGTTCGTTCGTCGTCCCGGTTGCACGTTGTTGCACCCCTTCCCGGTTTCGCTCCGAGTTGTTTCGGGAGTTGTTTGGGTGTGTTTTAGACTTGTTTTGAGTTGGGTTAGACCTTAGGATGGTTGCCCATAAGTTTGGGATCATTTAGGACAAGTTTAGATCAAATTTTGGAGGTTCAGAGGCCGAGGCGGCCGCATGGAACCTCGTGAGGCGCCCGCCTCAAGTACTGAGAGCAATCCTTTGTGCAGAGCAAGTGAGGCGGCCGCATGGGAGGGAGTGAGGCGCCCGCCTCACTTCCAGAATGCTGTTACGGGATTTTTCTTCCCCTGTTTTGAGTTGTGACGTGTTTTACCTATTCTACCCTCATTAAACCCCCTCCAAACCCTTCCTAACCCCTCATACTTAACCCTAAACATGTCCTAACATTATTTAGAAGTTAATTGAGGTTAGATTAGTGTTTGATTATCCCTAATCTCCACTAATTGCACTTGAGAAATGTCCTTTGTGCCCTTCTTGTTTTGGGAGTATAAATACCCACAACCCTTTGCAATTTACTGAAAACCATTTCATTTCTCATCCTCCACATTACGTATTAGAGAGAGAGAGAGGGAGCTTGGAGATTCAAGCCCTAGCTTCATCCTTCCTCCGATCCAAGACGATCCGACCACCCGATTTCCTTCAAACTTCGGATTCTTGAAGCCCTCGACGAGTAGAACGACTTCACCGATCGGATTTGTGTTCTCTTGAGTTTTCACTCAAGCTAGGTAAGTTACTTTCTTTTGATTTCGGTTCATTGGCCCTAAGGAAAACAATCTATATGCTAATTGTGGGCAATGAACACCTTGTATGCCTTGTTTGCCCAATTTTGGGGATTTTTGAAGTATGAACTTGTTAGGGGTATTTGTAGATGACTCCTATGATTATTGAAGTATATGATTTCTCTTCATTTTGTGTTTCTAGGCTTGAGCATGCTAGAAATCATGCCTTTATGCTATTTGGGTTTATGGTGGAATTATGCCTATGATTGGGGCTTTGGGTGTATGAACTCACATGATAGTATGAGTAGGAACATTTAATTGAAATTGTATGATTTATGAAATGGGTTTGATCTATGTTGGGATTATTTGTGGATTTTAGACTTGAGAGTCAATTCCAAAATATTGGAGAAATTATTGTTAGTTGAAGTAGGATTAATGTTGAGATGGATGAAAGGTTTAAGAATGAAACTTAGTATTTGGACTCATCGGAGTCATAATAGGTTCATTATCGTGTTAACGAATTAGGGTTGAAGTCCTACGTCATTTGGGTTTCGTTGACTATGTCTATGACGAATCCTTGGATTTTAGGCTTGGGAGATAAGCGGATTATTTTTGGGATAAATTCTATAAACTTGAATGATGTGCTAATTTTGGGTTGTATGAAATGTGTATTAATGAAATGTGACATTTAGACTCAATGGAGTCATTTTGGGTTCAATAAGAAGTTAGTGAGCCTTATATTGAAATCCTACGATGTTCTGGTTTGGTTGGTTTTGATTGTGAGTACCCGAGCATCTCGACTTGTGTCCCATTTGTGACACCCATGTTATAGAGACCTATTGGGAATTTGTTTAGAACGTGCTTGTAGAGCACGGTGTATTAGAGACCAACCCATGGTCTCGAGTGCCATTTAACATTGATTATTCGATGAATTCACTATAAGGAATTTAGTCGCGAGGATAAGGAAATACTTGCGGGATTTGGACTACAAGGTAGTCTTGTCATTCACGAGAGTGGTCTTGAGGATGTTGTTTACAAACGACGAGCGGGACTTGGGTTGAGTCCGATGTGCCTATAAGAGAAGCTTAATGCTAAGCCTTGATTTGTGGTGGTTCTTAGACTAAGTAGTAGTCTTTGATTTAATCTTGAGTAGAGGACTATAGTAGACCTCATTTTGTGAATTGTTGGGCTTATATGCTATTCTTGAATTGGTGATGACTTGAGGTTTATGAATACCTCAATACGTGGTTTTTGAACTAAACTTATAAGTTAGTTGAACATGTTGAGTGTGTACAAGTATGTGCATTGTTTATTGGGTTTTGTAGAGCATTATGACCTACTTGAATTAATAAGTTCTTTTGTGATGAACTTGGTCCTTATCGGTTTATACAAGTAAATAATCTACTTGATCATCTTGATTTTGAGTCCAGCTGGCGTCTTGGTCGTTTTGTCGGCAATGGGACGATTCATGGCCTTTGGAAACATTCGCTATGAATCGCCGCATTGGTACCCTTTCTCCTCACTATTTGGCCGATAGTGGGATGTGGTCTCGTATTAGCGGCTCCTAGCCTGATATCGAGCTCCCATTTCTCATCCCCGGAGTCGGATGAATGTAACGCGGAACTCATTAAAGAAAACTGGTGAGTTATGATCATTTGAGGAATGAAACCCAGTTTATGATCATTTGAAGGGCTAGGCCCAGGTCTTGGTTAAATATTGAGGGCTTGTCCCAGTTCCTGATTTTACGTGCTTATGTATAAGCACTTATATGAAAGAAAACGTGCTATATGGTTTATGAAGTTTATGCTACGTGATGTCATGATACAAGTTCATTATGGGTAGACTATAAAGATACCATGATTTTATATATGTTGGTGCATTATGCCATGCCACGATATGCTATGCCATACATTTGCATTTAGTAACTTACTGGGTCATTATGACTCATTCCGTGTGTTTGTTTTCCTTAGTTTTGCAGTGATCCCGTTAGTACGCGTGGCGGCTTCGGATAGTGATTCCTAGAAGGTGGTCTTCCGGGCTTTAAGCTTGGGTTTATTATCATTACTGTTATTATGTATTTGTGAGACGCGAATGTAAAGTTACGTAGACTTTACTTGGGTAGTTTATGTTAGTATTCTGTTATTGTATTATTATGGGAGCCGACTTGCTTGGTCGAGCTGTTGTATCTTTTAGAAGTTATTCCCTTATTATTTCGAGTATGCTCTAGCTCATTCATCCTATTATTGTTGGTATTGTCATCTCCGACGATTTACATTAGTCGTGAGACTTGGGTTTAATTGTTAGGATTTGAATATCTTGTTCTTTTAGTAGAATTGTTCCTCCGGCATGTTTTAGCCGTTGAGTTGTTGTTTATCAGGTTGGGTTCTTGTTGCTTCGCCGGCCTTAGGTTGCCGATGGTTTGTTGTCCGTGCGCAATGTTGCGTCACGTGAGTCGTAGATTTGTCGAGAGATAGTCGTCTCTCAGCCTTGTATTCCTTAGTTTATAATTATAAGCTTTGGTCCCACTTATGATTTGCTTCCGCAAATTTTAGTTTTTGGTTATTCGGTTTTGCCGTTTGGCTTTTCATTCCAGTTTAGAGTTTGTCAGGTTCCAACTCGACTCGCTACTACGCTTAGCGGGTGCTTGTCCGTCTTTTAGCTTGTCTTGGCCAAGACGACCTTGGGGATTCGCATTGGATTCAAACATTCATTGAAAATCTTAGAATATGTGCATGTTACTTTTGATGAATATGATTTATTAGAGCCACGAGTGGCTCCAAATGTTGCTGATGATTCTGATGATGTTGAGACAGGTACAAATAGATCTTCTACTTCTACTTCACCTCAGAATCCTCCAACTGCAGACTCTTCTAGTTCTTCTAACCCAACACCAGCAGACTTCAACTCTCCTGGTAACTGTTCCAACCCTTCTGTTGACCCTGAACCCATCTCTTATGTTCTACCCCAAACACCTTTGCAGATCACTCACCCTTCTTGTTCACCAGAAAATGAAGGTCTCGAAGATTCTACCTCTTCTGAACCCAATTTTGGTGAATCACCTTCTCTACCTTCTCCAGATTCTCTAAAGGAAGAACTCACCATGAGTGATCTTCCTCCAGTTGTTATTGAAACAAGAGATCACCCCATCTCACAAATCATTGGTGATCTCAACTCAGGAGTTCATATGAGAAGTAATGTTTGAAATGAGACTATGTTTGCCTTCGCATTCGTATCTAAAATCAAGCCAAAGAAGATTGATGAAGCTATCGAATACCATTACTGGATTGAAGCTATGCAAGAAGAGCTGAACCAGTTTGAAAGATGCAAAGTGTGGAGCTTAGTTCAAAGACCTACTGGCCGTCCAATCATAGGCACCAAGTGGGTATTCAAAAACAAGAGAGATGAAGATGGAAATGTCACCAGAAACAAAGCTAGACTGGTTGCTCAAGGCTACCAACAGGAAGAAGGCATTGACTTCGATGAAACATTTGCTCCTGTTGCCAGATTAGAGGCAATTAGACTCTTTATAGCCTATGCTTCGTTCATGGACTTCAAAGTATATCAGATGGATGTGAAGAGTGTCTTTCTCAATGGTGATCTTCAAGAAACGGTATACGTTGAACAACCTCCAGGTTTTGTCATCCAAGACAAACAGGATCAAGTGTACCGACTCAAGAAAGCACTCTATGGCCTCAAACAAGCTCCCAGAGCTTGGTACGAAACTTTATCCAAGTTCTTAATTGAACAAGGATTCGTGAGAGGAAGAATAGACACAACTCTGTTTATCCTCAAGCACAAAGGTCATTCTCTTCTGGTACAAATCTACGTGGACGACATCATCTTTGGATCAACAAATCAAAGCCTGTGCAAGAGATTCAAGAAGCTGATGCAAAGCAAGTTCGAGATGAGCATGATAGGAGAGCTCACCTACTTTCTAGGACTTTAGATTCAACAAACTTCAGACGGGATCTTTATAAGCCAAACCAAATATGCAAAGGAACTTATCAAGAAATTCGGTCTTTATTCTGCTAAAGGATTTGAGACTCCAATGTCTATCGACTGACATCTTGACAAAGATGAGAAGGGAAATCAAGAGAACGTGACCAAGTATTGAGGAATCATAGGTTCACTTCTTTACCTTACTGCCAGTAGACCTGATATAATGTTTGCTGTTTGTATTTGTGCTAGAGTTCAGGCAGATCCAAAGGAATCACATTTGCTTGCTGCTAAACGTATCATAAGATATGTTTCAACCACTACAAATCTGGGTATTTGGTATTCGAAAAGGAACAACTTCGATCTTGTTGGGTACTCAAATGCAGACTATGCAGCCTGCAAAGTTAGCAGAAGAAGCACCAGTGGGACTTGTCAATTTCTTGGTAATAGACTTGTCTCATGGTCATACAAGAAGCAAGGATCAGTTGTTGCTCTTAATTATTATGGATGAAGCAACAACTGGTGGACTACAACATCAAGACTGCAAATTGTCCCATTATGTGTGACAACACTTCTGCAATTTTAGTCTCAAAGAATCCAGTGATGCATTCAAAGACAAAACACATTGATATCAGTTATCATTTCCTCAAGCATCATGTGGAAAAAGGTAACATCAGCTGAAATCATGGTATGATTGATCCTACAGCTTAAAGTTTATTTTTTAAAAGCTTTCTATCATACCGGTAGACTTAGTTGCTACTAACTTTGTTTATGATATAGTTCAACCACTCTAAGACCAGGTTAGTATCTCAACTATTAGTCTATTAAAGGGTAAAAGACTTTCTAAAAAGGCAAAGGGGTTAAAAGTCACTTTTTGTTAATTACTTTGAAAATATCTTAAGTTACAGCCTCGGTGAAAGACACCCGTCACTCATCCAAGGCCTTTTTCGCTAAAATGATTTTTCTTCTCCTTTAAATAGACTTTGAACCGCCCTTTTCAAACCTTTACGAACCCTCTCTCTCTCTCTCAGATTTTCTCTCTACTCAAACCCTCCTCTCTTCTCTGCAACTGCTTCCTCTCTCTCTGACTATTCTTTGTTTTTTCTTCCTTACAGCAACAATGGTAAGCGTTTCATTACTCATTAGTTTACTATCTTTTGATTTATGCTTAAAATTTCTCCTTTTGAGTCATATTATTGAGGAACTCGAAAAGAAACTTTGCGTATCTTGACGGTTTCCGCCATTGTTGTTCATTTCAAAACCTTGAAACAAACAGTTTTCTCTGTACTTTGAATACTTATTTTTCTACGAATCATCTGTTAATGTTTCTCTGTTTTTAACTATCCAAACATTCAAAGGTTTCAATTTTTGTCTGAAAATTTATTTTATTTCTTAAAAATGAAATCTTTGGTTGTTTGTCCTGTCTCGAAAAAGCCCTAATTCTCGAAAATGATTTTTATAGGTGAAATCATCTGTAAAGTCTAATATCGGCAAGAAGAAGATGCTTGACCCAAAAAGTGTCATTCACCCTAGTCCCTCCGTCAACATCCCTGGGTTTCCTCTCTATCCTGCTACTCATGATATCATTCAGAAGCTGGAACCCAAGATGTACCTGCCCGGCATGTGCATTGACCTACAGACAGTTCGCACATTCGCTGCCGGAGCCAAAATGTGTGACGACATGAACGAGTCCAGGATTCTCCCCCTCTTCTGTCTCCACGACGACGACTACAACATCCTTCCCGTTGAAGAGTTCTACCAGCGAATGGAAATCAACCCCAAGACTCTGTCTGTCATCCGAGGATGGATTTGTGGATTTCCCTTTTCTCTCTCTGCCAAAGTTATCTCCAAGGTTATTGGTGTTTACTACGGCGGAGACATGGAGCTATCCATTGCTGAGATTGACAAGGCCTGGGAAGCAATGAGGGGAACCAACACTCCAAGGGAACCTCAAGGCAAAATGCTGAGGAACGTCTTTCCCCTAGACGTATACTGTTCCAGTCATCTACTGGACAAATCCCTTCTGTTCAAGAATGGAGCCCATGACAACTTCACAACTCAACAACTCAACCTTTCGAGCGCCATTCACCGGAGGACTCACCTCAACTACAATGCTATCATCTTCAATGAGCTCCGCAATTACATTGCTAAAGTGAAGGATAGTCCTTCGTTCAAGAGACCCTTTGTCAGGCTCATCAACTCCCTGCTAAGGGATATGCCTCAGATCAAGTCTGTCGTTCATCCAGAAGAACTTATCAAAGTTTCTAAAGACAAACAACTGATGGCTACCTTCTTCAATAAGTACATTGAATGGGAGAATAGAAGAAGGCAGCAAAGAGGGCTACCAAACATTGTTGCTGAAAAAATAGCCGAGCCCACTCCCATGATGGCCATACGGTTTGACATGGAAACGTATGATGCTGCCAGTACATCCATCCGTGCAGCCATGGACAGGTTTAAGAAAGCAACCTCTACCGTTGCTCGTGACCTCCATCAAGAGGCCAAAGACGTAGCTGACGAGTCAGAACACATTCTAAAGCGGGTTAAGGTCGCCAAGGCCAGGAAGGCAGCTGGTTTCTCACCAGATGAGAGTGAGGTTCTGGCAGACATCTTTGCCAAGGACAAAGCTGCTATTGGTGCCAAGGCAAGGAAAGAAGTTGAAAAAGACATTGAAGAGCTTCAGTGCATTGATTCGAAAGAACCAAGGCCGCAGACGTGCAGTCCGGCTGGCAGCTCTCCTCCGCCGCTGACAACCATCTTCTCCCCAGCCTTCCAACCCTGAACCAACAACCTCCACTCCCCAGCCATCCCAAACCCCAAAACGAAAACCATCATCTGACCAACCCTCTCCTTCACCCAAGCCTAAACGTAGACGACTACGTAAATGACTACCGACCAAGCCACCAGCAGACCCTATCAACTCTACCGATGAAGCTATCGGAAGCTGGCACCCAACCTTCTACCCCTCCTCAACCCAACCCTACTGAGTCTTCTACTCAGATGGAATCACCCCCTCCAGAGGAGTCTATCCCTCAAGAGGAGCCAAAAACTTTCGAGGATTTTAACCCTCAGGAGGAGCCTACCAGATCACCCTCTCCAGCCCCTCCTTCTCCCTTCAACTACTCCCCAAACCCTTCTACCCCATCTTTACCCATTTGTAATCCAACCAACCCAACTACACCATCCGAACGAAACTACCTCTCCCACAATCCCCCAACCTACCCCCGATCCTAACACCTTCCCCTACCCTTTCCTCTGCTTCTACGAGGTTCATCTTCGAACTCTCGTCAATAGCAGACCTCTTTCCCAAACCTGCTCCCCCTCAACCAAAACCTACCCATGTGAGACCAGAAGATATTTCCTATCCCCCTCCTTCCTTCTGGTTCTCAATTGAACCCCTACCAACCCCTTCAAATGTCTATGATCATTCGGACACAGATATTGAAATCCCCCAAATCCCTCTTTCATCCCCTCCTCACTCAAATTCCTCTTCTACCCATACCTTTCCTACACCCGACTCTTCTTCCTCCAACTCAACCACTCCACCTCTCCAGCAGCCATTCCGCCCTATCACCTCTGCCGACGCCACCTCGTCTGCCGGCATTGAGCACATTCACGTAGGTCTCGACCCTTCTCCATCCCAACCGGCCAACTCAGAAATCCTCAGCTGCCTGGACGCCATTTACAACAAACTGGGAGAACTAACCAATATCTCCACAGCTGCTGCTGAACTTGCAACTACAACGTCCAAAGCTATCGACAGGAATGCCGCCATCCTTCTCCAATTTCAAGAGGATGTGTGGACAAAATTTGGAGAAATGCGGCACGAGTCTATAGACCTCAAAATTAACATGGAAGCTCAACGCAACGAGTGCGTCAGACTCTGCTTTACTATGTTCTACAAGCTCTTCCACAGCATAACTCTACAACTGGGTCATGGCCGCGCTCCAGTACTACAGCTAAACGATGAGATGCTCAACTCAGCACATGATCGTATCAATGTCGAGCGTGAACGTGATCTGGCCATCATGGAGGAGAGACAACTACAGTCTATGAACCGAACTCTGATGGAGGAGAACAACAGACTTCGTGAAGAACTCGACTACCGTTCTCGCTCCACCAGACAACCAACCTCTGACGATGATGAATACACCAGAAAAGTTGAAGAACTCGAACGCCAACGCAGAGAAAGAGAAGCAACTGACAGAGCAAACAAAGGTAAAGGAAAAAGGCCGTGGTAGCTCATATTTTTTTCTTCTATCCCTAATCCTTTGTACCTAACTTGTTTTTGAAAACTCTGTACACATTAAACTTCTTGTTTGAAATGCAGATGTTCCTTCTTTTCAAAAACCATCTACTTGTTTAAATTCTTGTTATTTAAATTCATATATCTGCTTAGAATTTAAGCATCCAGTTTAAATCTATTTTAACTGTTTATTACTAATCCTTGTGATGTTCCTTCATCTCTTCTGTTTGTAAGCACTTAGATTAGCTTTTACACTTGAGGTGTTTTTCTTTTTGATAGAGGCATGTCTGCCGTTATAAAACTAAAATATTTTCTGACATGCTATTATCTATCCTAAAGTTTTCATAGCCCTCACTTGTAAGTAATGATGACCAGATGCAAATAGGAGGAGATTGTTGTTTCTCATTGTATCTTGATTTGCATTTGTTCATTAATTACATCAGGTTCTATACTTAGTGGCTAATTGGGCTGTGTACTAGTTAGCGTGGCAACTGTGTATAGAACTTTGCCTTAGAATAGTTTTCTAGACTTCACAGGTTCAACGGAAGACTTCGGCTGAAGGCTTCTCCGGAAGACTTCAAGCAGCCTCCAGCGGCAGACCTTGTCTGCACTCGAACAACATGACTTGTCCAAGACTTCTAGACTTCAAAGATTAAGTGGATTATTTAATTCAAGCCTAAATCAGTTTGAATTTGAATTAAATCATCTCCAGATCAACGCTGACTTCTCAAACACGTCCCTCTAGCTTTTCTGAAAAAGCATGAAGACTTTCGTCTCCTGAAAAGTGACAGAGCAGGTGCACAGACTAACACATACAGATTGTACCAACTACTGCAGGTTTGCAACTCTGATTGTTGCTCACCTGCTAGTTGCTGCAACAACTCTTTACCATTCTCTGCTCAGTATCAGTTGAAGAAGAAGTCAACAAACAGCTCCATGCATTTAATGCATTCAACCTAATAGAGTTGTTACTCACTTCGTCTTCTCCAACGATCTCAAGAATGCCCAAGCTATAAATACTGTCATTAAAGACTGAAGAAAACAATGCTTTGAATCTTTACAACAACATCAAGCTTTATATACTCATTGTATTCAAGAGATCATTAACTGATCAACGAAGTCCTCAACAACAACAAGAAGATCTGCATCAACCATTAATTTTTTGCTTTTTATTGTTGTTCCTTCTACTATTCTTCTACACATTGAATATTTTGTTTTATCCAGATATTCAATACCCCCACCCCAAACACAAGTCAAATATTTTGTACACGATCCATTGGACATTTCTGTAATAGATATTGGAAAATATAGTGCACATTTAAATCCAAGGTTGACTGCCTTGGTGGTGGACGTAGCACTCTTTATAGTGTGAACCATCTCAAAATACATGTGTTCTTTACTTACTGATTTACACTGTTTTCATATCTGTTAACTTATTCCTTCAGCAGCAAACTTGAGTAACTAGCTAAGTCTACCGGTAGTGTTTCACCAGCAGACTTAGTCTGTTTTCCTTGCAATACTTCTGTTACTTCAATATTTTCAATAGATTGCAAGTGCTTGTTTTAGGAATCAACACGAAAAGTTTTAAGTGTTTAATAAGCTATTCAACCCCCCCCCCCTCTTCTGGCTTATTATTGTGCCCTTTGGGACTAACACTAGGACTTCATTAAAATGGGACATGTATGAGAGCACTGTTTCTCTGAGCTCTTGCTTCACACTGCACAGGTCCGTCTCGCTTTTGGGGAAGGCACCTGCCGAGGCGAACTTTTTCAGGAAGGCCCCTCTAAAGTCATCCCAACAAGTGATGGAGTCCTAGGCTAGCCCATTGTACCACTGTTGGGCCTGCTTTTTCAGGGTCCATGTAAACACTAAACACCATATGTTATCGAGCCTAATTGCGATGATCATTTTTAGCTCAAACCCTGACACGTGATCCAGGGCAGTGGTGGTCCCATTGTAATCTTCACAGTATGGGATCTTTACTTTTGAAGGTATTGTCACTTCCCTGATTTGCTTTATGAAGGGGCCTCCTATCTTTTTGATGCATGCGTTTGTTCTAGTGCTCTGTCGAGCTTCCGGTTTCTCTATCCATGCCCTTATCTCGGCATCTGTCATGGGCTTATCGCCTTGTGCCGAGCCTATCGCCGGTGTGGGCGTCCCGTTGGCCCCCATGTTTGCCTGAGCTTCCTCGATTTCTTCTTCGGCCACGTTTCTTATTGGGGATCCCAGGCAAGGCTCCTTAGTAAGCTGGTGGGAAGGGTGTGGTGATTTGGAGGGACCTTTGTTGGGAGGCCTGAGCCCACGGCTAAGACTTTCATTCTTCGCTACAAGCCGGACGATTTTCTATTTCGGGGGGGGGGGGAATTTTAGACGAGAATGGATGCTCATCCTCGAACCCTCGTTGGCCACTCTTTTTCGAGCCTTGATTTGACGTTGGTGGTGAACTAGGCCTTTTTTGGTTTTGTTGTTCCCACCCTTTTGCTAGATTGAGTTGGAGCAAGCTTGCGTGCTATACACGTTGATCACGGGCTCTGGATCAAGGATTCGGGCCACCTGTTGTAGCTCGTGCATCCTGGCCTCGACCTCCTGTATCTTAGTGTAGAGGGTTCGCTGGTGAACCCAATACGCGTATTCCCTGTCGATTTGATCTTGAGTCATAAGATTCTTTGTTTTAATAGGGGTTGCTCCTCCTCCCCATGGGCTTTTGAGGACTCGATGTCCGTGAAGCGACCATCCCTGGGGTCAGCCTCTGGCTCTTAGTTTTTGTCATTGGAAATTCGTTTTGCCATTGCAAGCCTCCTCTGAGCCCTTGCTAACACTTCGGGTACCGAGGGGTCAGAGTCTTGCCTCATCGAGAGAGCATGACCCTTCTCACCTCTTTCCTCGTTGTGCCCAACGGGCTCTTTTTCCAGATGATTTGATGCAGCGAGATGTTTTTGGAGGCTTGCTTCTTGGATTTCACCATCTCTTCTTTTTCGCAGACACAGCGTGGCTGAGAAACTTAGCGTTTCCCGGCAATGGAACCAAACTGATCACACAAAATCCGTGGTGACCTTGTCCTTTTGTCCACGTAAGAAGCAAAGGTGGCTGGCTCTATTTGTTCCTGAATTGCAACCTGCACAAGACAAACAAACCGTTAAGGAGTCGGGTGTGCCCCGATTGGAACCCTCCAGCATGAGAATGAGATTTTCGGTAGGGTGTATAATAAATGTGTCGCGATATTGGTTGTACAGATAAGTGAATATGATAAGCGAGTTAGGATATCTGAAAATTGGCTTACCTTTCAAAAGTGAGGAGTGTCTCCTACTTATACTTGATTGGCCTTGTGAGGTGGCGGCCTTTGATAGGGGAACATGTTGCGGCTGGTGATAAATGGTCTACAGCCCCGTCAGGGATGATTGTACTAGTTCTGTCATGGGGTTGGTGATTGTGTGTGTCAGCTCCTTCAGCCCTTTGGAAGCTTCCTGTTAGGGCCGATGATCATTGATTGTTTTGCCGAGGCCGAGGGGATTAAGGACAGTGAATCTCAATTTGTTTCTTGCCTTGGCTTAGTCGTGCTTAGAAGAGTGTTTTTGTTGAGCCTGACTTGGCTTGGCTGCCTCAATGACCAGTGATGGTCCTTATCATGTGTGGGTCTCGTATTGGAGCCGAGGAAGATTTTCAAGGTTTCATCCTTTCAAATTGCATTAACAATTCCTACCAATGTTATGTACGTATAGCTACCTATCATATGCTTGTTTTACTTTCATAACAAAGGGAATAATATTTTTGCACTATGGGAATGTAAAACAAGTAAATACATAGTCCAGTATAAAAAAGGTAAAACGCATATTAGGGCTACTGTATTTTTTCAAAAATTGCAATTAGGCCATCGAGACGTCACAATTTTCAGGATGACCACTGTACCAGACTTATTATGCTTTTTAACTCATTTTTTGGATGGACGTTAAGTTTAACTGTTAAGTTATGTTGAATACCTATTTTGCCCTCATCTTCATCTTCTCTGAAAAAATCTCAGATTCAAAATAACATTGCACAAACACAAACTCAGATCTGGATTGCTCCATCGTTTCCAACTCCCTCTCTTTCCCACACACACAAAGAACAAAGGCAGATCGGATATTTTCATCAATTAATCTATAACACACAAGCACAAACCCGGATGGAGATTGGGCAAGGAGACTGGAGATGGGGGGTCTTTTGAGCGGGATGCTGCAACTACTATCTGCTACTACATTCCACCGGAAGAAGTAAGGTTTACTTAGCAGATGTCCTTAAAGAAGTTTTGGATTTCTTTGACACTTTGTCTAGTCTGTATCCTAACAATGGTCAGAGTAAGATTTTCCTTGCTGTGATTAATGAAGTTAGAGAAGGGATCATTCTTGACAGCTTTGGATTCCCACTAGTCACTCAATGAAGGCGAATGAGATGGGATGCCCTTGGAGTAGAGAGAGACGTGAAGAGAGGCGAGCAGCGGTCATGAGAGAGTTGGCAGGTGGGGGTGGACTGATTTTAGAGAGTAACGACCTCAGATTTTTGAATCCTAGATCTGAAACCCAGATTTACCTCCATCTATTCTTAGTCTTCAAATTATACAACGTGTTCTTCAAATTCCTTCTCAAGCATCGGTTACAGAACCGAATCCAAACCCTCTCGATGAAAACAACTCGTTTGGCGTTACTTCTCGTCCCACAGAATCCATCGCCGCTGCTAATCCCTCTTTCACCGACGGTGTCACCAAATTGTGTGATGTTATTGTCTTGGAAGTTGGGTATAGGCTTGCACATGAGAATCAATACCCTGCGACTTTTGAGAAGGAATTTGAAGAACACGTTGGTGCTAGCATACTACTATGGCAGAGAGGGATGAAGATGAAGATGAAGATGAAGACGAAGATGAAGACGAAGATGAAGACGAGATGAACATAAGGGTAAAATAGGTATTTAACATAATTTAACAGTTAAACTTAACGTTTATCAAAAAAATGTGTTAAAAAGCAGGATAAGTCCATTACAGTAGCCATCCCAAAAAATTTTAAAGACCTCTTAATGACCTAATTATAATTTTTGAAAAAGTATAGTGGTCTAAACATACGTTTTGTCTATAAAAAAAACAAAAAACAAAATTACAATCATAAAAATAAAAATAAAAAATCTGCAGAAAACTACCTCCACCGTACCCAATTTTCCCAGAGTCTCAAAGAGAGAAGGAAAATGGCTCTCCTCTTCACCTCACATCCATCCCTTCTCTCCAAAAACCCCAAACTTCTCTCCTCACTCCCTTCCTCCGCCCCTCCAACCAAGGCACTTCCCTCTCTTTCTCTCTCCTTCCCACCAAACTCAAACTCTCCCCAATCCGCTCCTCCTCCAACGAGCCACTACCGCCCACCACACCAGGCTGGAACCCCGCCGACACACCCATCAAAGAAGACGGCGAATCCGACGGCTCTTCCCCCACATTCGTCGATGAATGGGGCGAAAAATCTGAGCAGGAGACTGAGCCATTGTCGAAATTGACCGCTGCTGATCCGCCCCAAAATGAGGACGAGTGGGGTGATGGGTCGGAGTTTGTGGTGGCAGGGAATGGCAGCCCGGCGGCTGAAGCTGGGAGCGAGAGTGTTCGTATGAAGGTTGAGGAGCTGAAGAGGTGTTTGGTCGATACGGTTTATGGGAGTGATTTGGGTTTTAGGGCATCGGCGGAAGAACGAGCGGAGGTTTTGGAGTTGGTGTCGCAATTGGAGGGTTTGAATCCGACTCCGGCGCCTGTGGACGCTATCGAAGTTCTTGACGGCAACTGGGTTTTGTTGTAAGTACAGTAAAACTATAAATGCACTAGTGCATTTCCTTTAATCTTTTACCACCTCGGTTACGAAAAATAGATTTGCTTTGAACTTTTCACTGACTACTTGATTATGTTTCGAATCTATATCTGACTTACATTTATTTTGTTTTCAAGAATTATGAGTTTATTTACAATGTGTCTCAAGTTTTATAGTTTTATTCATTTAAATAGGAATTGGTGAAAATATTCCTGCATAAGCATTGTAAGTAGAGCTAGTGACATGCACTGCAGTCTGTAATGCATTGCTAACTGTTTCCGGTGCCTTTTTGAAAATAGGTTCTTAGAATCTTCCATTTGGTATTGACAATTAGGCTTTCAAGTAGCATGAAGCTGTTTTGGAATAATATGAGGGGGTTGAACAAAATCGAAAGTCAAGAGATGATGATTTTCTCGTTGGGTTTTCTTGATAATCAGGATGGAGCCTAAACTTGGTGGTTTAACTATTTACCAGCTTCATAGTTTTGCGGGTTTGGGACTGCTGCAGGGAACTATAGCTGTGGCGAATACAAAGACGTGAAACTGAATTAAACACCTGAATATATCTGAGAATTAAATATCTTAGTAAGTCTGGAAGTTATTGATGGTCATTCATAGATGAAGAGGGCGTGGTGGAAGACATGAACCTTTGCTTGGGTTAAGTAGGCTATGTTTAAGAATAGGGTCAGATCGAAGCTGATTAGTGATTCGTATTAGGTATGTGAGTATGTCATCTTAGCCTTATTACTTATTTTTTCGTTCTGATGATAGCTTGTTTATAACATTATATTAGGCCATACGAAAAGATGATAGCTTGTTTTTCCTGTTAAGTGGTTATCTTTTTCTTTTAAAATCAGGTCAAGCAACTTATCTTATTTTTGCAATCAAGTTAAGTTGTTGAAGGCCATCTAGAAGTGGCAATAGAATTGGTCATGTGCCATAGCAAGGGCGGAGCCACCACATACTTGGTGCAGTCATTTAACTTATATTTATATTTTTTAATTTTTCAAAAAATGCTAGGATACAAGTATTACTCCTTCCCTTCCAACCAGAAAAATCTAATTATTAAGGGACATATAATTAGCATTAAAGTTGGCCATAATTACAAAAATGTTTGAGCATTATCAATATGTTAATAGCAAATGTGAGGGTAAAGTTGGAATGTTATGGAGATGATAAACATAAATTTTTGAAAGTGGACTTTTAAAGTGAAACATCTCAAAATAGTATGGAACGACGGAAGTATTTAAATCAAGTGTGAATATCTACAACAAATCTTACTGCTTGTTTTGGACTATGATTTGCGAATAATGTTGTGTGTGGAGGATTCTTTTAATGATAAGGGGTATTTAAATCAAGTGTGAAATGTTTTGGACTTTCAGCCATTCAGGAGGGGTGTATAAGCATATAAGGGTGCAAATAGAGACTCTTTCACATATTCTTCTCTATATGAAATAGAATGATAGATTATTTTTGCCTTCATTTCGCTTATTTATCCTTGGTATCTTATTGCTTTGCATTTCCAAGCTAAGTCATTTCATTGATCAAGCTTGATTTTCTTGAAATTAGTGAGCTTTAATCACTGTTAAGGTTTGCCTTGCTTAGCTCACGAGTCGATCTTGAGTAAATCTGAGGTTGAGTAGCCTAGTCCTTTCTACAAATATAGAACTTTTTGTAATCCAGTTAGCTTCAACAGTCTTTGTTTATTATCAAAATTTATGGTATCTAAGTTGCCCGCCTAGGTTGCATCGCTGGCTGCCTCAGTCAGTTATCTTAGAAATTTTGATAATTTTAATGAATGATCTACTTTTTTGACCCTTGTACTATTTGGGGATCATCAATTTGACCTCTGCACTATTGAGATTGCAAATGTCACCTTCATACTATCAATTTAATTGTAAATATGACCTAAATTGATAACGGCCCTTTGGTACTTAGCGGACTCAGCTACGTGGTTTTTGTAAAAGCCATTTGAAAGTCTAGGTGGAAAATAAATGATAAGGTAATAAGTTTAAATAAAGTAAACAATTTCCTTTTTTTCTCTCTTATTACTCCCTCCGTCCAAGCAAAGAGTCACCGTTTGAAAGTCAAACTTTTTTAAAAATGACACTTTTAGTAGTCTATTAGTAATAAAATGACACTTTTATATCTTAATTTTTGAAAGTGGACTCTTTAAGTGAAGCATCTCAAAATGGAATAGTGGACTCTTTACCCAGAACGGAGGGAGTATTTGTTATTTTTTTGTTTTTCTGCTTTCATGCAATAACAACTTAAGTAAAACAAAAAATGATAACCCTCTTAGTGGAAAATCTGGATCCCTTTTAAGTTCTGCGGTAAAGATCGATCTTCATGATAAAATTATTATTTTATCATTTATTTAACTACATGGACTAAATAACAATTTGGTCACTAAACTTTACTTTACCTTCTATGTAGGTTCTCATACTTGTACATGTTTAATTCGGTCCTTGAACTCAACTTTTTAGCCTCACAGTTAATCCCTTGGTTAAAATTCCTTTGCTTTTCCATCAAAAAGTGTATGAAGTGACCAATTTACCCTTTGTACTTGTTGACTAACACATGTGCAAAGCACTTGACTTATACTTTTCTTTCTTTTCATTATATTGTTTTCATCTAACTTTCATAGCACAGCTTTTCATTCTTCCCCTCGACTCCCTTCTTCCTGTATTTCGTCACCCACAGCCTCTTCCCTAACAGACCTAACCTCACCCACTCTCCACCACTCCATCGCCTTGCACCGGCACAAAAGCCATCAACACCCCCACATCACTCCTTGCACCACATTATTTACCCCCAACCTTCTCCCATTGTTACAGCCACCAAGGTCTGTACCAGGTATATGTCTTATTAAATTCCTCATCATTTTTGCCTCCACCTTAACTCTCCAAATCTCCATGAAAGCTACACCGTTGACTCCACATATGTTGATCGATGCCACAGATCTCTTGCAATTTAAAACCCTATATTAGCTCTAAATATCCCAAACGGAATTCAGCTCTGGCAAACCCCTCCCTGTACTTTTAGCTCCAGACCTACGATGCAGTCGGAAGCCAAGACGATCTTATGGCAAAGTTGATCTTGTTCTCTCTCTCTCTCTCTCTATGTATGTATATATAAATGTGTGTGCAAAATAAACTTAATAATTGTTATGTCTGGTTTACAGTATCTTTTGAGTAAATTAGTTTAGTTTTGAAATTTTGATGGTAAAGGACCCTAGCTAACCTTCACTTTTCAGTATAAGGATGAAATAGTGTACTCATATGAAATGGTGGAGGATTATGCGGTATCTGAGAATTTTGAAATACTCGTTTCTTTGATAACTATGAAATTGGGGTTTCCTTTAGTAAACGTTATTATCTTATCATTTATTTTAGACTTTCAAATGGCTTTTGTTAATACCACCTCAATATAGTCTGCTAAATAATTAATAGTCGCTATCAATTTACATCATAATATTTAAAATTAAATCGATAGTACGAAGGTGATATTTGCAATCTGAGTAGTACAGAGATCAAATTGACAAATCCCAAACAGTACAAGGGTAAAAAGTAGTATTTTTATATTTATATTTTTATTTATATATTATCGTACTTTCCGTTATGTAAAATATGTAACTTGAATGCAGTGTGGTGGAAATCCTCGCACCGCCACTGGCCTTAGCTAAACGAAATCTTGATTAGGAAAATTTTTGAACACATCTTCGTTGGTTTATATCTTGCTGTCTTGGTCGGTTTGTGAAAGAAAGAAGGAAATGACTCGTTGGTTTTTTAGGGGTAGGATTAAAATCTGATCTTATGGGTATGGATTTCAGCTGCTCGAGTTTATAAACTGAGCAATTCAAACTGATGAAGATTAATATTTCTCTCACTCTTCGTCAGAGTTCATTTCTAGTCTTGGATTTTAATGATGCTAGGTTATAAAAGATTATGTCTATGTGTATGAATGCAAGTTGCAAGGGCAGTAGTCAAACATATTTGTAGGATCGGTTTCTTTTGGGTAAGTTGGCTCAGTTTAACATACTATGAATAATTTCAATCCCACAAGCTCCAGTCCCAAGTCATTAGGCCAATCGAGCTCAGGGATCAGAAACTGGTGAGGGGCTCTTTGTTGAGACCATTGCTTTTGTCATTTCGCTGTGGAATGTTATGCAACTTCTATAAAACATATATCATACTTCTTATCTGGATCTGCAGAGAAACCAACCAATCCAATGTGTGAACACTTTTTTATGAGCAGTCTTTGTCTGAAATTTGTGGTTATCAACTATGTTGCACGGACACACCACCCAGCTCGCGTTTTCCGTTCCGACACGTCTCGGATATGGATACGTGTTCGATTCGCGGGATACGTCTTGGGGCCGAATATGAATTTTCCGAAAGTTTGGACACGGACACAGATACGGGAATTGGGAAGTCAAGATACATGTCACTTACCTCGGACACGTTTGGGCATATATATGCCCTATTGTCGACAATCATCCTCTACTCCTCTCATTTGTCGAAGACTCGAAAGCCCTAGCCCCCAAAAATCCCGTCGATTTGTTCGAACCCAGAGGCCAGAGCCCCCTGAAATCCCGTCAATGAACCAGATCTGTGCCTCTGCGAGTGCCGGGCCTGCCAGCCCATTCTCCTTTGAAGTCGATTCGAACCCAGGCTACCCAGCTGAACCCTAGCCCCTTGCGATGAAGTCGAACCTTAGCTTCTGTGAAGTCGACAGAGAGAACCCTAGTTGCTGCCAGCAGAGTCGAAAGGTCGCACGCGAGGTCAAGCGTCAAACTTTTTTTCCTTCTGCTGCTTCCTCCTTCGATTTTATACGAAGTCAACTTTTATGAGAAGTCGATTTTTTGCGTATTCTGCAAATATTGTGTAGATATGCTTTTATTGTATTTGCAGTTTGGTCCTCATATATTAAATATTTACATTTTGGCTTGATTGTGTTAATCACTTGTTACTGCATTGTCCGGTGGCTCGTTCTTTATGGTATGCGGTTCTGGTGCTTTTAGGGATCTCGTGGGTAATGCCCGGTACTGTTCGGGGGATGCTTTCGAGTTGGTCGCAGTTCAAGCGCAGGAGGAGCAGTATTCTTTGGGGTGCTATTCCGATGGGTGTTTGGTGGATCATTTGGAAAGAGAGGAATAGAAGAATCTTCGATAATAGTGAGATTTTGTTGGATCATTTGAGAGACTGTCTTTTGCGCATGTTGTTTTTGTGGTGTTCTACGACACTTCAATCTATCGAGCATTCTTTTGTGGATTTTGTGAATAGTTTTAGTGCTGAGTAGTATGTATACTCCTAGTGTATAAATGATGCGTCACCTGTTTTGACGCTCTTATTTAGACATATTTTTACCTATCAAAAAATATTTACATTTTGGTCCTTACATTTTGAATATTTACATATTACCCCGTACGCATATCCTATATTTTTCAAAATTCCTTTATGCCTGAATCCCGTGTCCGCATATCTGTATCCATATATCCGTATTTGTGCAACATAGGTTATCAACTTCCTTTTATATGTTTCACCTTGAGTTTTTTTTTTTGGTTTTGTTTTGGCAATGGTTTAAGATGTACGGAGGACAATGCCTTCATATAACCATGCATAATTATTATGTATAGCATTATATGCTACAATTGTGTGACCTTGTATTCGTGTTGAGTATATTCACCATTGACGGTGCCACAGTGGCTTATCGAAAACAAGTATCCCTTGTTTACATAGAGAACGAATCTTTGGACAATCCAAATAAATTCTCTAGCTGTTGAGAAGCAAAATAAGCAATACTCTTTTGCTCATCATTTTTGAAGTTTTAAAAGCACCATTTTAAGAAGAGAGAGTGTGATTTTAAAGGGCCCCATGTGTGAGGGCACCACAGCTCGGCTATAGCAAGATCCACACAACACAACCACCTCCAAAGTCTAATGCGACCAATTTTTCTTCCCGACATATTCAATGCGTCCCATCCATACTCTCTTAGCCAAGCAGTCATCAATGCCCACCTGGCCATCACCATCCTTTATATACGGTAACTTTACTATCTTTAAATCTGCGGGTGATTGGCATGGAAGCTTTTTATCAATGTCCAAGCTTCACCAGGTTGCTTGTTAGTGATACTCCACTGTCAACGGTGGATTTGACAGATTTTGAATGGATATTGGAGAGAAAGGGGGGGGGGGAATGGGTAGCGGGTATAGAAAAGGAGAGGGTCCAATTTGAAGGAATCTCCATACTCCATACTACGAGAAGGATATGGAAAGAAAAAATGTAAAACACAAAAGAAAATGGGAACAAAAATATATCCCTTTTTGTTGCATGCTCCTAGATAGATGTTGTGATTCAGAAGCATCAGCAACTATTTTGATCACAAACAGGTGCTTAAGTTACTGCAGTATTGTTTTAGTTTAGTTGCTATTAAATTTTTAGAGTTTTAGTTTCTTTTAAGTAGGGTTTTATGGCTTACTCATGAGTGGCTAGTGAACCTAAGTGAGCCGAGCATTTTTCTCTTCCAAAAAGCTCGGCTCGACTCGACAGTTAGTTACACGAGCCAAGCTCGAGTTCACCAAAAACTCGATTCGTCTCGGCTCACCTACAGCCCAAATGGTAGTTGATTAAGAGTAGGGACCACTAGAGAAATAGGAATTGGTTTAATTGAAATGGGTTTAAAAATTGAATGGTGGGGTTGCAGTCTTTTCTTTTTTATGTTTTAACTGCACATGTCACTGTTTGAGCAGAGTTCATTTTTAGACTATTAAGAGGCAATCTAGAGAAAAAGGAGGGTATATATGTATCATTCATTTTACTGCAACATTTCCTGATTTGTCTGTTTGACCGATCAGGTACACGGCATTTTCTGAGCTGTTGCCTCTTCTGGCGGTAGGCACAATTCCACTTTTGAAGGTTGAAAAGATTTGTCAAGCAATCAACACAAGCAACCTTTCTATAGATAATTCTGTCACATTCTCCAGCCCTTTTGCTACTTTCTCATTTAGTGCATCTGCCAATTTTGAAGTGCGAAGTCCTTCACGGATACAGGTAATTCTGACTACAATCACTAGTTTTTGAATGTATCTCATCCTAAGAGGTTTTTTTCTCCCCACATGGGTTGAGTCGGTGTGGTAGTGGTGGCCATAATACTAGGTCTTTGCAGCTTTTTAGTTGCATACTTTCAAGTGGCTACCCAATGACCCATGGATGTAGAGGATTGCAACTTTCAGAAGTTCAAAATTCATTTTGATTGGATGGAGTGGAATGAATGATATATGGCATGCCATCCTTTTGTACCGTTAGATTTATTATTTACTTGGATTCAGATTGCATTATATTGTAATTGTCAGATGCATTTATGGTGACTTATGGATTATCACTAAACTTAGTCTATAAGGAATTTGATAGGTTGAAGTGGCATGCATGATGAAACACACATGGCAGTCTCAGCTGTTTGTATTATTTTGAAAGTTTATGTTTTACATTGGTTCATCTAGCATTTTGGCGTAGTACCCAGATTTTTTCTGGTGATTATGGATCAGATAATAAGTTGTCCCTGAGCTCAACTTTGTAGTGGTCGCCACTTAATAAGGGTCAGCTATGTGAATAATTATTTTCCATTCAATTTGGTGCCAGTAAAAAAGTGTCAATCCACACTGATCGTTTCTTCTTCCTTCAATTGTCGGTGTTAGTGTTGGTCTTCCAGCACCTCGAGTCTTGCTGTTGATATTGGTGGTATCACTTTTATGCTACACATTTATTGATCTACGATGTATGGGTTGAAATCATCTTTTCAAGTAATTTTCTCTCATTGTATCTTTTATTGAAGTTACTTTTACTATCTCACAATTGTGCTTGTTTTGAATTTTGTCTTTTCTTGTTCGACCAAATTAAAGTATCATTTTTCGGATCATGTTTCTTAGTTACTGAATTTTCTTGAGGATTGTCACTAATTTCTGATTTTGATGAGGTTTCACAATAACCATCATATTGATTGGTGATAACTGAGATGTCATATTGTGTCCAACGTTCCAGGTAGAATTTAAGGAAGGCACCTTGCGTCCTCCAGAAATAAAGTCGACCATAAATCTTCCAGAGAATTTGGATATTTTTGGCCAGACGATCGATTTGTCACCAGTGCAGCAATCTCTCAATCCTTTGCGAGAGGGTGTGGAAGGTATAGCACGTGTTATTTCTGGGCAAGCTCCTCTCAAGATTCCCATTCCCGGTGAGCGGTCAAATTCTTGGCTTCTTACCACATACCTAGACAAGGATCTGCGGATATCAAGGGGGGATGGTGGTCTCTTTGTGCTTGCGAAAGAGGGGAGTCCTCTGTTAGATCAGTGATCAGGTACGGTTATATGGTTTATTTACCATTATACATCTTGTAGCCTCATTTCTGTTGTCATGTGTTTGAATATTCTTCTACCATAAGAAATTTAGTTGTTATGACCAGTAGAATGATTCAAGCTCCTTTTCCTTCTTGGAAGGATTTATTTGTTTGCATAGTCTTGGAAAGGACTGAAAACTTATTAGGGCTGTTCAGCAAGTAAGCAAACAATCATGTTCTACTTGGGCTCTGTTTGTGTCATGGAATATAATTTGGGAAAGTCATTTTCTTCATTTAATGGATATCATTTTCATGTAGAGTTACCTCATTTTCATATGTTTGGTAAACGATGGAAAATTGGCCCGAAAATGCGTTGTGCAACTTGTGCAAGTCATTTTCATTGTAACAAACTAGGAGAACTGCTTTCAATAGAGTTAAGTAGAGATAAGAGTGGGAGAGAGGAGCTTACGGAGCTCAAACCTGCAAGTCATTTTCCTTGAGAGAAGGGGCGATATTCCACGTGTAAAATATTCTACTGTTGACTCAATCTCTTGAAACTGCCAAACATCAGATTCAAAAACATAAAACGTGGTCCATGAAACAGACAGAGCCTAGTTATACTCTCTCTCTCTCTCTCTCTCTGGATTCGACTGGCACACATTAGTGAATCTCTCTCTAACTATGCAGTTCTAAATAAACAGGTTTGAGCCTTTGAGGGTCAGCAGATGATGAAAGCAATGTGGATTACATTGGCGGTGCAGGATTGAATACTAGCATTTCTTCTGTGACTTGGAGAAGAACCAAACAAAAAAACCATGTATGTATGTATGTATGTTTACCAAGGTCGGCCGTTGTGATGGCCCTGTGGAAAGTAGGTTTTGTAGGTTCTTTAACTTTTCCCGTATAAATGTTCAGTTTGTCACCATACAAGCACATAATTGTAACACTTTGTTGAGTTCTGATTTGTAGCATCAAAGTCATTACGCCTCAATTTATCTGACTTGAAGGTGAGTGATGGTACCTGACACTAAAGAAAAGAGTATTCAATGCACAAAGCTCCCCCACTTTTGCTTCCAAAGGCAAATTCGTCCATCAAATTTCAGTCTTCAGACTCTACTAATCCAGTTATGCTGCTCATCGGTAGTGGTAAGAATTTGGGGTTGTTTTTTCTTCTAGCCCTAAACAAATAGGAACTGTGGAAATGCTTATATGAAATTTGCATTTTCAAAGTCAATACTTGTTTGTATAAATTCACCCAACTGCAAGTAGGGTCGGCTCATATATATGGGGTTTCGATGATCATGCTAGCATGTTGCTTCGCTCGAGGTTCTTTACCTCTCTTCTTTTACCTATGTTGTCCTTCTCTATCTGTGCTTGTATTTCTTTAGGCGAACTAACCTCTTATCTTTGTAATGTTATACCCTTTTCTTCTCAGCAGCCTTCATTGCGTTGAGAAAAGAGAGCCGGTTGCATGTTGTAACAACTAACGATACACTTATCTCTGTCCCAACTCCCAAACAAGTGCACTTTTGAGGTTTTATTTTGAATTCTGTGGCACTTAAAACTGTTGTTTCAATTCCAAATTCAAGTATGCAAGTTTTGTGAAAATCCCATCTTTTGAGGCCTATGCTTGAACTGAGTGGCTTTGAGATAAGGAGGTACAAGATTCTAGGTAGGGTGGAAAGCAGGGTTGAACCCTTGTACTTTTTTATTTTGTTTTTGCTTATTCTGTAGATATTGGTTGAAGGCGTCTGGGTGGCTTTGAGGAGGAGTTCTTCTCTACCTACCCATGTCGTGTAGGTAAGAAGTTATAAAGCCTTTGAAGAAGAAAGAAGGTGGAGAAGAATGTCAGACCTCGCAAAAGACCAGCCACGCCATATTGCCCAAACGGTCTCATTGAATCTTCAAAATAACGAAAAACTTTTCCTCTCGGATGTCCATACTCCGTACTTACTACTCGTAGAGATGCCAAAAATACAGCTCTGTACCTCAAAAGCCTTATCAACATTTGATCTCTGACATTCTGACATTTCTTCCGTCCAAATGCAGCTAAGGACAATAAAAGCCCTGCATTATCGTGACAACCTACAAGCGCCCTGCAGTGTCGTGACAACCTAGTACCTACCATCTTCCCTTGAGAAGAAAATAGGAACAAGAACAAGGATTGACCCAATTGTCCCCAGCCCGACGACATCTCAAGATAATCATAGGATTCGAAAGTTGGATCTTCATGTAGGGCGATGCATTGGTTGCAGACAGTCAGCGTTGGGCTTGTTAAGAATCGAGGAGTGAAAGGTACCCAAGCTCTAGCAATAAAGTAAGAAAACGGAAATGGCGTTGGATTGGGGAATTGAATCAAATGCCATAGTGGAACGACATGAGTAAGTAATCACATGTTGTTGCATTCATACAACCTCGGGTAGCTTGTGTTGCCCAACGTATAATAAGCGACCAACCACGTCAATTTGATCCATCCTCAATGAGGACAGTATTGTAATATTCAAAAAAAAAACACTAGTAGTGAAAAATGCACATATTTAATCAGGATCATGGGAATATGACCAATCCTCAAGCCATATTCCCTTTAAAGGATTTAAAATAAGTAATCTAATTCACTACATCAAATACTCCCTATGTCATTGTGGAGACTTGTCAAAAAAAATAAAAATAAATAAAATAAATAAAAAAGGCCCTTTGTCCCCTTCTGCTTGTCCTAAGAATTAGCACTCCTGGTATTAGTTATAGTGCAATTTGGAAAAGTACAAGTAACTAAAATACTAAAAAATGATTGATTCGTTAAATAGAGCAATTTTGAATGGGCAAGGTTCAAGACTAATCTGAGCCGGGTTAGATCTGGTGGTAAAACTCTCTACCAAGTTTTATCTTTAGGTTAGGTGAGTGAAGCACAACTGCATTTCCTAGGGTCGAAACTCTCTACCAAGTTTTAACAAATCCCAAATTCATAACATGAAATGCCCGAAAATTAAACCAAAATAAAGGAAATTTAAAAAGATGATTTAAACTCGAGGAATTTATTTTCAATTAATAAATCTTATGTTTTGCATTGGGGAAGGTTGCCGGATAAAAAAGGCCCTTTGTCCCCTTCTGCTTGTCCTAAGCGATTAGTTATAGTGCAAATTGGAAAAGTACAACTACATCTCAAGTGCTTCTTTAACTTAGACCTTACCACAACTGGAAATTGATAAACAATAGTTAAGGTATAATAAACGACCAACTACATCTCAAGTGCTTAACTCGGAAATTGATAAACAATAGTCGGGTTAGACATGGTGGTAAAACTTTCTCTACCAAGTTTTAACGTAACTGCATTTTGATGATTTAAACCCGATACATATGATTAAGGTATATTAAGCGATCAACTGCAGCTCAATAAACAATAAGCAATAAATCTTATCAGGTCAATTTGATAATTCTCAATGAGGACAATATTATAATATTCAAAACAATAAACAAGGGCTTTACTTAAACTACTATTTTCCATTAATAAAAAAATGTACATATTTAACCAGCAGAGGGAATACGATACGACCAATCCTCAAGCCATATTCCCTTGGTGGGTTTAAATATGTAATCTAATTCACCACTTCATCAAATACTCCCCGTGTCTCAAAACAGAAAAAAGAAAGGACCCTTTTCCTCTCCTTCTTGTCCTAAGAAATAGCACTCCTAGTATTAATTATGGAGTTGATTTCATAGTGCAATTCGGAAAAAAAAAAAAAAAAAGTACATTCTAATTATAGTGCAATTCGGGAAAAAAAAAGTACAAGTAACACTAAAATTCTAAAATTCACTTGTTAAATAGAGCAATTTTTCCTCGAGGTATTCCCAACTCCAAGGTTCAAGACTAATATCTGAGCCGGGTTAGACCTGGTAATAAAGCTCTCTCTACCAAGTTTTAACACAGTTGTATTCCTTTTAGTCTAATCTGTCTATTAAGTTTTAGCGTCACTGCATTCACATTTCATAAACCCGACACATATGTTTAATGTATACTGAATAACGTTGAGAAGCGTTCTTCTTAAACACTTAAACTAATCAAGTTACAATGTTGTCAAATGAAACCAAAAAAATGGGAGTGATTATTGGCAGCTGGAACAATTTACAAAGAGAGGAGTGCGAAAAAACAAAACAATACTATGTGGTATTTACTAAATTTCAAATTGAACCTTATTTTTAATTTTTTAATTTAGAAAACCTTTCACAAAATCTTTTTTTGCTATACAAAATTACAAACCTCCCATCCACACCCTCTGTATTTTTGGAAATATTCTAGTGCGACCCAACTTGTTTGGCTTGGTAGCACATCCAACCAAACTATTAACTTTAGGACATCACAAATTTAACGAGTAAAATTTTTAAAAAAAGAAGGTTAAAATAAAAAATTCAAGATATTAACAACTAATGAAAAATTAAATAAATACCATTACAAATTTTAATGAAATTACTGACAATTTAGTTGGTGAATGTACGACCTATATTTCTTTAAGTGGAATATTGATGGATTTTGTTTGTCAGAAATTTTTCTCACCGCAGGTTAAATCAATGCAATTTTAGACATTCTTTTTTACTATATGCATTGTTTTTATGTTTTCTTAAAGTGCTATAGGTTTTTTAGATTAAAAAAAAAGGACAAACAACACAAATGGTTCTCGTACAATTTGGGTTTATCGGTTTTGGTCCCGATGACTCGCAATTAGTCCTTAAGCTAAAAGAATTTGTATGTAATTGATCATTTCGTCCAATTCCATCAGTTAAGTTTCTCACGTGTGTGTCACATGACTTTGACCAAAGGTAGAATTGTCTCACTAGGTCCTTCTCCAACTTCAACTCTACCATCCTCATCCGGTTCCCGTGCTCTCTCCCAAACTCCATCTCCGAGCTCTCTTGCCCTTTAAACCAAATTCGGCACAATCTCCCTCTATTTCTCCCTACCCACAGCCATCGACCTCCATATATAGCTTTGTTCTCCAGCTAAACCATCTTCTTCTTCTCCGACAAAGAAATTGGTTGCCGTCGTCTCCTTTTAAACTTTCACCTAACTCAGGTCGAAATTGCCCTCGCCTCTTTAGTCTGACTCCATTCTGCCTTCTCTCCCCCACTCTTTTGTCTCTTAATTTTTCTCCAAAAAAGGAGAAAATAGATTTGGTTTTTAGAAAACAAGATATATACATATATATATATATATATATATATATATATATATATATATATATATATATATATATATATATAGAGAGAGAGAGAGAGAGAGAGAGAGATTTTCCAATTTTAAATAGGGGTGAAATTACGAATGTGGGTTACATGTTGAGACATGATTACAATTTCAGATCTGGGTTTAAGAAAATAAATATGGTCTTGGCGATAGTGGTCGTGGTGCCTGATACAAAGTGGTTAATGGTGGTGTTGTTATGGTGGACGTTGTGAAGATGGTGGTCGTAGGTGGTTGGGAGAGAAAGAGGACAGTGACGAATGAGTGAGAGAGAAAGTGGCAGCCATGGTTGATGGGTGGTGGCATGCATGGTTGAATGCAAGGAAAAGAGTTGGAATGAGGAAGAAAGTAGTGTAAAAAATTAGATTTTTAAAATACAACAGTACCCTCATTTTTTATTATGAAATTACTATAATGCCCTTAAGTAATTTTGTCACTATGAAAAAACATTTACATGGACAAAAATACCCTTCAAAATGCATCACATGATATGCACATTGTTGGATTTAACAGTAGAAAATTAACATAATTTGACAGAATGATCAATCCCGCGAAAAAATTAGTACATGGAGCAAAATTCAAAAAAATTAATTCAAGAAACAAAATCGAGAAATCCAATTTTACGCGACTATTTATGTTGTTTGTCCAAAAAAAAAAAACAGTTCTAATTTGAAATTTGATGCTCCCTTCATACCAAAATTGTTGTCTTTTTCTTTTTGGCAAAACCCTACATTTGGCCACCCAACTTTTCAAAAAATTACAAGACGGCCACCGAAAGTTTAAAACTTGCAATGAGGCCACTGAACTAAATTTTTGTTGCACGCGTGCCCATTTTGTGGACGGCCGTTTGTTCAGACGTTAAGGTGGAGTAAAATCCCTTTATTGCCCCCAGGTATTGACATTTATTACCTACTATATAACTACAGAATATTAAGAAAAACGACATTTACCTAAATTATCGATTTGGAGAAGGAAAACCCCCCAAATATTAGGGTTTGTGAAATCGAAAGCAAAGAAACCCCAAATCCAGGGGTTTCGATCTCGTATTCAAGTATCAACAACAAGCAATCAATTAATAGAAAAACGTTCTGGATTTTTTGTGGTTCGAAGGTTAAAGCAACAAATCGAAGCGACGAGGTTCGTAGTCTCTAACTTTGGTTCGTAGGTCTGTATTATTTATTTCTTGATTTCATCCATGTTTCTGTCATGGGTTTGAAAATTTATATTGTAGGTTGTCAATTTTTGTGTTGTTAATGGTAGGGTTTCAATATATGTCGTTTTGTGGTCCCAAAATGGTAGGGTTCAATCTGACAACAATGTTAATGGTAGGGTTTCGATATTTGAAAAGTGTGAATCTATACATAAACTATATATACTGTTGTGGTCCATAGAATATTTAACTTTTTATGCACAGTAGATAGTTGTATGCAAGTTAATTGTGGTCCCTTTATGGTATAGGCAGTGTTCCATTTTTTTGTGTTCTGTTGTATACAAGTCAAGTACTTTATGTGTTCCATTTTTATGCACTGTGAATAGGTTATAATAATAGTTTATGTACATGCAGAATGGCTGAAAGTGAAATTGGAATTTTTTTGTTACATGGGGGAATCTTTCGTAGGGTTCATAACGTATTGAAGTATGATGGAGGAATTGTAGATTTTATCTCTGAAGTTGATGTGGATACCCTTAATTATTTCATCATTGAAAATTATGTTAAACAATATTTAAAGTATGGAGGTGTGAAGCAATTATGGTATAGGTTACCAAGCAAAACTATGGACCAATTGCATGCAATAGATACCAATGCTGGAGTTTTAAAAATGGTGAATGAGAGTAGGGATGTGGGGTTTGTGTATATGTATGTTGAGCATACTATTGAAACACCAGTTATTGTAGATGAACCTATACATGATGAGAATGAGATGAGTCATGATGAGATTGAGATTGAGATGAGTCACCCTGAGCCTGAACCTGAGATAAGTCAAGTTGAACCTGAGATTAGGCAAACTGAAGAAACCCATAACAATGAGACTGAACCTGAAATGAGTAAGGGTGATGATCAGATGGCTGAAGATGACCTTTTTTTTTTATTGGGATGAGGCAGAGGCAGAGGCTGTGATGGCTCAATATGAGACTGAAAAGAGTACTCATGAAGCTGAAAAGACTAGTATAGATGCTGAAAAGACTAGTGTAGATGCGGAAAAGACTAATGTAGAGGCTGAAAAGACTAATGATGAGCCTGTGGATGTGGATATTGCAACTGTATATCCATATGAGGTTGAAGATGAGGAATACAATATGGAACCTTGTTTAAGTGAAGATGATCTCATTGATAGTGATGATGAGCTTGTGCAAATTAGGGTTGCAAACTTGAATGTTAGGAAGAAAAGTACAAAGTACAAAGGTATTGACCCTATCAGGATACCCCAACAAGATACACCCCAAGTACCTGACCCAGTTGATCCTAGACCTACACCTGAAGTTGAACCTATCCATGATATGAGCTCTGATAGTTCAGGTGATTCTAATGATGAAGAGGTGGATGACAACATATTCCATGGAGAGATGGAAACCTTGAGCAAGAAGAAAGGGTTTAAATATCCAATTTTTAATCCCATCACAGATATGAAAGATCCTGTGTTAAAACTTGGGCTTCAGTTTGAAACTAAAGAAATTTTTAAGGCGATCATCAAATATGGATTGAATAATAGGTATGACATTAAATGGATTAGGAATGAGAGGTTGAGGATGTCTGGAGTGTGCATGAACTCAGCAATATGCCCTTGGAGAGTTTGGGCTGGATTTAACCAAAAACAGTTTTGGCAAATTACTTCATTTAATCCAATACATAAGTGTGGGATGGCTTTTAGAAACAGGCACCTCAGTTCAAATTTTTTGGCCCAGCATTACTTTGAAACCTTTAGAAGAAACCTTGCTTATAAGTTGTCAGATATCCAAGCTGATGTGTTAAAAGAGTTTGAGGTACAAATCAGTGAGTGCATGTGCAGCAGAGCAAGAAAGAAAGCATTGCAATACCTTGATGGCTCAATGACTGAACATTATGCAAAGTTGTGGAGTTATAAGGATGAATTGGAGAAAAGGAATCCTGGTAGTACTATAATCATAGAACATGTCAGCCCTATCCCATCAAAGGGTCTTTTCTTTAGGAGGATGTATGTTTGTTTTGAGGCAGTTAGGACAACATTTATGGAAACTTGTAGACCAATGCTAGGGATTGATGGAGCATTCCTGAAAGGATTACAAAAGGGGGAAATATTGTCTGCAATTGCCAAAGATGGAAATAATCAGATGTACCCTGTAGCTTGGGCTGTGGTGCAAGTGGAAAACAAGGACAACTGGAGTTGGTTTTTGAAGAATTTGATTGAAGACCTTGATATGAGAGATGGATTTGAATGGACTATAATTACAGATCAACAAAAGGTAAGTTAATTTGTTAGTATTTATATAACAGTGCTAAATTTATTTACATTTGTTGTATTTTAATGGCCCTGTATCTTGTTATGTCTTGTAGGGATTGTTACCTGCTATTGCTAGTCTATTGCCTAATGCTGAGCACAGAATGTGTGCTAGGCACATATACAGCAATTGGAGGAAGAAATACAAGGGAGGGGAATATAGAAGATGCTTCTGGTCTATTGCTATGGCTTGCACAATGGATAAATTCAAGGAAGAATTTGAAGTGTTGAAAAGCTTAGATAGTCAGGCAGCTGTAGATCTTGTAAAGACAGATCCTATACATTGGTCCAGGGCATTTTTTGATACAAGTTCAAAGGTGGACAATGTGGAGAATAATGTGGCAGAGGCATTTAATGGTAGTATTGTAGCTGCAAGGACAAGACCTTTGATATATATGCTTGAGGAGATCAGATTGGCTACGATGGTAAGGATTCAAAAAAGAAAGGAGTGGATTTCTAAGTACTCACATAGTATTTGCCCAAGGATCAGAAAGAGGATGGAGAAAAATAAGGAGGATGTTAAACATTGGGCTGTGGTATTTAATGGTGGTGATCAGTTTGAGGTAAAGCATGTGAAGGATTCATTTGGTGTTAACATTAAAACAAGGAGTTGTCATTGTAGAGAATGGGACCTTAGTGGCATTCCTTGTACTCATGCCATGGCTGCAATATACAAGATTGGAGGTGATCCTGAGGACTATGTCTCCAACTGGTACAAAAAGGAAACATTTGCTAGTACTTACTCTCATCTCCTAGAGCCTATCACTGGTGAGAATCAATGGCTAGAATCAAGTGAGCAACCTCTTCAACCACCCCCCAACAAAAAGATGCCTAGCAGACCTAAAAAGTGCAGGGTCAAAAACCCTGATGAGGAAAAAAAGAAAAAATCTACTCAAGATCCTAACATCTTGAGTAAGAAGGGTAAACAGATGACTTGCAAGTAATATATTGCTTTCATGTACTTTACCTCTCTTTAACATTACCATTGTACTTAAATTGCTTTTATTTGCTATTTGTAGGTTTTGCAAGGAAAAGGGGCATAACAGGTCTGGCAGGCTAGGGAGGCGGCAGAGCAAGGGAGAGGCAGTTCCTAAGAAGCCAAAACAAAGACTCCAAGCTGCAGAACCAAGACCCCCAAAGTGTACAACAAAAATAGGAGTAAGGGAAAAACAAAAACCAAGGGTGGATTGGTGTTATGTTGATTTGTGGGTATTGTACAAAAAAGGGTGGATTACCTTACTGTTCTGTTAACTTTTGGTCTATTTTGTACTTGGTCTTTTAAACTTGGTCTTTTGTGTTAGCAGAATGGATTTGTCATGGCTTTGTATAGTTAGGAATATGAGTCAAGTTATGGCATGTTAATAGTTATGGAATATGGGCCAAGTTATGGCATGTTAATGGTTATGGAATATGAGCCAAGTTATGGCATGTTAATGGTTAAACTTGGTTAATTTTTGGTATTCTCTGTTTGAGTCAAGTTATGGCATGTTAATGTTTGTGTATGGTAGGTTAATAATAATGGAACTGAAAGTTGCTCAACATCAAACGTGTTACATTTTGTCATTAACAGTTTGCAGAAAGGATTAGCCATTAACATGTACATAAATTGCCATCAAACAGGTTACATTTTGCCATTTACAATAGCAGAATGGATTTGCCATCAAACATGTTACATTAATTTGGCATAACATACACCTTTTACATTTTGCCACTAACATGCACATAAATTAACATCAACCTAAGACATTAACTTCAAGCTAAGGCCAGGGCCGGCCCTGAATTTTCAAGGGCCCTTGGGCAAAAATGAAAAGTGAGGCCCCCCTTTAGAAAAATAAAAATAAAATCTTAAATTTTTTTTTTCACTTTTCAACATTAAAAGTAATGAAAAAAGTACAAAATCAACAAACGCACACAAGTAAATAAGTATCAAATAATTATTGAAAAATGCTAGATCTTCTTGCATTTTGAGAAGCAAAATCATCAATAAGGTCGTCAAAATTAACTTCCTAATTAAGAATCAAGACACTTCCTAATTAAAAAAATAATTAACCAAATACACCTAACACCTTCACCTACCCCAATTACCAAAGGTCCAAATATTTAAACAATTGTGATTTCACTCATTTGTTTTTCACTTTTTCTCTCCACTGATTTGTTTCACTTTTTCTTTTTCTCTAAGTCACAATCTCACAGAGAGAGTAAGAGACAACTGACAGCCTCACAGTCACTCACATTTCACAAAGTCAAAGACTCAAACTCAATTTTCGGTTTCTCTCAACTCTCTCTTTCTCTCTCCATAAAAACTAAAAACCAATTAACCAAACTAGCAAAGCTGAAAGCTACAGAGTACAGACGTAATAGTAATAGACTACAGTCTACAGACTACAGAGAGCTGCCGGAGAGTCGGAGAGAGAGCATACCTTCTTTTAGAGTTTGAGCCGTGTCTGGTGCTGCCAGAACAGAAGCGGCGAAGTGCCCTGTCGGCTGCCGTCGTCCGTCGTCTCGTCATGCGGCTACCAAGTAGCAATTTCGGCCAACGATTCAGTCGATTCTGCGTCGGCCGTCGGCGATTCCAAAGATTTAGCCGCTCAACGTGATTACGTGAAAGAGAATTAGAGGCAAAGCGAAGAATTCAAAAAATCCCCAAATTTGATTTCAATATTGTATTCCAATGTAAATTGATAATGATGTAAGATGTTTTTTTCAAATTTCAATTTGGGAAACTATGTTTATAATAGATAAGAGGAGAAGGAGATCGTTGTCCATTGGTTCATGCGTTGCCTCCTCGTTCCATCTCGTTCTGTGTGAGCCGATAGAGCCGTCATCGTTCTCTGTGACTCTGTGCCATCAGCCGTGTATTGCGTTGCCGTATTGGTGTAAAAGAACGGTAAAAAAATTTTTACATATACCCCCCTTATAGAAGTACATATGAACTCGGGGCCCCCCAAAATTTGGGGCCCATGGCGGTTGCCCCCCTGGACATACCCCAGGGCCGGCCCTGGCTAAGGCATTAACATTTTTCCATTTACATCCATTCTGAAGTATGATGCCACTAAGATACTAATGAAAATCATCAGGATGATTATTACCATAACATACATCTTTTCCCTTCTAGCAGATTGTTCAATGCTATATGTCAACCTCTTAATTATATCCCTCTTCTTGGCACAATCTTTTTGCATCTTCTCAAACTCTTGCTTGAACATATGTTCTTCCTTGAACTCATCTTCTCCTGCTCTCAAATGATTGATCATTTTCATCAAATCATTGATTACTTCAACTGACCTCGGACTGAATTCTTCATCAACCCACGCAAAGAAACCACAGTCAAGAAGTGCATTCTATCGAAATACAGAAAAATAATGTCAAGAACAATAGGGTTTTCTTTGAGAAAATCAATTTCATGACAGAAACGGAGAATTTAGGGTATTTATAGAAGTGGACAAAAAAAGTCATGAAAATTACGTGCTCACCATATATCTAGGGCATCGAATGAATCGTCGCCCTGGGTTATTTTCGGTCCCAGATGTCAATAAGGTAACCCTCAGGTTGCACCTACAATTTTTTTGTCGATACACTGCAAGGGGTTTTGACCCCGCTGAAGAAGACGAGCCTTCTAACCTAGAAATCTCGTATCCACTCACAGACATTGTTGATTCAATGTTCAATCAAAGAAAAATGAAGAAAAACGGGTTGAAGAAGAAGAACAGCTCCCAAGTTATGGAATCTCATGTCGGACAGTCGGAGAAGACGATGAAATGAAATGAGTTGTCTAATTGTTAACTGATACATGGTATATCAATTATGAAGGGTAAAATTGTCAATACCTGGGGGCAATAGAGGGATTTTACTCCACCTTAACGTCTGAACAAATGGTCGTCCACAAAATGGGCACGCGTGCAACAAAAATTTAGTTCAGTGGCCTCATTGCAAGTTTTAAACTTTCGGTGGTCGCCTTGCAATTTTTTGAGAAGTTGGGTCGCCAAATGTAGGGTTTTTCCTTTCTTTTTCGTCCATACCAGCTTTATCACTTTTTGGGACAACACTTTTACCACTTATCTTTACTTTTTCATTATACTTTAATTATGAGTTACATACATATGAGCTTTAAAGTATTACACATCAAACTAATATTTCTTCCGTTTTGGGCAAAGAGTCCACTATTTTATTTTAGGATGTTTCACTTAAAAATCATCTTTCAAAAATTAAGACATTAAAGTGTCATTTTATTACTAATGAGCTACTAAAAATGTCAGTTTTTTTACTTTTAAACATAGATTCATTACCCTGAACAGAAAAGGTATTAATAATTAAGTAAATTGTTTTTTTAATCCAGATATCGGGCCAAATAAAATAATAATTTTAAGAGAGGGACTACTATATATTAGTAGTAGGCTTTTTTTTTTAAATGAAAAGAGGTGTCAATTTCGAAAGCCGTTTGGTTTGGGTCACCGCAATTTTTAAAAAACGGTTGACGAAGTCACCAACCCGAGACTGACTTAAAACTTCAAAGACGTGCTGCCTTGCCCTCACATGATTGGCGCCTTTGTTGCCGCTCTTTTTCCCCGCCTTTTCTCCTTGCAATCCAAAACCTTTAGAATTTCTTCTCTATTTTTTTTTTGAACCAGTCTTTTAAGGGAAAAAGAATTTAATACTCCCTCCTAGTCCAATTTCAAACATTATTAAAGTATAAAAGTTTCATTTTATTATCAATGAATTATTACAAGTATCAATTTTTTTAAAAAAATTGATTTTCAAATGAAAACTCTTTATCCGAAACAAAAAGAGTAATTCTATGGTCAAACATGTTGACTTTGAAATTCTACACAATAATTAAGCACTATGCTATGTTTGGACTTTGGAGCATAATCATGATTACTTTAATACTCCTGTTCTCGATAAAGTCATCGTTTTAAAGTCAAAATTTTTAAGAAAATAATACTTTTAGTAGTTCATTCATAATAAAATGATATTTTTATATCTTAATTCTTTAAAATATATTCTTTAAGTGAAACTATCCAAAATGGTTTGCCCAGAACGGAAGGAGTACTTCCTACTTCCAAAATAGTGTCATTTTTCAATATTTAAAACAAATTGAAGAAAATTATTTTTAGATTATTTTGGTCGTACTACTTCATCTGTTCTTAAATAATTGTCATATTTTCTTTTGTCTGTTTCAAAATAATTGTCTTTTTTTAAAACCTTTCTTTTTAAGAAAAACACTTTTACCACTGTACCCCTTATTTTTTTCTACACATTTTGATTATGGTCATATGCACAAGGATATTAAAGAAAACTACACATAACATCAATATTTATTATACAATTAATAATGTTTTTCTTAAACGGTGTGTCACGTCAAATATGATGACAATTTAAGAATGAAGAGAGTATTTAGGTTATAATTATTGATTCTTTGTTAATATTAGCATAATTGATGGTTATTTTTCTAATTTATAGATTGTAGATAGTTATAACTTAGATGAATTTTTTCACAAGGTGTTTTGGTATTTACTAGTGGTAATTGATAATTTAATTTAGAGGTAATTTAAACAATTTGAAACATAGCCTAAGAGGTTTTTGGTGGTAGAGTGAAGCTATAAATTGTAAGGTCTCAAATTTAATTCCTTTTCATGCCCATTTAAGACAAAAAAATATATAAAATGTTAGACATAATAGTCAAGAATAAGTTTCTTGTAAAACCGTCTTTTGAATCTTAATTCGTAAGAAGAAGTTTCACTTTAGTACAATTCAATCAATCAATACACAATAGTTCGAATTAAAAAAATTCATCTTATATAATATTATTTTAAAACCGTCGTTCTTAAGTTTTTACTTCAATTATTGGATTAGTTTTAAAAATACGGTATATTTAAAGGGGGCAGGCACGGATTTTATAATTAGAGAAAGTGTGTCCCACTACGTGTAGTTTGATCAACGGACAAATTGAAAGAGATAAAAGAGGGATGAAATGAATTACCGATTCTTTTTCTCAATCCCCATCCTAATTATCCGTCAACTCTCCGATAATTCGGTCGATCCACGAATGTGGAAAACCAATTAAACTAAACCCCCCAACTCCCAATTCCTCAGTCTCCCCGATCCCAAAAAAACTGAAAACACAACAAAAAAATTTATAATCTAAAGAGAGAAACACATACTGACTGTGTGTTCTGAGAGAGAGAGAGAGAGAGAGAGAAAGTGCTGTCATCTTGGAATGTTTGTTTGAAGAATTCACGGATTCTTCGCTGCCATTTTAACTGTTAAGAACCAAATACCCTTCTTCAGATGCAAAGTTTAGACTGAGAAAGAGAAACCCAAAAACCAAAATCACGAATTGGCCAACAAGTGAGAAATTGAGTGGATAGGTAATTATTTAGTGGTCCTTGAGCATCACGTCGCTCGAAATTGTGTAAAGGAATTGTAGTTTTGTGAATGATGAGTAAAGAGCCGGTGAAATTAGACGATGAGCAATTAGCGGAGCTCCGGGAAATATTCCGATCATTTGATCGGAACAACGACGGTAGCCTTACCCAACTCGAGCTCGGCTCACTTCTCCGATCACTCGGCCTAAAACCCAGTCCCGATCAGCTCGAAACACTCATTCATAAAGCCGATACCAATAGCAACGGCCTCGTTGAGTTCTCCGAGTTTGTGGCGTTGGTTGCGCCGGAGCTTCTCCCGGCGAAATCGCCGTACACGGACGAGCAGTTGAAGCAGTTGTTTAGGATGTTTGATCGGGACGGGAATGGGTTTATTACGGCGGCGGAGTTGGCGCACTCCATGGCGAAGTTGGGACACGCGTTGACGGCCGAGGAGCTGACGGGGATGATTAAGGAAGCGGATACCGATGGAGATGGCCGGATAAGCTTTCAGGAGTTTACTCAGGCCATTACTTCTGCCGCTTTTGACAATTCCTGGGCTTGATTTTCAGGTGCGTGGACTTGTAATTTTCTGGGTTTTTTTTCTTCTTTTTCTTGAAAGGATTTTCCGTTTTATCCTATTCATGGTCTTGTATAATCCCATCATTACAACATTCCCATGAAACCATGTCTTGAATAAATTGGGTTTTTAGGCCATTTTAATAATCAAATTCAATGTCAAATAGCTCCATACGTGATGATCAAGCTGCTAAGTCAACCCATTAGATTAATGTCATCAATTTGAAGTAAAATCAACTATGCTTTAACATGTTCAAACAATTAATTATGTGTTCAGTTTAGGGAAAAGAAAAGAGGTCCTGAAATTGCAAGTCTTGTGTGAACTTGGTTTACTACAGATTTTCCCATTCTTCCCAGAACAGCTTGCTAGTGAAGTGGATAACTTGATCGTAGTTGCAGAAGTTGGACGATGAAAGAGCTGATTCGACTCGACTCTCCGATAAGCCGTTTCCTCTGCCGGAGAGCCGGAGGAGAGGATTCAAGAATGCTCGATTTGTTTTTTCGTGCATAAACATTCTTTTTGATAGTTCCATTTTGTGCTTTCGAGTGCCTATAGCAATGTTGAAGCCACTGGTTCTTGTAGAAAAGGGAAATTGTATTTTCCTTCGATAGTTTTGATATTTCAAATCCAAGAATTTATCCATGCAATCATATAAATATACGTAATATTACAAATTACGTATGTTAATTCATTTTAGGACAATCTTTTTTTTTTTTGGACCGAGAGAGTATTTCGTATGATTTCCGACTTGGCAATTACTATATAGTGAAACCCATATAAATTAAACTAGAAGAGCAAGACATATTCTATGTAAAAGGGTAAGATCGTCATTTTTTACAACTACTTCGTTTACAAAAATATTGTCTTGAATTAGTATCTGAACACATTTATAACAAAAACTGTGTTTAGAAAAAAAAAACTATAATTAAAAATATTTATATTTTAAAAAAATTATGTTTTAAAAACGTGGCACCAATCAAACTCTTATTCAGTTAAGCGGACAACAATTGATTTGTGACTGTAAGACCATCTCCAAGGGGTCCTTCAAAGCACCAATTTGGCTCAAAAAGCCAAGAAAACACCCTCATGATGCGCCAACCAGAACTCCATTTTGAAGACCCCAGCTTCATCCGTCAAATCTAGAACATAAATTACAAAAATATAATTACAAATTTATTGAAGTATAAGCAATATACTTACGATAAAGAATCTCAAGTCTAATTATTAAGAAAATATATTAATATCATTTGATTTAGTTATAATTATAAAAATATTGAAGTATAAGCGATAACAACCCAAATTTGTTGTCAAATTATCCAATATTTTGTATGTACAATAGAAAAAGTATATTAAATTGTTGGTTATATATGAAATTGTTTGTTTGGTAGATTTCATTGCAAAGTAATCAAATCACAAACTTGAAAAATAAAATTGGGATCATGTAAAATAATCCGACTCATCGGCTGACTTGGCAGATGACTTGGCTATTGTAACTTTGTTAGGTTTATAACTAGGATTATTACTATAATAATAACTATATCTTGAAGATGCACAAGCACCTCATATACACTTTATCTTCTAGACGAATTTGTCACCAGAGTAATAATCCTATAATAAATTTAGCATTTTCCTATCTATTGTTTCCAGACGTGCAGTTTTGACTTATTATTTGCTTACATACGTCAACAACTTGAAAATGGAAAAATTAAAAATCACCCCAAAACAAGATAAACAGACGTCAACCAAATATTTTAATTCTAAATTTAGAATTAAGTAGTCGAATCACTGTATAATTTTTGGATGCATCACTCTAAAAGTTTACTTTAAAAAATAATGTCTATAATTTTCATAATATTTCAATTTTACCTTCTATGATATTAGACAAAAACTTATGAAAGATGGTCTTACATATATTTTAAGCAGGATGAATCTCCTAAACGTAATCCATCGTGTGCTGATGGGTTAAGCTGTGAGAGAATATATATATATATTTTTTAATGATTTAAGATCCGTAAGACGCCTCACATAAATCGTATTCCAATATTAACACATTGATTGTGATCTAGCATTATTGTAATTATGATTTATGACCAACTTTAATTATAGATGTATATCTTCTAATTATTAGATTTTTCTTACAAGAAGTTTTTTGGTGGAACGGAGGGAGTATAGTAATACCATTCACAACTTTACAAATAACGGAGTCTATATTGATGTTCATTAAAAATACTCTCGTTGTCCTAAAAAAAATAGTCCTCTATTTATTTTTGTGTCCAAAAACCAATAAAATAAATAAACACATTTCAAAATAGGTAGTCTTAAAAAAATGGATATTAATTGTGACTAGCGAATTGGTATTAGAAAAATAATAGTCCTCGATTTATTTTCTGTGACTCGTTAGTAGAGTTGCTTTCGCAAAGTGTAAGGTTTCAAATTTGATCTTTTCACATGTCATAAATAATTAAGAGATTGTTCTAATTTAAACATAAGTATCAACTTCAAAACCTATGAGAATCCAACTACGTTCAAATCTTGATGGGAGAACTTGATCGCTCCAGTGGTTTGACCCATTCTACACGGTGGACACCTTTGTCAAACCAAAAGAAAATTTGGTATTTGACTATTAGTCTATTGACCTCAAGAAATTACAAATAAAAATTCATATTCCAGCAGGCAAGAAGGTGTTGTGTAAAAGTCATCTTCTAAGTACATTGCATTGCATTTCATAGCACTTTGTGGGTAATTATAAAATAAAAATAAAAATACAGTGGTTCGCCTTTCTCCCACTTCTCCCAACTTTGATGAATCATACTGATATTAAATAGAATAGCTCTTTTATAAAACGGTCTTACGGATCTTAATCCGTGAAACGAAGTTTATTCTTTTATAGTTCAACCCACCAACATACTGTAAGGATCCGCCTTACAAACAATATACGTAAGGTTATCTTGCTTAAGCTTTTGCCTATTAAATAAACTTCATCTCCTAATGCAAAGTTGCTAATACGTCGCAGTAGATTATCCACGAGACTAAAACTATCATAGAAAACCTACCTTAGACAAAGCTGGAAGCGTAACCCGCATAAATTAACTTTGACTTTTACTACAATCCCTCATTTTTTTTACTTTGACCACTGACGCGTAGTGGTTCTCTTAACAAAGAGGCTATACTTTGATTTTCCATATCAATTACTCTGTATAATAATGTTGGGCTAACCTTTAATCAAAATAGTAAGTTTGAAGTGGGAAAATAGAGGAATGTCGGGACTGTTTTGAAAATGGAAAGATAAGTATACCAACTATTCTTACCGAATGAATATATAATTAGATAAAATGTTTATGTCAACGAAATTTACTTACAGTGCAACAAAATGTAATACGTTCAACCGAATTAAGAGCACCTCCAACATGCGGTTTTTAGAAATGGATAAAACTTTACCAAAAAGTTTATATCATTGGAGGACAATAGGTAAAAGGTTGAAGTTTTTTAAATGTTGATGCTTTTGAACCGATTGATAAATTCTAACTAGATATTTCATTTTATGTTATTTTTTTGGCTGAAAAAAGGGATAAATGTATATTGAGAAAGAATAAAATATTTAATTGTGCGTTCATACCATAAATTTTTTATGGGTATTAGGACCGGTTCTGAATTTTTGGAGGTCCAGAGCGAAAAGAAAATAAGGGACTCTTAAAAAAATATAAGATAAGAAAATAAGTATTAAATTGATGTGTCCAAAGTAATTCAGGGACACACTAAGCTTGATAACTTGGATATCTGACTTTCAATTCTCTCTGTAATCTTCAAGGCTCAATCCTGAAATGTAGACAACAACCATAAACTAAGCAGGGGCTCTCCCTGCAAAAGCCCTCCGGCGTGACTGAGAATTAGCTTAATACTCGATTGAGTAAGCAAATTGACAGAGTTTAGCCTTAGTATATGGATCATGTACCTCCCTCTTTTGTTTTGAGGGGTTTTTATAGCCTTCTGGGGAAGTTGAATAACTCCCCATTAAATGTCAATGCGTGCAAGACGGGCACATTAACTGCCACGTCCAACCTAACGGTTTGGTCATGAATGTGGAAGCGATTTTCTTGGAGATAATTGTCCACGTTCGAGATGATCGTTACTTGTATAATTGAGCATGGTAAGTCTGTTCGTTGAACGCTTGAGCACTGGGTGGTGAGCCCCCAGCTCACTGTAAACTTGCCCACTAGGTATTGAATTCCCAGCTCGTTATGCGCCTGCCGACTTGGTATTTAGCCCCCAAATCCTAAACACACATTATAATGAACAATGTCTGGTCGCTGCCCGCTTCGCAATCGGGTTTTGGAATACACGTGTTCTGCTCGTAATTGCAGGAAATGTGCCGGGCACGTGACTTAGGCTTGGGCCTTTTGGCCCAGGCAGTTCAGTAGCCCCCTGCTCCTTGTCTAGCGAGTATATATGCTCGGAGCAAGGAGAAGTATCCTGAATTTCTCAAGTCTGATCGTTTATAAGATGAATCATTTCATGAATTCATCAAGGATTGTCTTCAGCCAAATGTTATAAGTGGATGCCAACCCAAAGAATTTATCCTTGAAAGGACGGGCCGCCATTAGCCGCCTTATACCCTCACGCGGGCTCATTCCCCAAGGAATCATTAAATGCAATGCCTCGGCTTCTGTGCCCTAATAATGACAGAATTCTCGGGACAACTTCCAAATGACGACTTCTCTTGGTATAAAAGCACAGGTTCACCCTCATCTTGAACTTTTCCTAACTTGGTGCAAAATCAAAGCCGGAACCACTCATCTCTGCATTCAGCCGCGCAAATAGGATTCCCCAGATTTTCCTCCAGGCAACCCTTCATCATTGACAGGTATTCCTCAATCCTTATTGCTATTCTTGCTGCAATTTCAATCCATTTTTTCGCTGCTAAAACCCCAATTTTAGGGTTCAATGATGCCATTTGGGTATATGATGAGTTTTGTTACGATCTGAAAATCAATCTATCATAAACTAGGGCGTCTGATACCCTACTTCCCTTCTAGCCATCTTGAATTGTCTGCTCCTAAATATTCATACAATTAGGGGTGGCAATTTAAGGCACGGCACGATTGACCGACACGAACACGGCACGAAATTATAGGGTTTGGGCCAGGGCTTATCGGGTTCGCCGGCCCGATAAGGCACGTTAAGATTCGGGCGTTATCGGGTTTTTATCGTGCCAGCCCGATAAGCACGATAAAAAATAGGTATAAATAATAAAAACCCTAAAAGAGAAACAATTAAGTGTTAACTGTTGTTTAGCCGTAAGGAGGCGGAAGGGAAGAAGCACCGAAGCAGCTCTCTAGTCTCTCCACTCTCTCGTCTCTCACTCTCTCTCAGTCTCTTTAGTCTCTACCGATCTGTTTTGTGTAAGGACTAAGGAGGCGAGCGATCAAGCTTCTTGAGCGACTCACGCTCTCACTCTCGTCGCCGGAAACAACTTCTTGTCGCCGGAAGCCGGAAGGGTAAGGTCTCACTCTCAGTCTCTCAGTCTCTCGTCTCTCAGTCTCTCACTCTCTCGTCTCTCACTCTCTCTCTACAGACTACAGCTATTCCGCCGTCGATTTCATTTCAAGAAGTCACTCATTTTAAATTTGTTTCATGTAAGTTCATCACTCGTTAACATTTTTGCTCGATAGTAGTTACCCAAAATTTGAGAAAAATATAATTGGTAATTGAAGCCCGGAGGTACTGTGAATGTGAGTTAGCATTGAGAAAAGCAATCTCGGCTTAGGCTTTGGCTAGCTGGGTTTGCGCAACGTGTATTTCTCGATGCATAGAGAGATGACTCACACCCGTAGGCGGGGTCTTGGATTCTGCATTTGGCCTCGTAATACAATGACTCTCTTGTGTCCCTCTTAGATGAACCGGAGTTCTTTGTAGAAGAATAACATTCATTCGTTAGATTGTTTGTGGTTGTTGATCCTCTCCTCATTATATTAGTATATCTTCTAGTATTTAAATAGACTTGATATATAGTAAGAATACAATAACTGAATTATTGTAATAGAGTTACCTAGAAATTTATAATTATTTTTATTTTAAAAATTTTGCCTAACGGGCTTATCGTGCCTAACGGGCTTATCGTGTCTAACAAAAAAAACCCGACCGCGACCGTTTTAGCTTAACGTGCTTAACGTGCCGCGTCGCGTTTTCGGGTTTTTATCGTGCCGTGTTTGGGTTTGATTTTAGGCACGATAACCTTATCGCGCAGTGTTCGTGTCGAAGCTCCCTTATCGTGCTATCGTGCTGGCAGGCATAACCGACGCATGCCACCCCTACATACAATGTCATGACCCTTTCTATTGGTCTAACCATTTCACAGACTTTATTTGCAAAGAACCCACCTATAAATGGGAATCGAGGAATAGCCGATTGGTGCCATGTTCATCAGTCCTGGAATAATCTGTAACCAAGGGTTCTCACTTCCCTGCTCTTGCTTACTTTTACGAGCAAGGATTAACACGCATTCCACGATTCCTGTTTCCTGTAGATGTCTTCTAGCGACGACACTCATTCTGAAATCGAAGGGCGTAGCTACGATCATGGAGCCCCGACTGAAACCGAGGAAAGCACGAAAACAGGATCTTCCAGTTCTGAGGGAACCGAGCTGGAGGGGATTCCATTAAACCTTCGAGAGCCCAACAACTTTATGGAAAAGACCTTAGAGTCCCCCAATGAAGTAAAGGATTAAATGATCGAGGACGAGCAAACCAATCCCGAAGAAGAGGAAAAGTCTGAAGATAACCTCCCCAGCTCAAGCATTCCCCGAACGAAGAAGAAAAAAGACATTCTTAAAGGCAAACAGATCGCCACCGATGTCCCCCCCCCCAACTCAAATGGGACGACTTAAACTGCGAGGATGATATATCTGCTTGGTTTTATTCATTGGGTATGGACCCCAAAAACTACCGAGTTAAAGCCTTCGACCTGGATATCGAGAAGAACGAGAATAACTTTCAAGGAGACCGCATGGTCTTCTACTTTGATTTCTTCCTCGTCGGCCGTAGGCTTCTTCTTGACCCCTTCTTCTCCAAATTTTTGAACTTAAAGAACGCCCTTCCTTGCGATCTAACCATCACAACTGTGAGATTTCTGGTCGCCTACACCGTTGCCTGCCGGCTACTTGGGTTTGAACCCAGCATTGGCCCTATTCAGAAAATTCTTTTTGATTTCTTTAGATAAGAAGAGTGGCCGTATAACTAGCCAATCCAACCCTAATTACTTCAAACTCCTCACTGACGGGCCCAACAAAGTCGATGCCTGGGATGGAAAAGTTCTGCTTGTTGAATCTCGGGTCGGATGGCCTTTTGCTCCATATTTGGAAGAGTTAGAAATCGCCAAGTACGACAAAAATGCGTTCCGAGCAAGAGAACCTCAGCTCGCAAAAGCTTTTAGGAAACTGCTTGGTGTTAAGGAAGGGAAGAATGGACAAGACTGGGTGTTAGACTGGGTAGCCCTTACCTCCGATTCCTCTTTACTTCGACTGGCCGGGATATTAAGCTAGCATGTATAAAGAATTGAACCCAGAGTCACCATCGATGCCGAAGAACCTTACCCATACTGACGTAGCTGCCATGGAGGTAAATTCCCCAGCGAGTGCCCGGACTGCGAGTTAGCTGGGACCAATTGCACCCCTACTTTTTCAATGAATGGTTTGCATATTTTTCAATCTAACTTTCCTCTACTTCTCATTTCAACCAAGGTTTTTACCGAGTCTTCATAATTCTTCCTGCAGATATGAGGCAACTAGAAGACTCCAGTCGATTCCTCCAAAGTATGAGGAGGGGTGCCACAAGAAGGAACACCCAAATGGCTACCCTAGAGCCTGCTCACCTTCCTACCGTTCCTGCTGCAAACACAGAATGTGGAACTATCCGAGGGAATGAGCTAAGTCGGGTTGTCACTCCAGTCCCTAATGTTGTTCCTTCCACTACAATTCCGGCTGCTTCCAATCCAACTATTCCTGCCACACAAACAGCAAAGTGGGCTACCCAAACTGATGTATCCAAAGTAATTCAGGGACACACTGGGCTTGATAACTTGGATATCTGGCTTTCAATTCTCTCATTAATCTTTAAGGCCCAATCCTGAAATGTAGACAACAACCATAAACTAGGCAGGGGCTCTCCCTGCAAAAGCCATTCGGCGTGAAAATTAGCTTAACACTCGATTGAGTAAGCAAATTGACAGAATTTAGCCTTAGTATATGGATCACGTACCTCCCTCTTTTGTTTTGAGGTGTTTTTATAGCCTTCTGGGAAAGTTGAATAACTCCTCATTAAATGTCAATGCGTGCAAGGCGGGCACATTAACTGTCACGTCCAACCTAACGGTTTGGTCATGAATGTGGAAGTGATTTTCTTGGAGATAACTGTCCACGTTCGAGATGACTGTTACTTGCATAACTGAGCATGGTAAGTCTGCTCGTTGAATGCTTGAGCGCTGGGTGGCGAGCCCCCAGCTCGCTGTAAACTTGCCCACTGGGTATTGAATCCCCAGCTCGCTATGCGCCTGCTGACTTGGTATTTAGCCCCCAAATCCTAAACACACATTATAATGAACAATGTCTGGTCGCTGCCCGCTTCGCAATCGGGTTTTGGAATACACGTGCTCTGCTCGTGATTGCAGGAAATGTGCCGGGCACATGACTTAGGCTTGGGCCATTTGGGCAGGGCAGTTCATAAATAATTACTGAAAACTGTTATTTTTTATTCGTTAAAATAATTTAAAATAAAAAAGAATATACTCTAATCAATTTTTTTTGCTTTTATTTATATTTTGACTTCTGGATTGATATTTTTTTGGTAACATGTATTATGGACTATAAATTCAAGTAAAAAAACAAGGATTAAATAAACATAAGCAATACAAATGATAGTAACATAATAATAATATTTGATTTTGCTTAAAATATTGATATTACATACCCAATCAATTGTTATTTTTTATGACCCAAATAAAAAATGATGATCAAGTAACATTTTTTTATAAGTAAATTTAGCGAATCCAAAATAAAATTAAAATTGTATAACTCTGCTTGAATCGAATACAAAATCTGTATCTTTGTATAGTAGCTCTTCATTTATTAGGTTCCAGAGTAATTAAAACTTATATAAGTAGTTTTGAAGTTGGTAATTAATAAAAAAATAATTAACCACAACCATTATACTTACAATATAAGTGAAGGATAACGATGAAAGATTTTGAAAATTATAAGCATATTTTTTAAAAGTTGATTATTACATAAAACATCTCAAAATAGTATAGGAGACTATTTAACTAAATCGGAGAAGTATATGATATAATATGAATATAAAAAAAATTAATAATTGATCGTAGACCCAAAATAAATTTTTTTTACATAAATGGCGGAGCAAGGACTTGAACCGATTGTGAAAATTATAAGTTATTTTTTTAAGTTAATTATTATGTAAAACATCTCAAAATAGTATTGGAGACTATTTAACGAAATCGGGGCGAGGGGGAGTATACGATATAAGATGCATATAAAAAAATTAATAATTGACCGTAGACCCAAAATATATTTTTTTACATAAATGGCGGAGCAAGGACTTGAACCGATTGTGAAAATTATAAGTTATTTTTTTAAGTTAATTATTATGTAAAACATCTCAAAATGGTATTGGAGACTATTTAACTAAATCGGGGCGAGGGGGAGTATACGATATAAGATGCATATAAAAAAATTAATAATTGACCGTAGACCCAAAATATATTTTTTTACATAAATGGCGGAGCAAGGACTTGAACCGATTGTGAAAATTATAAGTTATTTTTTAAAGTTAATTATTACGTAAAACATCTCAAAATAGTATTGGAGACTATTTAACTAAATCGGGGGAAAGTATACGATATAATATGCATATAAAAAATTAATAATTGACCGTAGACCCAAAATAAATAAAAATTACAAAAATGGCAAATCAAGGGCTTGAACCCAAGACCTCCTTGAACGGATTGTGAAAAATGGAAATTATAAGTTATTTTTTTAAGTTAATTATTACGTAAAACATCTCAAAATAGTATTGGAGACTATTTAACTAAATCGGGGAGGGAGGAATATACGATATAATATGCATATAAAAAAATTAATAATTGACCGTAAACCCAAAATAAATAAAAAATTACAACTACCTAACCAAAGCCTTTATCCAACTACCTAACCAATTGAGCTTAAGACAGGTTAATTACAATGTTTACATTTTTAATAATATATCTAAATGAAACTAGCCTACACGTATATAAAATTAGACCCTATTACATTGGGGGCCTATTCGCTCCATCACTTTGAACTCCCCTAAAACCAGGCCTGATGGGTATAAATATAGTGAAGAATCTATATTATAAAACAGCTAGGTAATTACCTATGGCTATTCCGAGGTTGTGATTAAATTATCTTCAAAAATTTAACGGTTGAGATTCACCCTCACATTCACATGTGTGAGTAATTATCTATTTTTAACTCCCTGCACTACAATTAATATTATGAGCAATCACAATTTTTTTTCTCCCTATATTTTATCTTCACGTTACAAAGTCACACTCTACGATTAATCTTCTGAACAATCACCCCTTATAAAACATCAATCTCTCAACTATCACTTGAAGTAATGTACCCCTCAACTGTAACATTTTTTTTAAAATCATACCTTCTATTTATACACTGTCATTTCAATTTACGAAATCAGATATACTGACATTGTGTCATAGGCATCGGCATGAAGATCTAGTAAGTTTATAAAGAAAATGTTTATAAATTGACGACGTAACATGAGGGATAAACATTTTGATAAGTTTATTGTTGTGGATGCCTTAATTATAATGCTTTAATACACGATATTAATCCCTTTGTTCAAAAGAGAGTGTTCTGTTTAACCCGTAACAAAACAATTGACCGCATAAGTAAATTAATACTCCATTCGTTTTTCAAATTATCGTTATCCTTTCCTTTTTCGTCAGTTCTAAAATAATTGTCATATTTTAAAATTTTCTCTTTTAGAATTTTTTTTACCACTGTACCCTTACTTTTTCTATTTACTTTAATTATGACTATTTGTTCAAAGGCATTAAAGGAAACCACACATTTAATCAATATTTATAATATAGTTAATTACCCTTTTTTTAACTTGTGTCGGGTCAAACGAGATAATAATTAGAAAACTGAGAGAGTAGAAGACAAGGTAGATCAATTTGCTTCAGCCCAACTTATTAGTATTTGGAGGAAATTACAGATCAGTCCATTTTCTCAAATTTTCAACCGAAAAAGTTCATTTCTATTAAATTGTTTCAATAATGCTCAATTACAGAAATAATGTAAATTTCTTCTTCTTTTCCCTCATCATCAAGTTCGTCCGTCCAAAGACGTAAAAAAAGTATGGTGATTATGGATGAAATGGGAAGTTCTGTGGTGAAAAAGAACGATGGTTACTGCATAACTGCGTTTTCACCACCCTAACTTATCACTCTCTTTCTTTTTCATCTTTCGTTGTTCTTCTTCTTTATTATGTTTATATAAGTGATTCAAAATAAATTTACTACTCCGTATTATATTTGTGTTACTATGCATGTAAACTGTTCGATTGAAATGTCCAAATATAAATTTATTCGTTTTTGGACACCTTTTATTAATCTAGATGCATTAATTCTGAATCACAATGCATCATTTGAGAATCGTGATGCATTGATTAGGATTTTCGAGTACAGTGAAGATGTATTAATTTTGAATCATTTGTTGATTGTGTAACAAAAGAAATGACATGAAGGTCTGATTCCTTATGATTGGCAACGCGATGCATCAATTGATACCGACTTGGTGCATCGCAATATATAAATTGGATTAGGTGATTTAAATTAATGCATCGCAATACATGACTGATGCACTGACTAAGTGATCAAAGTGTATCACGATACATAAATTGGATTAGGTGATTTAAATTGATGCAACGCGATGCATTGAATAAGTGATTCGTAGCGCATCTTCGGTTCAATAAGGGTATCATAGTCTTTTCACCTCCAAAAGTGCATTTTTCCGATTTTAAAAATAGGGTTAATGACACTATTGGTCCCTCGACTATGGGGCATTCTCAGTATTGGTCCCTAAACAATTTTTTTTTTGTCAAATTTGGGTCCTAAAAGTATCCAATTTTCACTGAAGCAGTCATTTTGACGGATATCGTTAAAAAAATTCGTTAAATTGCCCATGTGCCTCCCACGTGCATTTAAAAAGGCTAAACTGAAATTTTATCTAACTTAACATATATCACAATTTACAAACAAGTCCCTATGGTTTAAAAATAGACCATAAAAACTCATTAGCTAAACAGTTGCATTAGGAGGCATGCTCATAATCGACACAGTAGTCAAACTACTCGGCGGTACATTTTTCGGCTTCACTCCCAACAAATCAAATCCACCAGCGGGCAAAGAAGTTGCAAACTTTCCAGAACCCTCCCTACGAGCCCAACTGGGGGGATGCATAGAAATCAACAGTTGGGGGGGGGGGAACTCGGAAAGGTTGTAGCTACCGGTCAGTATGGACTCGCCAGAGGGACGATGGAAGGGAGAGTGGGGAAATTGAGATAAGTGAACGGGACACTGGAAGTGGTGGGAGAGGTCAGAGAGGTGATGCGGAGGGAGGATCATGACTGGAGAAAAGGAATTGCCATAGGAAGAGAGGTCAGAAATGGGAGGTGGGGAGGAAGCCGGGGCGACGGGAACGGATTAGGAACAGTCGGGCGGGGCGAAAAAGCCAACTTGACGGACTTTGGGGTAGATAACAGAGTGGTTAGGTCGGCGGGGCTCCACGGGAGAGGTTGGAAATTTGAGAGGAGAGGGGCGGGGCTCCATGGGAGAGGTTGAATGTTTATATAGTCCATTTTGATAGAGGAATTAGAATTTGTGGAATATGATTGACGAAATCTGGTATTGGTAGAAAAATTTTAGCTCAATTGAACTTTAAACAGTAATGCTTCACCCCCTCCATCGCCGCCCCTGCTCCAGCATCGCCATCTCCGAGCTCTTTCTTCCAGCTTTGATTTCTTCTCCTATGTAACATTATCTCCGGTCCATTGCCGCCATCACCCTGCTCCAGCGTCACTTTCTCAGCCTTTTCTCTGGCCGCGCCTCTTCATCTTCAGTCGGCGTCCATCAAAATCGTCGTCTCCAGTCCCACGTAATAGACTGAAGTGGGCTTGGATACGAAGAAGGAGGTCTTAATCTCTCACCATTTTCGGTTCTGCAACCTTGAGTCACAGTCGTGCCATCTACACTTGACTCCATTGATTCATCACAGAATCAACAAATCTAAATTGAGGGCTTGAAATTTGAGCCACTTTATATCAAATTCAAGTAAGCTCGTTCTAATTTCAAATGATTAACAACTAAAATTTGTGTGAAGCATTCGCTGAATTGAGGGCTTGAAAAATTTGGTGGGTTTATATTCAAAAGTTCAATGTTCTCGTTTAGATTTGTGAAGCATTAATTGAGGGCTTGAAATTTGCCATAACAATTGGGGAAGAAGGCTTTATAGTCTATTTTTAAACCCTAGGGACTTGTTTGTAAGTTGTTATATATGTTAAGTTTGATAAAATTTCAGTTTAGCCCTTTTAAATGCATGTGGAAAACACATGGACAATTTAATGAAATTTTTTTAATGGCATCCATCAAAAGGACTGACTCTGTGAAAATTGAATACTTTTAGGACCCAAATTTGACAAAAAATTGTTAAGGGACTAATACTGAGAATGACCTATAGTCGAGGGACCAATAGTGTCATTAACCCTTTTTTTTTAAAACCGGAAAAATGCACTTTTTGAGGTGAACAGACTATGTTGAACCGAAGACGCACTACGAATCACTTACTCAGTGCATCGTGTTGCATCAATTTAAATCACATAATCCAATTTATGTATCGCGATGCACTTGGACCACTTACTCAGTGCATCAGTCATGCATTGCGATGTATCAATTTAAATCACCTAATCTAATTTATGCATTGTGATGCACCAAGCCAGCATCAATTGATGCATCGTGTTGTCAATCATAAGGAATCAGACCTTCGTGTCATTTCTTTCATGTACACAATAAATAAATGATTCAAAATTAATATATCTTTCCTGCATTCCAAAATCCTAATCAATGCATCACGATTCACAAATGATACATTGTGATTCAAAATTGATGCATCTAGAATAATAAAACGTGTCCAACAACGAATAAATTTATATTTGAACATTTCAATCGAATTGTTTACGTGCATCTAGAAAATGTTTTTTAATGATTTGTGAGATTTTTTGTGTTATTTATTATTATTATTATCATTTTGATTAATTGAGAGAAAAAATTGGTGGGCTGACCGGTCAAACCCACAACTCATGATGGGTTGGATAATTTTCAGGTCCGCCACATTTGTGGCCTAGCTCAACCCGCCCCGTCAAATGACGGGTTATAGTGGGTTGCGGGTTAACGAACCCACCTTGACAGCTTTAGTTGAAACGAGACTTTTATAGCCATGTTTGGTAACTGCCGATAACCGCCGAGCCCATCCAACTTGTAAGGAGATGACACTTGGTCCACGTCCGGGGTACGTGGATGGTTAATGCCAATGGGCAAGGGTCTTGCTCGCCACGTCTCCCACGTTCTAGAATTGTTATGCTCTGCAAACCAGACTAATCATGCTTGTTGGTTCTGGTTGTGCCTCGACCCAAACGGATGCATCTGCTGGCGGATAGCTTGTCGGTGTGCTCATATGGCATGATTTTGAGCTTGGCACATCACACACAATCATACATAAAGATAATAGTATAAGATGAAAAACTCTCAACTATGTGCGAACTGCAAAGACAACCAACTGGACAACCCGAAGGCCAAACCCACCTAGGTAGCCCTAGTGATCACCCTACTCAAACAAAGTGACAAGGAAAGAAGAACAAAGGATCTCCTGGCACAAACCTCTAGAACGAGAACCAGGATTTGGGCTCCTCGTTCTCAATAACCTAGAAATCAGAGGAAAGATGGCCAGAATCCACTTCCTCCATCCACAACCAAATTCCTTGTTTGGTATCACCTTATCCAACAAAGACCCAATTCACCCCCATCAAAATCTAATTTACTCTCCATTTCTTTCACATAGAATGCATAAACAAGTCTATTTTGGCTCTAGGAAAGTGCAAAGCTAGACAAATTAAAAGGAAAAAGTAAGACAAAACACATTGCTAAATAATGAGCCACTCACTTACAACATCTATGACTATGGGCATAGCATAGATATTATGAAGGGTTAATAACATTATTGGTCCCTCGACTATGGGTCGTTCTCAATAATAGTCCCTTAAGAATTTTTTGTCAAATTTGGGTCCTATTATTATTAAATTTTGACAGAGGCAGTCCTTTTCATGGATGTCGTTAGAGAAATACCGTTAAGTTATCAATGTGCATTTAGTAAGGACTAAAATGCAATTTTTTCGAACCTAACTTGTTTCAAAATTTACAATTGAATCCCTAGAATTTGAAAAATAACCATAAGGCCTTCTTCACTAAAAAAATTCGAAAACCACCAGATTTTTGGAAAACCCACCTACCTATAGGGTAAATTAAAGAGATTTTATTCAATCGGAATACAAAACCATAATTTAGAACACTTGTTTGAGGATTGCATTTGTGAAAATTGACATTGACATAATCACCAAAACCCACATTGACATTGCAAAAACGAATTCGAAAAGCTACTTAACACCTTATTCTTCACTGTTTGCCAATGATTACGGCAAAATGAAGGAAGTGACAATCGACTTCACTGGAGAAGATAATGGCGTTACCAGAGAGCCTGAGACATCATGGAGAGACTCTAACTATGAGTTCTCACAGGATTCCATGGGCAAAGGTATTGGAGACTTTGGTTTCGTAACTGATTCCCCTTCGCCCCAGCGTTCCTCCTTGTCCAACATTCTCGAGAATCCCAATACTTATGGAGTGTTGACCCCGAGAGGAGTTAGGGTTTCCTTTAATGAAGTTGTCCAACGATGGCCGTCATGCTAGTAATGGCGTTGAAGAGGTGGTTTTATGTGCTCCAATGCTTCCTTTCAACAGAAATCCACTTTGTTGGCTATGAAATCAAATCTAGGTTGGTGGACCCCCCCCCCCCAAGTAATTGGCGAGATCTCATACACTTTTGACATCTACCATGTTCACATAGAAAAGAGTTAGGAGTGAAATTGATGATGATGATGATGATGATACATATTGGCGAAAACAGGTTTTCTAGTTTCTAGGGGTGGGAATCAACTAGCTTCAAGATCTCTTAAATAACCAATTTAGTTAGGTGGGTCAAGAATCTAGTGGGTTTCCAAAAAAATTTGGGGAAGAAGACCTTATGGTTATTTTTCAAATTCTAGAAAAATTAGGTTCAAAAAAATTTTGATATAAATTAGGTTCAAAAAAATTACATTTTAGTCCTTACTAAATGCGCATGGACAACTTAACGATATTTTTCTAACGACATCCATGAAAAAGACTGCCTCTGTCAAAATTTAATAATAGTAGGACCCAAATTTGACAAAAAAATCTTAATGGGCTATTACTGAGAACGACCCATAGTTGAGGACCAATAGTGTCATTAACCCTATTATGAACAATTCTACACTTTTATCAAAAAGACTTGATTTTCCATGATTCAACAAATTCCCAAATTTATCAACACACCACTTTTACAATGGGAAAATAGGAGAGAATACTGAAGGGGTTTTCTAAAACAGATGCCCAAATATTATCCGCACACCATTTCTACTACTTGGGAAATACTAGCTCTGTTCCGGGCAAAGAATCCACTATTTCATTTCGAGATATTTCACTGAAAGAGTTCACTTTCAAACGGGGACTATTCGCCCCGAATGGGGGGAGTAGAAGAGAGTACTGAAGGGTTTTCTACATTTTTCTTTTTCATTTGAATCTCATATAGAGTTGGATACTGAATTTTCAAATGTTATTTGACCCTTCGGCATATCTGGACATTACGCACTATCTAGGACTTCAGGGAAAGAAACAAAAAACACTAATAATGTTCAGCAAAATTTCTCTTCCCAAGCCTTGACTATGGTATAGAAGGCCAAGTTTCTTAAGTTGAAAGTAAATAGAAGGGGGCACAATCACGATTCTTCATAAGCATAACACAACAGTAAATTGCTTTGTGCTTGTCAACACAGGCGATAGGCCAAGAGGCCTCTGATTACAATAAGAAATCTCAGACACTTGTAACTAATAAAGAGTTAGTATTATCAAACTAAAACTCTATGGGGGCCACAACTTTTTTTGAGTTGGAAGGAGACATCCAAAGAGCTGCTCCCATTTTCAACCAGAAACAAAATCTCTAGAAAGTATTCAAAAGGAAAAGAGATCCTGTGATACCTAAAAGGGAGTGCAGTACATGCATCACGCCTTTTTCTTTTTAGATTTGATCATCACAAATCCAACAAACATACATAAGAAGCAGATAAGGGCCACGCCAGCATAAACGGGAATGAGAATGGCATATTCCTGGGGTAGAAAGTACTTGTGCACAAACAGATCATCGTCGACAAGTGGCTGAAAATCCATACAGCTTATGTTAACAACAGATCCATGCAACTCAAAAAAGAATATAAATCAAAGCTTGTTCTCTGTTTACCCACCAGGATGATGACCCAAAAGGTATAATAAGTGAAAATGAACAAGCTGATCAGCGATAAAAGGAACCCAACTGCCCTGTCCGCCAATTCCATTTTATAGTTCGTTGTTTCCAAGTATCATGACCCCTGGTCTTGAAACTATAATTTTCAGGTTGAGTTATTGTCTGAATAAGGTTCCAAGAGCAAAGAAAATAAAATATAAATATGCCGACTACCCCATTCAAAGTCCAAAGAAAGGAAACCAACAAAGTAATGACAGTAAATGAGCAATGGATGTAGGTATTGAAGTTTTAACAGAACCAACAAAAGTAAAGCTATCCCCATATTTAGATAGATAATCAACCCAGACATGTAATACACCTAAGTATATTAATGTGCTCCATGTCTTTATGAATCAAGTCTAAAACATCAACATCAAGAAGATATTTTCTACAACTATAAGAAACAGGTAATTCTCCACATAGCTCTTTCATGTGTAACATATTCACTTGGTCCTGAACTTCTCAGATTTAGCACTAGTTATGAGCCCTAATCGTAATTTGACATGAGAACATTGAGAAGTATCTCCCAGTTAAACCTCTTGTTCATTTCTTCCCTCCCTCTATCCATTTCTCACGAACACATTTTTCCCTAACTCAACAAGGAGACATATTATAGCCTCACAAGTGCATAGATACAGGCCGAAAATCCTGACCACGGATTTCTTTACTTTTCATTTTCTGATAGTTGCTTTAGCAATGGACTTTTAGAACAGAACCAATTTCTCTTATGATCTCTCGTTAAAGAAGTTTTGTGAAATAAGTACCAATGATTCGGCGTACATGCAGATAACCAGCATCCAGAAGTCCCCTTCTGGTGCCTAGTGTGCAGTGTCTCGTGAAGCAAGGGGCCATTAAGATCCTCGAAGGAGCCTCCATAACTGGCCCATGCCTAAGAAGTTACTTCCTTACTCATTCGATAAAGCAACATTTTGGGACCTGTACCAACTATAGGGGCTTGCAGATTGTTCTCTCAAAACCTTCCTCTCCTGTCCAAACTCATGCCCTATCCTCTCAAAGGTCAATGATATAAAACTCACAAACTGCATACTCAACTGCACAGCTGCTCATCCCCAAGCTTAGACCCATCCTAATCCGTAAATGATATTCAAAAAGATCATAAATAGAATACGGAAACTACTCGCATAAAATATAGATATCAATTTGCATTTTTCAAAGAATGCCCAAGAGACAGTTCAGCAGAAAAGCTAAAATACCAAAAACTCACAACTGCACAGGGTACGCATGATGGAGGAGGGAATTTCATTGCTTCCTTGTTTTCAAAATTTCTTAACAAAATGGTAAAAGACCACAGATAATGGAATCAAGGACGTCGAAAACTTTCTTGTTTCTCTCTCAGCCCCATGTCCAAGGCAATATTGATATTTATATTAATCTTAAGGATCAAAATTTTTAAAATAAGCTAAGCTGGTATCCTCGATCAACTAGTAGTCCGAGATTCTAAATCTCTTAAAGCGGTCGGGTACAAAGATGTTCAATTTGGCTCAAAGTTTGCACTAGATGGGCATCCCCTTCTGTGTCTGGTCTTTCTTTTGTTTACCACATGCCGATTTGTCCATCTTTAGGCCACCCCCCTTCCAGATGCCAACAACACTCTTTTCTTTCATCGATATCCAAAGCTGACGAAACTTCTCTTAAGAAATTGAATGGGTAAAGAGAAGATTTAAAAACAATAATAATAGAAAAAACAGAAAACAGGCAGACGAAGAGGAGGGAGGGAGAGAGAAAGATAGCATTTACAACTAAATGAGGCTGTTGCCAAGCTGGAAACATCAAATGATCCAGCGAATAATTAGAGTCCTCAAGATCATTCTCTTTCAATTTGAACAGAAAATCCTTAAACCTTCTAAGGCTCCAGTCCAACATTTTTCTGCCAAACGCTCCCTGGTTTTTTCTTCAAATACCCATACTACTAAACATTTGTTCGGTAACCCTCCCCTCCCCCCAAAAGAAAGATATAAAGCGAGACGGAGAAAGTGATAACATGATCGTTAATACTCATCTATGCAACTCTTAACGTATTATACTCTCTTAAGCAAGGAATGAGGCACAGCTTCTCACCTCTCTTAACCTCTTATAGTCTCTCTCAAGCAAGGAACGAGGCTCCAGTTCTTAACCCACCTCTCACCTCTCTTAATTTCAAATAAACCGTACGGCCCAAAGCAAGCACTTTTCCAAGTCACTAATGCTTTACTCTCTCTCTCTCTCTCCACACCCACCTTTGTACAACAAGAATGCTAGAGCACAGTTTCTTTATTTTAACTGTGAGAGCTATAAAGATACTTCCAGACGACGCTATTTCAGTAATTTCAGGTAAGGAGTAAGCTGAGATGGTATATCACTATATCATCTTCTTGGGAAATGCCCTAGAAGAAGAGTCGGGGAGGGGGGATGTTGAAGTAATGATTTTTATGCACAAAATAGGATAGAGGGTCGGCGTCCCAAGATTATTCCTACCCCATTTTAAACTCTAAATGATCATACCAAATCCATAATTGGCAAATGGCAATACTTGCTCAAGGATCACTGAAATTTAGATATTAACAAACCCAATAATCACTGAAAGATAAATGAATTACACACACGCACACAAGGCAGGCCTAAAGCAATTTCATTTTAAGAAAATAAACTAGAAAGCAAAGGCTTGCAATGCTGTAACATTGATTTGGTGACAAGTACCAAAGTAAATCTAGTAATTATATTCTTCTGACGAAAGAAAAACGAAAATATTCCACAACATCAGGATCATAAAAAAATCTTAATCACATAGAGAGAGAGAGAGAGTAGAAGAAATTACAACGCCAATATACCCTTAGGGTAAGGATAAATTGAAATTAGCACCAAAAATACAGCTAATACAGAACTCCAAGGAGATGATAATTTCGATTACGCATCGTCATACACGTATTATTGAGACTGTCATAGATTATTGACTGATTTAACGGACAAAAAAGGTTTAAAAAATTCACCTTTGCTCGCTCGGAATTGGGTCTTCCGTCTTCAGATCCTCCCGATCTTGAGCAATTTCAACTTCTTCGTTAATTTTCTCTGTTTGGAGTTCTCTTGGTATTACTTCCCAGGAAACAATCTAATTTTCGCCACAGTCGAACTTCGTCAACATGGGGTCGTTAATCAGCGTGCAATATACATGGGACTCATATTCATTTGCTCAAGAGCTCCCACCATTACTTAATTTAGAAGAAATTTTATATTTTTTAAACAGTTTATAATTTTATTTTTCTTTTTTTATTTTCTGTATTTTTAGACAATAAAAAGAAATTTAAACCCAAAAGTGTCACTCAAAATGGGCGACACAAAAATATTTAAACACTTAGTTTTAAGCAATTTTGTAAAAACATTTTATATAGAGGAGGGCTATTTCTACTTCTTTTTTCACTTATCTACACATTATTAATATTCATTTAAACTAATGTATGTTTGACAAAGCTACCCCTTAATCAATTGTTTGTCATTTGAATTTAAACAATATATTCTTATTTTCAGATTACAGTTTAATTCTTAACACATCAACGAACTAGATATTTTTAATTTTTAATTTTCTTAATATATATATATATATATATATGATGTTAGGACTCGTTTCATGTTTCATCGTAAAAAATGCATTCATAAAAGTATTTATCTACAAAATTTGTAAATAATATGTGATACTTCATTATTATAAATAAAAATTAATTTAATTCAAACAACATTTTTAATAAAATTAAATGCAAAAAAAGAATGATAAACTTTGTGATCAACAAGACTTGATTGAATAATAAATTAATCTAGAGCAGAAGATTCGATACAAGTTACCTCCAATTCCTATATATGAACGATTAGTTCATCATCAACGATGAACGAATTGATTGGATAAATGAAAACATGAACGATCTCTACAAATTATGAATTACGATTAATAAAACTGTATTCTATTGCTAAATTTCGGACCTTTGACTTAGGGCTACAAGGTTTGTATTTATACTAATGGTTACGAGGCTTAAAATTAGATAACAATTGAAATTCCGAATTAAGAGAAGTCGGCAGCATGCGACCGCAAGGTCTTGAATTCCTCTGGGTTGTTAGATTGTGGACCTTGCGAGGGCAAGGTCCTTAGAGCATGCGACCACAAGGTATTATATAGTTTTTGGTCCTTTGACTCTTCTGACTTTGCACTTTGCTCCTTTCTTCAAATTTTCACATAAAACCTTAAAGAATTCCTTACTTTCATACAAAATCCTGAAACTTACAATTAAGCTTCAAAACACAAATTAATATTCAAAAACTTCGTGGAATCGCTATTTCTAAGCTGAATAAGTACCACATAGATGCGTATAAAACATATTTATCAAAGACATGTAGTCTTCTTGGTGTTGTAACCCCTTTTGAAACTTGTGATGATGTTATGGGTTTATGGTGTATATCATGTGAATCTGTTGTGTTTGGTTGTTGTAAAACAATTTTAAGTCTTGTATGACTCCGTCTTTTTTCAAGTGATGTATTTTCAGAAAATGTTTTCATTTTATTATTTCAAAATTTATTCTTTATGTCGATTAGTTGGTTGGGTTCGCGTCTCAGACAGGGGCCAGTTAGGGCAAGTTTGGACCGTGACAAGTGAAATGTTCAATGTTCAAGAAGATAAGGGACGATGATGAAGAAGGCCAAGCCAAAAGGCATGTGTGTCTTAGAGAGTAAATCTTCATTCCAAGTCCTACTCAGTTAGACTTACTAATGTCTATTGTGAGTAAAACATCACAACCTCAAATGAGTTTGGGATATACCCTCAAAGTTTGAAATTTTCACTTATAATATTCTTACTCGTAGATAGAAGATCAATGCATAAAATATGTATGTTACCATTTGTACATTCAAAGACACCAAAGTTTGGTTTCCTCGACCAAACATTGGTGCAATTATTTGCTTGTCATATTACACTTGCTGAAATATTATTCACTTCAAATTTTATTCTATAGCAAACAAACTCTCTGGTTACTTTTAGCATCAATTATATCGTGCTCCATCAACTGAAAGGTTTTTTTTGTCAACCGAATTGTGTGAAAATATGTGATTAGTTGTTGCCTTTTGAAATAAAAAAATTAACAATTAGATTTAATTAAATAAATGATATAATTGTAAAAGTTCAATCCAACATTAAAATCATGTAATGATATCATATGGTAAAGTGTTAATACCTTTTGCCTACCAATTAAAAAGTGGTTCCAAATATTAATTCTGAATTGATTAAAACCGATAATAAATTATTTTTATATAAAATTTCTTAAATTAAATTAATCTTAATGAAGTATTATCACATATTGGTAGATAAATACTTTTATGAATTAACTTTCTTATAATGAAACATATAACAAGTCATAAGCATGATTGAAAAATATATCTATCAAGAAAAAAAATTAAAAAAATTATTTTATTCGTTGATTTTTTAAGAATTAAAAATAAATATATATTATTCAACTTCAAATGACAAGTAATTAATTTAGGGGTAGTCTTATCCAAACATACATCAAATCAAAGTAATCAGTAATAATGTAGTTGATAAGTAAAAAATATAGAAAAAATACCCAATCCCTAACTATTATTATTGATACTACTATAATAATAATAATAATAATAATAATAATAATAATAATAATAATTATTATTATTATTATTATTATTATTATTATTATTATTATTATTATTATTATTGTTGTTGTTGTTACTATAATAACAATTTCTATTATTATTATTATTCATTGCAATCCGTATCATTATTACGATCAATAAATTGAAATTTTCATTCAAATAAAATCTCTTTTCATAACGGCATTAGCAATAATGTTAATTTTTGAACATTTTGATATTGAAATTTTAACTTTAAAAGTTTTTGGATCGAAACACTAATTTTGAGAATTTTTGGATATGATTTTTTATGGGAACTTTTTAGTATTTTTTTTCCATATAAATAAAAAAAGTTCTCTTAGCACACATTCTAGATATGCTTATATTAAAAAAATAATAATCCCCCAATTCCACCAAAATAGTTAATATTTAAAAAATATAGTAACTAAAGGATATATAACTAGTATTAGAATTTGTCATAAATGAAAAAAATGTTTAATCATAACTAATGTGTAAATATCTAATATCGAGGATAAATTGAAATGTCATGGAGATTACTATAGACATAATTTTTAAAAGTGGAATATTTAAGCAAACATCTCAAAATAATATACTCTACAAAGAATCTACTATTCTATTTTGAAATGTTTCGCTTAAAAATATATTTTTAAAAACTAAGGCATACAATTGTCTTTTTAATTACTAATGAGCTACTAAAATGTCATTTTGTTAAAAAAAAAATTGACTTTCAAACGAAAACTATTTACCTAGAACGGAGGGAGTGATAAACTCTTTGTCTGGAACGAAAATATTTAACATAACTATTGACGGTATGATTTAGAGAATCCACAGTCATGAACCTTTCAAAAGGTTTATCCATCATGTCACGCCATCAACTTATAAACTTTTTTCTTTATAAACATATTCTCTACTATACATAAACTCATAAAATGTTTATAGCATGGACCCACTACTAAATATTATATCATTTCATAATATATATTTGAAAGTACTAAGTTTATTTTCAAAAATATATATATCTTTGTAACATTACAAAATTATAGAAAAATATATTATGTTCAACAAATAATTTATACATTTTTAGTTTTATCTTTCAAAAAATATATTTTTATTCATAAGTATTTATTAGTAATTGAAAATACCGATGCAATCATACAAATTATTGAACTAAAATAAATATAAAATCATATAAATTATAATTAAAGTTGCATAATACAATGGGAAAACAAAGTAATTAAATACTGATGCGTCCAAGATAATCTGGACACACTCGACAAGCCCAATCCAAAACACCTGGCTTTCAACGTGTTCTTGAATCCTCACAGCCCAACTCTGTAATGACAATAAGCAAACGTGAATCGGGCAAGGGGTGGGCGCCTCCCCAGCAAAGGCCCTCCTGTGAATCAAGACGCAGTAAGCTAAGTAAATAATTTGACGAGTTTTGGCTAGAGAATCGATGCGCATACCTCTCTCCAAATTTTGCCAAGCTTTTATATGTGCCGGAGGCATAACTGCCCATAATCATGAATAACTGCCCATGATTAGCATTAACCACCCATGATTGGCATTAACTGCCCATGATTGACATTAACTCCCTTGCAAACGGTCATGGCCTCTGGTCAGGATTATTGCTCGGGTGTAACCACCCTACGTTAATCAATCCTTATTGTTTTGACATGAATGTCCTCAACTGTTAATAACTTTTATTGACGAAGACGAGCATTGATGCTCGCTTATCACTTTTGCTCACTTAGTCGAGTCCCCATCTCATAAGTAGCCTGCCTGCTCAAAGACTAAGGTTTTGCCTGGTTGCTCGGCTACGCTTTTGCTCGCTTGTTCTGAGCAAGTACGCTCGAACGTGGCTCAGACTAAGGTTTGGCCAGCACCAAGAGTGGTTGCTCGTGCTAACTCCCTTGTTTTGCCGAGTATTCATACTCGTGACGAGGAGGAAGCCAAAAATTCAAAATATATTTCAAATTACCTTGCTCGAGCCAAAAAGGACAAACAAAGCAATTCACCCTGGTCATGACTGTGGAGCCTATTGGGCGCATTTCAAGAAAGTACGGAACCCCTCCCCTTGTCTTACCGAGTATTCATACTCGTGACGAGGAGGAAGCCAAAAAATTCAAAATATATTTCTCAAATTACCTTGGAGCCAAAAAAGGACAAGCAGGCAGTGCCGGCGTGTTGTGGGCGTCCCTTGAAAGTACAGGCGTCGGCCGGCCCGCCACAGCTCCCAACTTCCTATGCCCATTAAATGCGGCCTCGTTCACCGCGCCTCGTGCTTCGGGCCCAATGATTCGATTTCTCAACCGGCGGCTTCGTTGGATATAAAAGGCAGGATTCCACTCTTTTACAACTTTACGCCTCCAGCCATTCGAAGCAATTCTCTAACGACATGCAAGGCAAGGTTTACAGAATTTTCATCAAGAAGCTGCTGGTTTCATCCTTACCGCATTTCAAAAGCAGAATCAAGATCTTCGCCGAGTTTTCCAGGTATTTCGCCTCCCTTCTTTCATCATTCCATCGTGTTATATTTTCTTAATTTTTGGATTAGGGTTTACACTATGTAAACCCCCTTTTCATTTTTCTGCAAACTGTTCATCCAAAATCCAATTGCCTTTGCCTTTTACGAAATACCAACCCAGACCAAAGGAATCGAAATCTGTGGTCGATTCCATTCTTGATCTCACAACCCGTTCCAAAGCCAATTTCTTTTTTCATATTTCACCCGATCAATATCTAACACCGAATTCTCGATTCCTTTTCTGTAGGATGTCAGCGAAGGGACTATTTAAAGTGAAGGCGGGGCCTACGACCACGGAGCTCCAAGAGATATCCGCTCTTCTGCTCATCCTCCAGGGGAAGCGAGCAAGATGTGATTCCGTTGATTACTCGTCGTGAAAACCCGGACAAGCTGACGGCAACAAGTCTACAAGCAACGGCAGTGGTTTTCTCGCCCAAGCGAACAATTACCGGACCAAGCCAAACCTCGTTTGTTCACGCCTCCTTACTCTTCTCCCTCAATCGGATGGGAAGATTTAAACTCAGAGGACGAGGTTAGTACACGGTTCTACTTTCATAGGAATAGATCCCAAACCCATGCAGTGTTCGCTTTCGATTTAGACATAGAGAAAGATGGCCACAATTTCGTGGAGACAAGATGGTATTTTACTTTGACTTTTTCCAAGTTGGACTCCGTTTTCCCTCGACCCATTCATTATCGAGGCTAATGAATGCTTCTAACACCCTTTCTTGTGACTCCAACTTTAACCACATTGGGTTCTTAGTATCATTTACCGCTGGCTCAGCCACTCGGGTTTGAGCCCGCATGACTTTATTCCGCAAGTTTTTCCTTCTTTCCCTTGATAAGAAAGCGGTATTGTTAATAGTCGCTCAAACCATGGCTTCTTCAAGCTTAACGACTTGGCCCAAAGTCGATGTTGGGATGGTAAGGCCTTGCTATTGAATCGGCATTGGCGGCCTTTGCCCTACATCGAAGCGACTTCGGTCTTCCGCTTGACAAACACGCTGCCGTGGGGAACCCGAATAGTCAAGGCATTTAGGAACTGCTAGAGCGAGAAGGACAAGCGGGCAAGATTTCGGCCTTTGGGTACAATTCTGCCGACCTCGGCCTTAACGTCTGCTGGGATCTCCTACCTCCCATTGAAGGAGTTGAACCCCGAGTTACAATCGACCAAGACTCCTCATCCATCTTTGGGAGCTCTTGCCATGGGAATAAATTCCCAGTGAGTCTGAGGATTGTGCTTCTCTTGCTGGAACTCTTCCGACCGATTTCTCTCCTCTCAGTTATTCTTCAATTTGTTTACATTGTCATCTTTTTCTTCGATAATTTTACATATTTTCGCTTTCTCGGTACTAACATTCTCTTATCCTTGTGCGGATATAGGCGGTTGACCGCACGTCTCCAGTTTATGCAAGTGGCTAAAAAGAGCTCGAGCAAGCGAAGTAAGCACCTGTCCACCCGGCCATCAACCTTCCCATCTGTCGGCCACTCTTCAAGTCGTGGAACAAAGCGCCAAAGAACTCAGAACTCCGATCTGCGGCAACCTTCATTCCGTCTCCTCCGTGCGAGAACCGATAAATGTCTCACCCCTCATCAATGTTGAACAAGCGAGAGCCCGAGGAGGCAAGCGCGGGGCCGAGATAAAGGCGTGATCGCACTCCCCAACTTCCTGGCAACAGGAAAATTTCGTCATGCCCGATGCCAACCAAAGGGCCGCCTCATTAAGGAACTTGCCGTGCCGGACACCAACAACATTCTTTGTTCACAAGAGAAGTGGTTTCCGAACGCTGTGAAATGGAGTTTAATGAAGCGATTACACCATAGCGGGATCCGGAAAATGCGACCGGGCAAGCTCGGTCTTAATTGGAGAGATGGGCATGCATGATTGAGGTAACAAATTCCTCTTATCATTTGCTTTCTTTCCCTTTCCTTCACTCTAAACTGCAACTTTTCAAACAGATCGCCAACAAATCCATTCGATGTACGGCGCCTAATCACCAATCTATGAAAACAACAACCACTCACCACCGAGAAGGACACCTTGGCCTCCGGAAGAATGCTCTGGAAGAAAAGATCAAGCTGCATCGAGGCCGACCTCAAAATACAGAGAATCCTCACCAAAGAAGGTGACAGCTTCCAAAATTGAGGCCGAGAAGACAGCCTGAAGCCCAATCGAGCCTTTCCAAAGTCAAGAAGTCGCTCAACAACATAGCCGGTGCGTCGGGAGCTGCGGGCTTGCCAAAATGATTTGGAAGCTGCTAACGCCACCATAACCGACCTTGAACAAAAACTGACGGAAGCTGGCTCCTTGACTAGAGAAGAACAAAGACTGAAGATCATCGACGATTACAAAGGCTCAAGCGAGTTTGCTGCCAATGTTGAGGGTGAAGCTTACCCATTTTTCTTGCAGGGCGTGAATCACATTCTGCGACAGATTGCTTGCAGCGGACTAGAAATCCGCCCCGATCAACTCGCCGAATGGGGGGCCAACCCAAGTTTGCTCGCCCGGCCACTCCCACGTGCCTTTAATGACGATGAATTGAGTCATTGGCCGAGGTCGACACACCGAGAAGGGCTTGTCTCCCCTCGAATCCACCCCCCCTGTTACAGGGTCCAATCTGTACCGACCTAATGACGCAAATTTGGGCATCTCAAGCTCCCTCGTCAACCGGCGAGAATGCTCAAGCCCAGGCCGACGACGAGGTTACCATCTTGGATTCAGCTGAACGAACCGAGGAACCTGCCCCTGCCTCAACAGGACACAATATCACCCCTGATGCTTGAATTCATAACACTGGCATGCGTGCCTTTCTGGCCTTCGTGCCTTGTTCAAAAACAATTTAATTCTTGTCTGTAATATTTTGACTTGCTTTCCTTACTTTTGACTGACTTCATAGTACAAACTTTAAGCAAAATTACCTTTTCACCATCTAGCTGAACTTCTACTCGCTCTAAAGCGATCACCATTTAGCTAAGTTTTTACTCGCTCTAAAGCGATCACCATTTAGCTAAGTTCCACTCGAATACCCTCCTCTTACGAGCATAAAGCCCTCTATGCTCGCAAAAAGGGACTAATTGAGAACCGGAATTGAGAACCTTTTCAAATCTTTTCCAAATTTTTCAAACATAAAGCCCTTTATGCTCGACCAAAGACTTGAAAAGATATTCAACTCAAACCCCTTTAACCTGGCCGGTTGAAAAGCTCATGCTCGATAAAAGGAAATGATCAAAACAATAAAAGCCAACTCGAAGACCCGCTTTCCAAACACAAAGTTGAAAAGACAATCGAGTTTCACCATTGATAATTATCATGAAAGAAAAAGATAAAAGAATTACATATTGTAAATCAATTACCAATAGTATTTCTTCAAATGATCCGCATGCCAGGGATGCCTTAACTCATCCCCATCCTCTGTTCGCAACATGTAGGTGCCCTCTTTAACGATTCTCGAAACCCGAAAAGGACCTTCCCAGCTTGGTGACAACTTCCCCACTCACTGATGGCCCGTAGCCTCAATCTTACGAAGGACCCAATCCCCCACAAAGAAATCGATCGACCACGAACTCTCTTATCGTGGTGAGCCTTTGCTCGTTGCTTATAGTGGCCATTCTCATTTTGGCTTCCAACCGCTTTTCCTTCCAATAAATCCAAACCCGCCGAGCCGTGTGTGATTAGACCGCCATTGTAGTTTAAGACCCTATGAGTGGGCAAATACATCTCCACCGAGCCATAAGATCGACTCCATAAGCCGAGAAAAGGCGCCTCCTCGTTGACCCCTTATCGTCGCTCTCGAACCGCCCACAAAGTCGTAAGGTAGCTCTGCCTACCCATCTTCCAAATTTTTCTTCCAAATTCCTCTTCAAAACATGCAAGATTTGTTTATTCGCAGCCTTCACCGCCCATTTCCGTGGATATGCCACCGCATGATTGCCAATGTTTTACCCTCATCCGCCGCATGCCTTAGTAAACTTTTCTCCGAAAACTGGGTCCCATGATCGACACAATTGCTCATGGACTCCAAACCGCACCATATGTGCTCGTGTACAAAGTCAATAACGCATTTACCTCACTTATGGTTGCCAATGGCTTCGCTTCCACCCATTTCAGAAAATAATCCACCGCGACCATCGCATACTTGAATTTCGACCGAGCAACGGAAAAGGACCAATCAAGTCTATTCCCCACATATCAAACGGCCATGATGCTATAACGTGGGTCCTCTGTGGATGGCAAACGTGGAATATCCGCATAACGCCGACACTTGTCACATCCGGCGAACATACATCTCAAGATCCCGTCGCAATGTTATCCAATAAAATCCGGCCGCTAACACTTTCTGCCTAGTGATCGCTGACCGTGGTGACCTCCACACTTGCCTTCATGCACTTCGCCCAAGATTCCTTCCGCTATCATCTCGAACACACCTCAATAGAAGGTCGGGTATAAGATCTGCGATACAAAATGTTGTCCAAGATAATGTAACGGCATGACCGCTTCTCGATGGTTCTAGCTTCCTTTGTCTTCAGCAACACCCCGCATGCTCGATGTAAGCTCGAAGATCATCTATCCAACATTTGCAGCCCCGCTCTATGTCCATAACCACTTCCTTTCTCGATGACAGAACTTCCAAATGCTCGATCATGACTCCGTGATGTAAAGACTGATTTCATCCTCACCATCTTCGATGTGTAATCAACCGCTCGCATGTTATCCTCCCGAGCAATTCTTACTAATTCCCAAGAATCAAAATCTTTCAAAATTTCTCTCACCATCGCACAATAGCGAACCAAGATCGGGTGATGTACTCCATAGTCGCCTTTGACTTGATTTACCACCAACCGAGAATCACAATATACCACCACCGCCTCGCACTCCAATGTCTTGTGCGAGCTCGAGACCAAAGAATTAAAGCTTCAGATTCGGCTCCGGTTGTTTGAAGTGGAATTTGAAACGCAATGCCTTCTCAAATTCTACATCTTGCTCCGTGGAACTAACACTAGACCAAAGCACCACTCCCAAATCGACTAGCCGAACCATCAACATGAAGTTCCCAAAGAATATTCGGCCTCGGCTTGACTTGCATTACTCGTCGTTGCTTTACTCTCTACTTCTTCCTCGACAGATCCTGAAGCTTGTCTCACCACCTATTTAAATCGCTATAGCTTGCGCCTTGATTGCTCGCCGTGGTCGATAATCGATGTCAAACTCTGCTAACTCAATTGACCAAGTTAGTAACCCACTGTAGGTATCCGCTTGTGCAAAATCTTTTCAAAGGCAACCTGTAAACAACAATTGAATGAGCAAAAAATAAGCCCGAAGTTTCCGAGCAAAGAAAGAACAACAAGCGAATAAGCCAATTTCTCTCATTAAAATATCTTCCTCTACATCGAGGGCTTTTGATACATAATAAACAAGCTTTTGTACATTGCCTTCCTCCCTAATCAAAACAATGCTACCGCCCGCTCGGCCAGATAAACATATAACTTTTCCCCAAAGACCGGCTACTCAACAAGGGTGGACTTCCCAAATACTTCACCAATTCTTCGAAAGCTTTCTCGCATTCAGAGTCCATTCAAACCCTTTATTACCTCAAGAACCTTGAAAAAGGCAAGCACCGCCGACCTCGAGATAAATCCTTCCTAAAGCAATCACCTCGCCATTAAGCCTCGCACATCCTTAATACAAGCTTCATAGTGACTAATGCCTTTATTTTCTCAGATTAGCCTCAATTCCTCTCAAGAACTATGAAACCGAGGAACTTGCCAGCCTTTACCCCGAACACACATTTGCTGGATTCAACTTCATGTTGTTCTTCCCGAGATTAGCAAAAGTCTCACCCTGATCCTCTCAGATGCTCGCGCCTTTAGTCTTGACCACCATATCATCGATATAAGCCTCCACATTTCTCCCGAGCCGCGAGCTAAACACCCCGTTGACCATCCTTTGATAAGTGGCCCCCAGATTCTTCAAACCAAAGGGCATCATCTTATAACAATACACCCCCGCCGCTCTGAAAGTCATAGAGCCTTATCTTGTTCACCATCTTCACTTGATGATACCCTGAGTAAGCATCTATAAAGCCGAGGAGCTCGAACCCCGCAATGGCGCCGACCAACTTGTCAATTCTCTAGAGGATAACAATCCTTCTGACAAGCCTTATTCAGATCCGTGAAGTCAACACACATCCGCCACTTGCCATTTGACTTCTTCACCATAACCACATTAGCCAACCAAGTTGGATAATGTATCTCCTCAATAATATCCGCCTTTAAGCAACTTCGACTTCCTCCTTGATCGCTTGATCCTTTTCTACCGAGTAAACCCGAGGTCGCCGCCGGATTGGCAAGCCGGATCAACATTCAACTCGATGCAAAGCCACCGCCTCGCCACCCCTCGCATGTCCTCTGTCGCCAAGTTTAAAACATCCGCATCTCTCTTGTACCGCTTAATTAAGGTTTCTCCGCCTCTACCGTCAAAGCTCGACCAATCTTGATCTTTCTCGATAATTTGGATTGATGACAACCTCTTCAAGCTCGCCCCGAGCCAGTAAACTCGGCTCATTCGCATTTGGAGTGTGTCACACTCCACCTTTTTCATCCTTCTCACCGATCCTCGAACTTTATCAAGCCGATCCACGCTCACGCCTCTACCGGTTCTCCTCGACCCGGCAAGAGTTCATCCATAAGGCTCAACGACCTCATTTGGTTCCTTAAATCCCCCAACGCCGTTGCGGCAAAGGATTGATAACACCTTCTTCGCCACCTCTTCTCGCTCAGGCCGAAGAAAGAAGATGGAATAACCTCAATATCTGCTCGAGAAGCAACCACCGCCGTATCCTCTTCATTTTGACCTTGCTCCCCGACTTCAATGCTCCGCGAGCTCTGCTTCCATTTCCAAATCCTCCCTGTACTATCGCTACCACCGATGGTCCTACAAATACATGAGAAGTTTCCTTGGTACCGATAGTAACCTTCGCCGCCATCCTCCAAGGTCAACCTTTTCTTTCTCCGTATCTAACATATTCAGCACCGCCGCACTGCCCCAATACCCCTACTCCCCGATCGTAGAATTTGGCTCTCGATGTGGGATTGATGCCACCATCCGAATTTGGCCATGCTCTACGCCCAAGATAATGTTGTAAGGAGATTTCAAGTCGACACCATGAAAGTAATCTTCTCACCGGGTCCTCACTCCTCACCAACGAACACCTCTAGCTCGACAAGGTTCCTTTAACCGACCTTGTGATTTGTAAAACCCTCTAAAGCCCCAAAGATACGGCTTCAAACGATCATCACTCAACTCCAACCCCGAAACATGAGTAATACATCACATCCCTAAGATGCTCCTCAGATCCACTAAGATCCTGCACGACCCAACCATCAACCAACGCCGAGACAATCAAGGATCGCTGCCGCTACATTACTCGCCAACTCATGCGAGTAAACCGAATGGCCTGTTCTCCATCCTCGCAAAGTTGTTGGTCGATCCACCACCTTTTGACAAGAGTAGATTTGCTTACTAAGTCAAGGCAGTAAGCTCCTCATCCATTATTACATTGATTACCCCCCGACGGTGGGGCTTCTAGAGCATTCTCTCTATTGCTCTGTATCTCGCTTAAAGCGATCTAACCGCCTCGTTGATCAACTTCGAATGGCCTTCTTCAATGGTGGCCAAGATTCCTCCGTAGTATGCCCATAATCATCATGATAGGCACACCTCTTCGTCTCGATCTCTCACCCAAAGCTGGCTAGTCGGATTCATACGAGGAGGATTAGGAAGCTCGCTCTTTATCTCGCATACATGAATGTCCTCGCGCATCGTGTTGAATGCGGGGTCAAGTCCGACTCACGAAGAAACTCCTTCTACCGATCATACCGAGACTTTGCTCTTATTGTAGCCGCCACTTCCCGCCTCGGACCATTTCCCTTAGCATTCCCCAGCCTTCGCTACTCTCCTTTTTCTTCTCCTTTTTGCCGCCTCCCCAAGACACCATTTTTGTGCTCGCATGAGCATCTCTCGCCTCGTGTCTTTGGTTCACGATACTCAATTCCGATCGCAAACCACCTTCACCTTCTAACAATCCAGCTTCAAACACAATGTGACCTCTTGCTCTCTGGCCGTACTGTGAACTTGCTCCAGATACCTTGGTAAACCTCTCAAGGTAGCTCGCCGTTGACTCATGTGCACCTTGTTTAACCTTAGACAAATCAGCCCCTGTTTTTTTGCTAATGAACCGGCCGTCCCAAAATCGCCAAGAACTTTGCTCGCAAATCGCCTCCAATTGTTGATCGAGCCGTGGCAACGCTCCCATCCAAGCTAGAGCTTTTCCTTGTAACGGCACCAACGAAAGGCTCCTATCTTTAATGCTTCATCCGAAGTGACCAAGCCAATTTGAGGACTTAAAAGACATCAACCAGCCCCTAGCCTTAGGTCTTGCCCGTATACTCTTTAATGTTTGGAAATATCAACCCCTGTGCTGGCGGAGCATTCTCGATCCATGGTGCCAATGGGCTAGCAGATGTACCCAAAAAATTCCCATCGAGAGCCTTGCCTTGTTCCCAAGCCTCCATCCGACGCTTCAACTCCTCGAAATCTTGCATGTTAATGGTTGCAGCAAACCACCCCCCCGAGGCGTACTCACAGTGCAGGAGGGCCTCGTGGGTCCCATAGCCGCAACGGCCATGAGCCCCCACGGCCCGCGCCACTGCCCTCGGGTGCCTCAATAGGTGCAATGATCGATGAGACCTAGAGAGGGAGTTCTACGCCTTCGAACATAAGAACCCATTGGTGATCGCGAACGGCGACTATATGCACGAGATCGCCGCGGTGAAGGTGAACGGAATCGGCGAGCATGTGACCTTGCGGTGAAGGCGAACGCCGGCGACGACGTGATTGAGTCGAGTCCTCACCAACTCGCGGTCCCAAATTGAGTGAACACTTGAACAACCCGATGGCTAGCCTTGCTTCCTTCCTGCTGCTGTTTAGAGCCCTCAGCTTGTGGTTGAGAATGAACAATCGTAGGGTTCACCGGGTTACCTCCCCGAAAAACACCGGCCTGGGCTAGAACCGTCAAGGCTGGTAACGGATCTACCTCGATGGGCAATGGCGGCTTGCCCATGGCAATCAATTGCAGGTTAAGTTGATGCATCTAACCCAGGTAGATGGCCCTCTGACGCAAAGCCTCTTCACGGAACTCATGGGCTAACCCCACTACGGCTTCAGACTTCCGCCAATGAATCAACCCCACGCCTGATTGAGCCGGTGGCGCGCATCACGGGCTGAGGACATTATTCCCAGCACGATTGAGGCCGGGATTCTGTGTACCTCCTCTGCGATCGCCGCTACCACCATTAACTCCGTTTCTCCGCCATGGATAAAAACTCGAAAAACAGAGAATATCTAACTAAACTTTAATGCCGTAAAAACTCGTTCCCGGCAACGGAACCAACTGATGCGTCCAAGATAATTTGGACACACTAGACAAGCCCAATCCAAACACCTGGCTTTCAACGTGTTTTTGAATCCTCACAGCCCAACTCTGCAATGTCAATAAGCAAACGTAAACTGGGCAGGGGCACTCCCTGCAAAGGCCCTCCGGCGTGTCAATCAGTACACAAATAAGCAGTTGAGTAAATAATTTGACAGAGTTTTGGCTAGAGAATCAGATTGCGCATACCTTTCTCCAGATTTTGCCAAGCTTTTATATGCGCCGGAGGCATAACTGCCCACAATCATGAATAACCGCCCATGATTAGCATTAACCGCCCATGATTGGCATTAACTGCCCATAATTGGCATTAACTCCCCTACAAACGGTCATGGCCTCTGGTTAGGATTCTTGCTCGGGTGTAACCACCCTCAACTGTTACCTTGTTCTTTACCGACCATGAATGTCCTCAACTGTTAATAGCTTTTACTGACGAAGTCGGGCATTGATGCTCGTTTATCGATTTTGCTCGTTTAGCCGAGCCCCCATCTCATAAGTAGCTAGTCTGCCCAAAACTAAGGTTTTGCCCGGTTGCTCGCATAACACCTCTGCTCGCTTGCTCGGAGTATACACGCCTGACACGTGGCTCATGACTTGGGCCTATTGGGCCAGGCAGCTCAGTAGTAAATATTTAGAATTCAATTAAATGTGTAAATATTTTGCATACAATTATGAAGCATTGTTTCTAACATTTTTGATCTTTTTAAATTTTGTTTTCATTCAACTTGTTGTTGAATGAAGTTTGTGGGTGTTTTTTTTTTTGGTTAAATGCACCATTGGTCCTCGTATAAGTCTAAAGTTCATTAACAGTCCTTGTACAAAATAAATGTACGTCACAGACTAAAGAATACATTTTTCAAATACCAGTAGTGCCTCGACGTGACGACGTTAGCCTAAGCACCATTAAGTGGACATGTGCTTTGCTCACGTGATTTTTTTATTATCTCGTCATTCGCGAGGTGTCCTAAAACCATATTGTGTCTAATACTAATTCCTACTTTTGGTATTAGTTGTACCTGGTCTGGTGAGAGTCAAACACGGAACATTCTACGTAATTGATCGCTCCACATAGAATATCATTAATGGTCAAACTAATTAGCCAACTCTATCTGTTAGACTAGTTCTAAATGTTTTTCTTAATTGTATTATGTTAATTAAGAATACGTTTAAAAGAAAATTGTGATGAAGTTTGATAACTAGTTAATTATTGTTATTGACAACTATTATGTTTGAATATTTTTTAAATTGTTGTTTTGAAGTTTTTTATTAGTCTAGATTAGGTTTGACAATTACAACTCATTACTCATTAACTCACCTAACTCAACCCGTTAATGTTTTTGGGTCGAAATGGGTAACCTATTTCAATATAGAAATATTAACGGGTCGAACCTATTTGACCCGCTACATTTTATTTCATTTTTTGGGGGAAAAAGTGGGTTAAAATGGGGCTACACGTTTCAACCCGACCCGTTTGAACATTTTGATATTTTGGTTCTAACGAGTTTCGACCCGTTACTCATTTCAACACGATTCAAACCGAACTCAATCCACCAAATTGTCAGACCTAATCTAGATCAAATACAAATTATATGCTAGTTTCAAGGGGTATATTTATTAATAGCCTTCTCAACGTCCCAAAAAACAAAATTAACTTAATTATCAAAAAAATATTCTTTTATAACCTCTTTTGTGACGAATTATCAAAAACACCTTTTTGACTCTCAAAAGTAATATAATGTGCTCTAGGTCGATCAGCTCGATCTTTGGATCGATCAACGGTTGATCAATGGTCGATAAAGGATCTATCAAAGGTCGATCAAAGGCAGGGGCGACTCTACCTATATTGGGGCCTAAAGCAAGAGTGTATAAAGAGGGAAATTAAGGGCAAATTTTGTAATTCAACAAGCTCTATATATGACTATTCATTTTTTTGATGTATTCAAAGTGTACTCTCTAGCCTTTTGAGATGCAAATTTATTGATTAAGTCTTCATATTTTAACTAGTTATTTAGCCCGTGTTATGCACGGGTACAATGAGGGATATATATATTTTTGTAATAATAATATAACTTTTAAATATTATAATTAGATTCTTAATGTGAGATATACATCTTCTATTGGTAATAATGGTAAAAATCTTTTATCAAACATATATATATATATATATATATATATATATATATATATATATATTTAAAGTTGGTTAGGAGCACTATGGTTGTGCCACCTCATCACTTTTGGATAAATCTTCATTCTAAAGCATCCATGTGGAAGCTTTAAAAAATTTTGGTTTTCAAGTGACTTTGAAAATCAACATCACTTTCCAACCAATGTATGATGCATTTCTTCTATTGGTACTTAATAATAGAATTTTTAAAACCAACATCAATTTCTAACCAATGTGGGATACATCTATTCTATTGTTGAAAAATTAGTATTTTTAGTTAAAGAAATTGTGCAACTTGAGGCACAAATTTCTTTATGTGTCATTTGTTTGTTGACGAAGATAATTGCGAAAATGTGTTCTACTCGGTGAGAGCATCAAAATGATATATTTATTTGTCCAAATCGAGTTTTAGATAATAAGATATCAAGACTTAAAGTATAATACTTGTTAAAACAATTAGTGTTTTTAGTGAGAGAAATTGTACAACTTGAGGCACGAATTTCTTTACGTGTCATTTGTTTGTTGGCGAAGGTAATTGCGCAAATGTGTTCTACTCGGTGAGAGCATCGAAATGATATATTTATTTGTCCAAATCGAGTTTTGGATAATAAGATATCAAGAGTTAAAGTATAATAATACTTATTAAAAAATTAGTGTTTTTAGTGAAAGAAATTGTGCAACTTGAGGCACAAATTTCTTTACGTGTCATTTGTTTGTTGACAAAAATAATTTTGCAAATGTTTTCTACTTGTCAAAAACATCGAAATGATATATTTATTTGTCCAAATCAAGTTTTGGATGAATAAGATATCAAAGGTTAAAGTATGATGTTAAAAGTTAATTAGTCATTAGAAGTAATATATAACCTTGAAGAGTTTTATCTCACATTGGTTAGAAGTAATGTTAGTTGTAATATTTTTTTAAATATAAGTCTTCTACTATTGACAATAGAAGAAGTTATATATACTAATACTAATACCTCTTATCATATTGATTATGATTATTATCATGTATTATTATTAGCTAATGGTTAGAAAACCAAAAGTATATATATCTTATAATTCTAATGATAGTAAATCTTTTATATAATCTAAAATAATTAAAAATCAACATCATTTTTTAACCAATGTGAGATATACATCTTCTATTAGTAATAATGGTAGAAGTTTTTTATCAAAAAACTTTGAAAACCAACATCACTTTATAACAAATGTACGATACATCTTTTCAATTATTAATTAATAATAATATTTTTAATACAAACATCAATTTCTAACCAATGTGTGATACATCTCTTCTATTGGTAATAATAGTAGAATATTTTGTAACCATGTGAGATACATTTCTTGTAAAAGTGAAAGTTTTTAGTCTAAAGACTTTTAAAATCTAACATTTTCTTTTAAAACAATGTGTTATACATCTCTTTTATTGGTAATAATATAAAATAATTTAAACTCAACATCATTTTCTAGTCAATATGAGATATACATTTTCTATTGGTAATACTGGTAAAATATTTTATTATATATATATATACATATATATATATATATATATATATATATATATATATATAATTAATTTTATATTTTTTAAAAATCTTCATTCTAAAGCATCCATGTGGAAGCTTTAAAAACTTTTGGTTTTCTAGTGACTTTGAAAATCAACATCATTTTTCAACCAATGTATGATGCATGATGCATTTCTTCTATTGGTACTTAATAATTGAATTTTTAAAACCAACATCAATTTCTAACCAATGTGGGATAGATCTCTTCTATTGTTGAAAAATTAGTGTTTTTTGTGAAAGAAATTGTGCAACTTGAGACACAAATTTCTTTACGTGTCATTTGTTTGTTAACGAAGGTAATTGCGCAAATGTATTCTACTCTGTGAGAGCATCAAAATGATATATTTATTTGTCCAAGTCAAGTTTTGGATAATAAAATATCAAGGCTTAAAGTATAATACTTGTTAAAAGAAATTAGTGTTTTAGTGAGAGAAATTGTGCAACTTGAGGCACGAATTTCTTTACGTGTCATTTATTTGTTGGTAAATGTAATTGTGCAAATGTGTTCTACTCGGTGAGAGCATCGAAATGATATATTCATTTGTCCAAATCGAGTTTTGGATGAATAAGATATCAAGAGTTAAAGTATAATACTTATTAAAAAATTAGTGTTTTGAGTAAAAGAAATTGTGCAACTTTAGGCACAAATTTCTTTACGTGTCATTTGTTTGTTGACAAAAATAATTGTGCAAATGTGTTCTACTCGGCAAGAACATCGAAATGATATATTTATTTGTCCAAATCAAGTTTTGGATGAAGAAGATATCAAAGTTTAAAGTATGATGTTAAAAGTTATTCATTAGAAGTAATATGTAACCTTGAAGAGTTTTATCCCACATTGGTTAGAAGTAATGTTAGTTGTAAATTTTTTTAAATATAAGTCTTCTACTATTGACAATAGAAGAAGTTATATATGCTAATACTAATATCCCTTATCATATTGATTTTTATTATGTATTATTATTAGCTAATGGTTAGAAAATCAAAAGTTTTTAAAACTTCCACATGGATGCTTTAGAATGAAGATTTATCTAAAGGTGGTGAGGTGGCACAATCATAGTGCTCCTCACCAACTTTAAATATATATATATATATATATATATATATATATATATATAGATTTTTCTACTATTCATTTTTCAATTGATAACATCGTTAATCCATTTAATATTTCATATTTGAGAAATTGAAATTTCTCTATTCGCTTGGTGGAAGGAGAATGAAATTGAAATTTCTCTATTTGTTAGAGATCTAACTTAAACACATGAACAATTTTAATCAAAAGTCAACTTATTTTGAAGTTGGAAAGTGTTTTTTTTCCTAATTTCCAAATTCCAAAATAAAAAATAAAATAAAATAAAATAAATTCCAAAATATGGAAAGTTTTCAATTTTACTAGTTGTTATTCTTAATGACAGAAAAAATAGTTTCCCTCTTTAAGGCCTAATTAATGAAGTGAATATATAATTAACAAAAAAATTATAAAACTACTATATACACAATCCCTAAAATTATGGGGCCTAAGATAATGGGAGGCCTAAGGCGGTTGCCTGAGTGGCCTTGCATTGGAACTACCCCTGATTAAAGGTCGAGCTAACTCGACCTTAAAATCTAAAAGATATATTTGTTTGTTTCAAATGTTCTGAGATTCTATATAGTCAAAGGCCATAAAGTATATTGCATGGGTCATGAGGCTTTACTTGACCATTCCCTCAGTTTCAGGGTCCTCCTTAATTGGGAATTGAAGAGAAATGACAATTTATTAAGTGATATTGACTTATTTCAAGAGATTATTAGTTATTTAAAAAAAATTAAAAATACGACAAACTTAAAACAATACGTCGGTACGCACTAATTAGGGGTGAGCAGGGTCTGTCAATACCCATCAAGCCCATTAAAACCCGTCAATGCCCGGCCCACGGAGCCCATTCCCATGGGCTATACATAGTACTGAGCTTTAAATGAGTCAAATGCCCGTGATCTCGGGCACTATTGGGCCTTCAGCTGCTCCCTTCTCGTTATGCCCAACCCAACCCGTCCTCCTCTATGATAATTTTTTTAAAATTTTTTTAATTATATGTCTAAACTAAATCATACTTATTTAATTTAAAACTTAAAAATACAATACTCTAACTGAATTGAACTACTGAAACGATAAAGCATATAGCGGATTGCCCTTTCAATTTTTTATAATATAATAATACATATAAACCTATTACTAAAAGTCCAAAACCCTATTTTTTTAATTACTCAACCTCAAACTCAATCCTTTATTCCCATGCAAGTTAATGATGTGCGACACATCTTATTGGCTTATTCTTAATTCATCGGTCATCACTTCTTTTTTCATCTTGAGAAAAGTTTGAATGGTAAAATACTAAAATTATTTAAAAACATGAATAGATGGGCTGAAGCCCATGCTTGTCGGTGTCCGTCCAACGCCCATTCACTAATCCCCATAGACTGATCAATAGTACTTGCTTTTAAATTTGATATGCACACCCCTAGCTCTAATACCGGTACATTTTATGTCAACGGTCAAACTCGCGGATCATATAAAAGATAAATAGCATAATTATAGACTCCTCAAGTCAAATGGAGCTATGAACTTCCATTGAGCTATGAACTTGTGTTTTGCTACCTGATGAACTTTAAATTTGTGTGAGAATTTTTTAAAAAAGAACTTGAACTATGATTAATTCAAAGAAAAGAAAAGTAAAAAATAAATAATTGCAAATTTAAAAATAGGTCTCATATAAGACTGTTTTACGAGTCTTAATTCGTAATATAAGACTTTACTTTCTTACAATGTAATTATCTGATACACGATAAATCAAGTAAAAATGAAAATGTTTACCAAAAAATATATGTAATACTTTTTTACCAATTTTTTGTAATAATTTCAATTGGGTGACTATTTAAATTTGAAACATAGTCTTATCTTCAAAAGCTGAAAAAAAGTTGCTTAGATAAAAAGCACTTGATAATGATGACCTAATCCTATTTGTCTGAACTTCACGCCTACTCCATCCACTTCATTCGAAGAGGATATAACAAGATAATCTTGAAAAATATATTTGCATAATAAGTACTCGCTCTTTTCATTGAAGAGTTACTTTTTCATTTTATTTTATTTTTGTTAATTTCATCGAATTTTTGGTTAGACATTTGACGAAAATATTGATATTATGTGCACTCTCATATTAAGTACGGAGTATTTGTTTGGTAGAGCGTTTTGACCAAAACATTGACAAAAATGCAACGTTTTTCTTTAAAAATATTTCAAGACAGTGTTTTAAAATATTCTAATTTGGAGCGTTTTCAAAATATGTTATATTTACAACTACTTTTTTATGAAAATAACGTTTTGAAATAGTTTTCCAAACGTGTTTACAAAAAAAATTATATTTTGAAAATACTGCGTTTTAAAAACACTGCGTTTAGAAAATGTCGTATTTTCAAAACGATGCATCAAACGAGGCCTAAGCCCATGTGCACGTTCCCGTTAATAAATTAGGAAGAAAAGGTAAATACTTTCTTCATTTCAAACGAAAAGTCCTCGTTTGAAAGTCTTTAAAAAAAAACTTTTAGTAACACATTAGTAATAAAATCACATTTTTATACTTAATTTTTAAAAGTAAACTCTTTAAGTGAAATATCTAAAATGAAATAATTGACTCTTTGACCGGGACGGAGGGAGTATAAACTATAAAGTAGTAAAACTGTTTTCCTGAAAAAAGAAAATATAGAAACAAGACAATTGTTTTGGAATAGAAGACAAATGAAAGCATGATAATTGTTTAGGAACAGAGGAAGTAATACTTTAACACAATTTTTAAAAACTAATAGTATTAGTTAATCGAACTAATTAAATATATATCAAATATTCATCTAAAAAAACATTAAAAATCAACAAAAATACTCAAAAAAGTATTTTGTAATTGAAATAGTGGGAGTACTAATGACACGGTTGAGCTGCATTCTTATCTTTATGACAACAAAAATCAATTCCATTTGTAGTGTTAATGCTTTGATCAGTCAAACACACGTAACTTAATTCATAATGACATAATTTTTAAGTAGGCGGGGATAATTATACTCCAAAATCTATTATTTATACCTTCATTTTCTTTAATATACAACACAAACTACAATAATAATTAGTGTTTTAAAAATCGTTAGTTGGGTACTAGGCGAGATCTAGGCAGTACCTAAGATATAATTATCTGGTTTGATATATTTTTATTACCTAATTATTAAACCTTCAAATATACTAATATTAAATTCCACTTAATAATTTAAACATAATGATTACATTATAATTTTAAAATTAAAAAGTAAAACCAAAAATTTGATGTCATTTCAAATTTTAAAATATTACAAAATTTGTCGATACCAAAATATTCCATAGGTCTATTAACAAATTATAAGTTTACACCAATAATTTAATAATTTATAATTGATATTTATTATTATTATTATTATTATTATTATTAAAAACCCAAAATGACATTATTTTTTGCCTATTTTTAAAAAAATTAAAAATGTGTAAAATCAACATTTGACTGCCTAAGCGACGCCTCTGGGTGATGTTTTGGCTGAATTACCAAATATTGTGGCACTTAGGTTGGTGCTTAGGTGGGAGTCTATTACGATACTTAGGGCTTGTTTGGTAGTCGGATAATGATAAACAGTATTATTAATTCCAGTACTAGTAGTGCTTTCGCTATTAATTCTCACTTATATATCTGTGGTAGTTTTGAGATTATAAATGTTAATCCTAATTTTTTTTTAGTGAGAGTACTAATAATATCACCCTCCCCCTTGGTATTAATAGTGAGAGGATAATGACTTTATCCGGATAACTCGTACTATTAGTCCCGATCACCTATTGCGTGAGTCCAGATCTCCTATACCACTTGTGTGTACCACTGGTGTACCACTTTTTATCTCCATCATTGCATCTCAATCATTGCATCTTAACCAATGATTGAGATCAAATGACGACGAACTCGCGCACCAAACATCAGACAACTCGATTTATTAATCCTATTTAGCATTAATCATGGCTACCAAACGGCACCTTAGACAATTAATAATACTCCCTCCGTTCCACCCAAAGAGTCCTCATTTGAAAAATCTAATTATTAAGGTATTTATTTTTTATATTAAAGTTAGTCATAATTACAAAAATAGTTAAGTACAAACAGTGTACTTACAATATAAGTGAAAGGGTAAATATGAAATGTTATAAAAATTATAAATATAATTTTTGAAAGTAGACTTTTAAAGTGAAATATCCCAAAATAATATAATTGACTATTTGCCTGAAACAGTTTGAGTAATAATTTTTGAGTAAGGCTAACTACACCCCAATTTTTATATCTGCACCACATACTACATTGTACAACGTAGGATACAACATCTCAATGCAATACATAAAGTATAGAGATAGAAAATTAAGGTATGATTAGTCCCACCTTTAAATTTTTATTGAAGAGAATTGGGGTTTGAGCAAACACCGGCAACATATAACATATTATAAGAGCAACCTCATTGTTGTCTTTTAATCATTTTCTAATTAAGAAGATGTCATTTATCACCATTGTTCATCGTCTTGCAATACCAACTAGGAGAAAGAAATTTCTTCATAAATAAGAAGTTACCTTTTGGGGAAAGAGGAAGATAGAGGAGGGCCTGATGTCAGCTTCACTTTGTGGGTTGTGTGTGTGGGGGGAAGAGTTTTGTATTTATGTAGGATGTTATTAAATTAAATATTTTTTTTGTGTAAAAAGATATGTAAAAAGATTATGTAATGAGAATATATATTTTTAAGTATTAAAAGATAAAATATATAAAAACACTAGGACTCAATTAAAAAAATACGTACGAAGATTTATATAACGGGGATGCTGTAACTTTAGTGGATCTGTCTCTGTTTTGACCATTGAGGCATTGATAGCAGCTTGGGCAAGTGAATGACGGTGATTGGAGGTGAAGGCGCCTAAGATGATAGGTCCAAATTAACTTAACGTGTCTTCGAGCCCTCTTTTTGTCATATTTTCTCATTAAACACAGGTTTCTAAAAATCGTTAAGCGGTCGTTAAGTGATATATTAGCGCTTAGCGCTTAAGGAATTAGTTGGGGCGTAATCGGAGTTTAGATGGGGCCTAAAATTAATACATAATTACCATTTTTTTTAATAATTTACATTAAAAATCAAACTCATTGATTACATATTTAATTTTTTTTATGTTTGTCATTTTATCAAACACTTGTTTATTTTTGTAAAATGAACAAAAATATACAAACCTACCATTAATCTCAATTCACTTACCTGCTGCCTCTACAACCCACAGTCTAATATATCCTCCATAATCCCTTCTCATTTTAAATTTTAAGTCTCGAGATAGCCCCCTTCTTCTTCATCTTTTTTTTTCTTCTTCTTTCTTCTATTTATCTGTAAGACCGACAACCCTTTTTTCTTCCTTTCTTTTTTTTCTTCTCTCTCTCTCTCTCTCAGGCAGACCAACTTTCCTCATTTTTTCATCCTTCAATCTCTTTCCTCCTAGATCTAACACTTTAATCTATCCATTCTCTCATCCCAACGAATATCTACAAAATCAAACTCTTTTTTTTTTCTATCTTCCTCTCTGTCTCACCATTACCACTCCCCCTTCATTCTCCAGTTCGCCCCTCTTCATTCTCCGGTTACCGTATGCCACAAAATCAAAGCTACAAAAATAAATTAAGGTCGGATCGATTAGGCGGCGACTAAGAAAATCGCGACTAGCTAGAGCGGAGCCTAGACGGGGAGTTTTAAAACAATGGTTATTGATGAGTTTTAAATCCAAAATTCAATTAAGTTAATCGAGGGCAGGCATTATGATAATTTAGTGGCTTAATATTAAATTTTAAATATTTTAGGTTTATGATCATAGAGAGAAACTGCAAAATTACAAACCAAACTACAAAATCACCAAAGAGAATAGACCTACCTGCATACAAATGGGATGCTATTTTACTTTAAAATGTTTTATTTAAATAGTTCCCTTTAAAAAATATGTTGCAAAGTTTCGTAATTTTTCAACTTAACTATTTATACATGATATAATTAACATCTTGTTATTCTTAAATATTTTTGTAATTATGACTAATTCTGATACCAAAATGAATTAATGTTGGAAGGAAACTACGCACACCAAGCGACATCCACTTGGACCGCTCCTTGGACTAAATGGAGGTCGTTTACGCCTGATCTAGGAGTTGAGATCTCATAGTATACTCCTCCATGTGTAACAAACAATAAGGCCAAATAACGAAATATCCCCCAAGGTTTCCACCTAATCCCATAGTGGTATTCAACCTAAGATTTGTGTCAAACTCATACCTGATGTTGCCAATTGTCCCATTTTATACCCTCAGCCAGTGGTCGTTTCAATTAAAATGTTAAATAGCACGTACAATAGCATGTGCAGGATAAATAAGTCATTTCAGTTGATTTGACCACCTCACTATCACCTCCCTAGTCCCTACTTCTTTAATTTCTCCACACAGTCCTTTGTATTCTCATTTCTTTCAAAAATTTCGCCAAGAACTTGAAGAAACCGCATCACCGCGGATTGACAAATTGAGCTTCTGTTCTAGTAGGATGGGTTACACGACTTCCAAGTTGGACAACGAGGACATTGTCCACCGATGCAATGAACGTTATCGTTTTATGAAAGAAGCCATCCACACCCGCCACCACTTTGTTGTCGCTCATTCCGACTACTGTTGTTCCCTTTGAATCACTAGTTCCGCCCTTACCACCTTCGTCGCCAGAGAAACCCTCTTTGTCTTTAACCAAACCCTCACTGTCCTTATCCACCCCACCTCCACCTCTACCTCAAAAATTTAATCACCACTTTCCTCCTCCACCGAAAATCCATTCCATATCCCCTTCCCTCCACCAACCACCACCTCTTACCCACTTTGATCCTTCCCCTTCCCCGGCCATGGCTAGCTCGAGACTCCCCCATACCAGATCTTGCTTCCTGCGTCTCAGTTTCTTAGTCTCCAGCCGATTTGCTACATGCTTCAAATCCCAACCCAGATTCGATAGAGTATCATACTCAAGGCAGTCGTCCTCTCTTCTTCGGCTTCCATCCCCCTATTACGGTGAGTTCGACAGGAAAACTTAAGAAGAAAGATGAAAACTTCCTCCTTGATATCACTAAGAAAGACTTTTTCGACTTGAGTTTGATTCTAGATTTGAGACCAACCTTCTCAAGAACATATTCAAGCACTATTTGGAGTCCCTTTCTTTCTGCCATATCGTTGGTTGTGCTTTTTGATCGTGCACAACTTTTCCAGAGTATACGCTTCTTCGAGCATTTCGACAATTTGTTGCATCTGATTAATTAGGTGAGGCTACCCTCATATCTTTGGATTTTTCTCGGGTCAGCTACCGGATTTTCCAATAAAGGTAAGCCTTCGTATATGTGGCGATGGATATCGAAAAAGGCGAGAGAGAGGACACAGATTAGAGATATAGTTTGATCGGAGAAGGTGAGTTAAAGAAATATAATGAATAAAATGACTTATTTATCCATGCACGTGTTATTTAACGTTTTAATTGAAATGACCGTCTGGCTGAAGGTGCAAAATGGGACAAGCGACAATGTCAAGTATGAGTTTGGCACAAACCTTACGTTGGGTATCATTATGAGGATTGGGTGGAAGCCTTGGGGGAATTTCGTTATTTGGCCTAAACAATATGACTCATGATCCATATTCAATTTTGAGTGGCGCTATTAAGACCCCCAATTCCAATAAGTCGATCCCCCCAAAAAATATAACTCAAACTTCCTATTTTACCCTATACAATCCAAACCCATCATCAGTCCCCTAACTTTAAAAGTGATCACCATTGACCAAACATCGCCCTTTTTGTTCACGGTTAGTCCTTAGCCCTAACGCCATTAGTGTATTGTTGTTAAGTGAGTATGTGCCACTCACATGCACAAAAATTGAGGGCAAAACAAACCTTTTCATTTCAAATAAGGGGTCAGTTTGTTATCATCGTCAAAATAAGGGGGTCATGTGAAAATTTTAATACCTAGTTCATCTTTACCTAAACTCCCTCTCGATCTCCACCGTCGGCCTTACCCCTCTTGATCTTTGCCTCGCCATCCCCATGTGCCCCCAAGTCCTCTCCTCCCCTCTCCTTAACATCATCTCCGTCGTCATCTTCCTCATTCGCGAAGCTCACGTCTCCGGTCACCAACTTTGTTACGTCATCAATGTTGGTCCTCCGCAGCACATATTAAGTTTAAGACTTTCGCGATGAACAACCTAATCCATTAGAAGATGGATCTTGTGTACGGAACTTGATCTCATTCGATAACTTTGTAGGCACATGTAACCCTAGAAACCTTAGAAATACAATATAAGCGAGAAACATGGTGAAGTAAATCGTTGGAAGATGAGTCAAGTCGATGGGAAGGTAATCCTTGATGCCGCCGGTGTCTAGGTTGTATAATTAAGTGTGGACATCCATGGTGACTTGTGATTCTGGTGCACAGTTGGCGAAGAAGATAGAGTATTCATTGGGGAGGGTGACTAGTAGATTTGTTCGCGGAGGAGATCGGTAATGGGGAGAAGTCGCAGAAGCTGAAAAGGAAGGTGATGAAATGGGAGTTGATTTTTTCACATGACTCCTTTATTTTTATGATGTTATCCATAGCCCCCTGTTTTGATTATGATAACAAACTAATCCCTTATTTGACATTAAAAAATATGTTTTGTCCCTCAATTTTAGTGTATGTGAAGTGACATCTGCCCACTTAACGGTAATACACTAACGATATTAAGGACTAGGGACTAACGGTGAATAAAAAAGGCGATGTTTAACTTAATGATGATCACTTTTGAAATTAGGAGTGATGATGAATTTGATCAAAATTCAAGAACTAATGATGCATTTGGCCCATAAAAATATGTGTATGAAAATTGTTCAATTTATTCTCAACATTCCCAACAAAAATAGATAACAAATGTATATTATTTTAAATTTTAATTGAAAAAAGTTTAACAAGTACTAGTAAAAAATTATAGATTAGTGGACCCTTTTTAAGGTTAGGCATTGGAATTTTTCAACTCTAAAATGCTTTTCGAAGACTTGGCTAGGTTTTTTGACGTCCTTTCGGTACCCTCTTTTCAAAATTCAGGGCAATAAATTACTTTTCTATTCCAACTTTAAATCCCAGTCTTACTTTTCGCCAACCCATTCAATGTACGATTTGACACCTCCATAAAATATTGGGTTTTCTTTATTTTTAAATTTCTGAGTTTTTGTACAAAATAAATGTACGTTAATATCAAATTTTGGTTTTTTTTTTTACCAAGTCGATAATCCTTAATTTGATATCTGTAGAGTCTAAGTAAAATTAAAAGGATTGAGTTGTACATGTTGATAGTTTAAGGTATTAATTAAACACTTTTTCCCTTTAATACTTTGTAGTATAACAATTTTAATTAACGCATAACGAGGAGCCTTAATCAGGAAGTCGAGATTAATTAAATGTTCTGTCTGTAAATTAAGACAGCATCAATGGTTAATTGGATATTTAGAGGATAAGTCATTTGAGTACAGTACACGACCAATTATCAACATTTTGTCAAACCGAAAGCAAGGACATTTCCGTCATTTCAGTGTCAAACCAATGTCTCAACCCCGATGGTACCGGCGATGTTCGTTCTGCTCCATTGTAATGCGAGTATGCGACCATATGGTACCCACACTTCCCACCTCACCAAAGTCTCTCTCTCCACCGGTGATTATATTTAGATTTTATATTTATATTTATTTTTTTAAAAAATTACACTCAACAAACCCAAATTGTTTATGAGTATATTCCCAATCGAATGATTAGATAGCGTTTTGATTAGCCTCCAAGCAAAAACGAACTCCCAACAAACTGTTGTTAAGGAAAGCCCCTCCCCAACAACTTTAAGAAATCTATTAACAGAGGTAGCCGGCGTTTACAGAGATGGTGGAGGGGTATAGATTAGCCGGGAACAGGAAGGGCTTCTATGTGAAGATGAGAATTTTAAATAGACATGGAAGACCTGAAAAGACGAAGCCCTTCTGTTACAGATATTTCAAATGGCTTCTATGGATTTCTCTTGGTCATCTCTCTATTTTCTTCGTCATTTCTCTCCTTTTCAACTTTAAACCAACTTCTACTTCTCTCTCTAAAACCACCCTTTCTCTCTCCAAATCCTCCCGTGCCCTCTTCGAACAAAACCATCATCAACAACGTACAGGTGGGTTGAGCGATTCTATTATTGGACTGAATAATCATTGATTAGTAGCTGTCATAGATTTCGGAATTTGGGGTAATGACTGTGTTTGCTCTGTTTTTAGGTGTATTGAAGGATTTGAGAGTTTATGTGTACGATTTGCCGTCGAAATACAATACGGATTGGCTAAGCAATGAGCGGTGTAGCAACCATTTATTTGCTTCCGAGGTGGCCATACATAAGGCTTTGATGACTAGTGAGTTCCGTACGCTGGACGCATGGGAGGCTGACTTTTTCTTTGTACCGGTTTATGTTTCCTGTAATTTCAGCACCGTGAATGGCTTTCCTGCCATTCGTCACGCTAGGCCTCTGATTGCATCAGCGATTCAGCTTATCTCCTCGGAGCTTCCGTTTTGGAATCGCACGCAGGGCTCCGACCATGTATTTGTCGCTTCCCACGATTATGGAGCATGTTTCCACGCCATGGTAAGAATTATACAATGAAAGGCTTAAAACGATTTGGGAATTATATTTTGTTCTATTCCTCAATATTTTTTGTTTGTCTGAAAAGGAGGACGTTGCAATGACGGATGGGATACCGGAGTTCTTGAGAAAATCGGTCATATTGCAGACTTTTGGCGTCAAGTACCAGCACCCATGTCAGGGTGTTGAGAACGTTGTCATACCCCCTTACGTTTCGCCGGGGAACGTTCGGTCAACTCTCTCGAACTCGCCGGTCAATGGCCGGCGGGATATCTTCGCGTTCTTCAGGGGAAAAATGGAAGTCCATCCCAAAAACATCAGCGGGCGCTTTTACAGCAAGTAATTATTCATCGCCGGTCTTTTGTTAATTTCTTTAACTTGTTTTACAGTTTGGCGAATTACCTTTTTATCCCAAACTAATCGTTTGAGTTTTGAATTAGGCGCGTGCGGACGGTGATATGGCAGAAGTACGGTGGCGACAGGAGGTTTTACCTGAAGAGGCATCGTTTTGCCGGTTACCAATCAGAAATCGTTCGTTCAGTGTTCTGCTTGTGTCCTTTGGGATGGGCCCCGTGGAGTCCTCGTTTGGTTGAATCGGTGGCGCTTGGTTGCGTTCCGGTCATCGTGGCGGACGGTATTCGGTTGCCTTACGAGTCAGCCGTGCCGTGGGCGGACATATCTCTCACGGTGGCGGAGAAGGATGTCGGGAAGCTGGGAGAGATTCTTGATTACGTGGCGTCAACGAACTTATCTACCATTCAGAGGAACCTGTGGAACCCGAATGTAAGGCGGGCCCTACTTTTCAATGATCGACTGGAAGAAGGGGATGCAACGTGGCAGGTGCTTGGTGCACTCTCTGATAAGGTTAGCAGATCCCGGAGGAAGTCGAGGCTTGCCAGCGAATAGTTGGACGACACGTGGATTGGTCCGGTTTATAACTGCGGAGACGCCAGCTAATGCGGCACTTTTCCCAACGTGGGTCTTGCAGTGTTTGTACATAGTTGGATACAGCTGGATTTGATTGGTGGGCCCAGGTGGATAGATGTAGCAGAACCTTATTAAATGGAGGTGGGTCCTAGGTATGGTGGTTCGCCATGTTGTCTTGTGTTGACGAGTTGGTGAGGGTTGGGTTGGGTTGGCTTGGCTTGGTGGCGGTTAGTGGGGCGCGGGATCATACATTGAATGTGAATTGGGGAATATGGGTTGTTTATGTGGAGGGGACGACGAAGAGAAAATAAGATGAAATTACGCAGTCATTTTGAGGCGTTTGGTTTTTAATCTCATGGTTAATAAAATAAAATGTCTTTAACTCGACTCACGTGTAATAACAGGATAAAATGTGAGAGAGCGAGGTTTCGTAAGACGAACTTGATAAACATCTACTTCTTTTTTTATTGATTATTTGATAAATTGATTGCTTTTAAAATATAATAATTTAAATGTATAATTTTTAATTTTTTCGAAATTGTAAGACAAATAAATATTAGTACCAAATGATGCATTTTTTTATTTAAAATTTTAAAAATAGAGTTGAATGTTTTTTTTTGCTTTTATATTTTACTCCCTCGGTTGCTTAAATGCTATCCTACTTTTTTTTCTTCATACAATTCTAACAGAAGTGTCTTATTTGTTTTGTTTTTTGGAAAATATTTTTATTATTTATTCTTTAATTTTAAAGAAACTTATATTCTATATAAATATATAATTAAATTAATTGTTTTTTTTTAATTTATCAACATGTAGGTATAAATATATTTAATTATTGTCACATGAATTTTTGTGGTATTGTCTTTATTAATAAGTTTCTATTTTAACAAATCCAACAACAAAATATACAATACCACAAAATGAACCCCAACCATTTCTTAATACTTCCATACTTCGAAAGCTTAATTATGCCCAATTATGATTAAAATGAAGATGAGGTTGAACATGAATGATAACACAAAACAAAACCAAAGGCATTTGTTGCTTTGTTTAGTTTCTACTTCAAATGCCTTTAGAGGAGGATCAAACCAGAGGAAAAATTGACATCATCTTTCTAGCTACAAGAACTGAAAAAATAAAACAAGTAAATAAAAAAAAATTTAGAAAATTAAAATTTTAAAAATTTAATAACTTACCCCATATATTTCACAACCCAAGAACCTCCTTCCTGGATTTTGATCCGTCCATGATGTTTGTATGACAACCGTCCTTCCACAATGGCAGCAAACTGCGTTCATCGTGAAATAAAAAAATATAATTAATGAAATGGATTGTTAGAGAATGAGATGAATTTTTTAATGATGAAATAAGTATATATATAGCCCAAATCTGGTTTTCTCTCAAGGTTTATGTTGCAAAAAAAAAAATTCTACAAGGTTTACTTTACAATAAAAAAAGCGAGAGCTAACAAGTAATTCGATCAAGGTTCATCTTTCAAAAAGAAAAAAAAAAGGTTTAATTTGCAATAGAAATGACGGAAAATAAACTACGGTTTGACCAAGATTCTTTTTGCAAGACAAACAAATGTGCATGGTTTAATTTGTAATGAAAAAAAGTGGGAAATATAAGTTGGATACTACAGTGTCCACGTCAGCTGCCAATATGATAGCCAACTCAGTATCCCGTTAAAAAAATTAACACCTCTTTAACGAAAGGTTTGAATTGCAAAAATGAAAATATGTGGAGGTTCAATTTGGTGAAAATCAATACATGAGGTTAATTTTGCAAAACATAAAATAAGTCAGAGTTTTTTTTTTGCAATTATCTCTTATGTAAATTATTTTAAATACTTTTAAAAGTTGTTTGGTAACACTATTAAGGCCGAATAATATTAATAAGTCTAATTTTCAAATATTTCGTACCCAATAGGTGGTTTGAACTAAGGTATTATTAATATACTGGTAAAAAACAAAAAACAGGACGAAGAATTTTAAATCCAAAATTATCCAAGATATATATTCACTCCGTTCCTAAATTATCGTTTTAGTTGACCCGACGCACGGATTAAAAAAACAATTGACTTGATTATTTATATTGATTTAATGTGTAGTTTTCTTTAAAGCCCATGTGTATGTGATCCATAATTAAAATAGAATAAAAAAGTAAGAGTAAAATGGTAAAAGTGATGTTCTAAAAAGGTAAGTTTCAAACTAGACAATTATTTTGTAAATAACGAAAAAAAAGAAGGACGATAATTTAGGGACGAAGGGAGTGGTAGCGATAAATATAGTAGACAAAACACAAGAATTAAAAAAATCAATTAATAATGAGTTGGAAAATATGTTATAACAATAATACTCATTACATGCATTCTCTCATTAATTATGAATAAATTAGACTCATTCTCTTTCTAACATGTGCAATAATTATAGTTTTAAAGAAAGAATAAAATAATATTTTGGTCCCGGACATGTCAAAAACAAATGTTTTGGTCCTTGGACCTTAAAACAAACTAATGTGGTTCGTCAGCTCGTTTGTTTTTATCTATTTACCCCCTCCCACCGTTACATTTTCCGTCCAATATTATTTTAAATGCCAAAACTATCCTTAAAAGTTTAATATAGGCTAACTTTTCCAAAAGTGCAAAATATAGGGGTTAATGTATCAATTCAAAAAATTGTCATCTTCAATATTGAAACAGATATGGGTTTCAATATTTGAGAGAAGAACCGAAACAGATCTGGCAGCATGCTCCTTTTGCTACCATCGTCGATCCCTCCACTCCATCTCCGGCCAAAAATCAATACGACTGCCATCTTCCAAATCCACCATAACCACTGGCCTCCGCTCCATTCTCTCCATCTCAGACCTCTCACACTCTCTCTCTTCTCCATATCCGGCCAAATACCCACTCACCTCCTCATTGCCATCTCTGATCCTCTCCCTTGCCCTAGTCTCCAGCCACATCACCCACCATAGCCGCCGTCCCTTCTCCTTCAATCTCCGGCCAAAATCACTCCACAATTAGGGGTGACAATAACTAGCACGACACGATTATAAAACACGATTACAGAGACAAATGGCACAATAAGTCCAGCACGACACGACACAACACGAAACACGACACGAAACACACGAAATTGTTAATATATTCAAAATAATAGTTATTGCTATATATATATTTTTTTTTTTTGAAAAGGTTGGAGGGGACATAGACCGTACCCCAACCCTTAATTTTTTTTATTTATTATTTTTAATGCCTTGAAAGGCTACAATTATATATATATGATGCCTTTGGTATGGCTCGAACAATTGGTGCCTCTGGGGAGGCTTTGAACACCCGACCTCTCGGTTAAGAGTAGTTAAGTCCCAGGGTGCCTCTGGTAGGGCTTGAATACTCAACCTCTCCGTTAAGATAAGTGAGTAGCTAAATGGGGCCTTTGGATAAGGCTTTAACAGCAACGATGCCTCTGAAGAGGCTTGAACACCCGACCTCTCTACCGAGTTGTAAAGTCCAGGTGTCTCTAGTGAGACTCGAACACCCAACCTCTCCGTTAGGAGAAGTGAGCAGTACCAGTTGAGCTAGAGCTCGTTGGTAGTTATTGCTATATTTATTATCCAATAAAATAGATAATATGAAAACACAATAATGAGGTACGAACACGGCACGATAGCACGAATTGCCACCACTATCCACAATCATGTCGGTCCTTAGCGTCGTCTCCCAACAAAGCGTCGACTTTCCATTGCCGACGAAGAAAACCTCTTAGCAATCAAACGAGCTTCTTGCGATCGTGTATGTAAATGGACTGCGACACGGGTACTTCGCTCACTCCAATCCTACCTACAGTCGCAGTTGTAGAAGTAATAGATTTATGCCCTCTTTCTTTAACCCGTTCCAGTCAGGGTATAAGCCCTAGGCTATTTTCTCGTCTCTTTGCTAGTAGTAAGAGGAGAAAAACTGAGATCTCATTTGCCCGTCGAAAAGAAAGAAACGTCGGAGCCAGTTTTAGTCAATTGGATACAGCTATACGCGATTTCCCTCGATAACTTTCAAATCTTTTTAGCTGCCGTGAACGAATTCTATTAGAAAACTAAGATAGAAATGGTGCCAAATCGAGGGTTAAAGAAATGCGGGCCTAAGGAAAAACTCTTTACTGCAAAGTTTGTCGAAGGTACAGTGGCGTGCTCTTTGTTCGGTTAAAGGGGCGGAGACTCTCATAGATCTTCCCAGACCTATCGTTTGACCCTCAAATTCGAAAAACCTAAGAAATTTCTAGTTCTAGAAGATTGAGAAAACCCAATTGGCCATGGATTGTTGAGAGTGGGTGGAAATGGGTTGAAGTGGGTGATTCTTGAAACGGGTTGAGCCTGAGAGATAAGCCTATTTTGAATTGGCACATTAACCCCTTATATTTTAGACATTTTGAAAAGTTAGCCTATATTAAACTTTTAAAAGTATTTTTGGCATTTAAAATAATATTAGACCGAAAATGTAACAGTAACGTTGAGAGGGGGGGAAATTGATCTAAAAAATGAGTTGAGAGACTGTATTAGCTTGTTTTAAGATTCGAGGACCAAAACATTCTTTTTGATATGTTAATAAATATATTAATCCTTAAAGAAATGATATATGAAGAAAAATGATAGAAATGCTTTTACATCAAAAGTCTTTAGAAATATTAGTTGAGAAATTTCAAAATAGAAGTAAAAACATTTACCCAAATGGATGGAGTATATCGTTACTCGAATACAAAACAAACCCTAAAAGTATTACTTGCTGCACAAATAATTACTTGATTTTGTTTTGAATTAAAACAATAAAAACTTACTCTATGTTCTAAGTAAAAAGTGTCTGTTTTAAAGTTAATCTTTTTAAAAATAAAATTTTTAAGTGAAATATCTCAAAATAAAATAACACGCTGGAGGGAGTGTTGAAGAAGAGTATGGGAAAGAGATAGATGGGTGAGTAAAGCGGTCACGGGTGGGGTGGTTGCTTTTATCGAGATGGGTGAAGAATTCGTAAACTAGTCAGTCCTATTAGATCTGGCCTCTGGGAAATGATGACAGAGAGCAGAGATGGGTTGTGAATCTGAATCAAACAAACAGAAGATCAAAGGGAGAGAGAGGCGTCCCCCCAAAAAAAACACTACTTTTGAGAGAGCCGAGAGGTAACGGGAAAATATTATGAAAATAAAAAACTAGAAAAGGCTGGTTCTTGTCTCACTAGGAATCAAACTGATTTTAAACATGGAAAATGTTCCCTCCCACATATTGTTTTGAAACTTTAACTTAAGGACACTTCGTAAATTATTATTATTCTACTCCCATTATTTAAAACTCTATTATAAAAAATTACTATTTTATTTCAGGTTAAAATTTAATATGATGGTTGTGATTAAGTCACATGAACTTGATTACGTAGAGCCTGAGTTGACCTACAAATAGCCGTGCTGAGTCCACAATAAGCCGGATTGTGACCAAGGAACACCGGGGCGTCAACCAATTTTCAAGCAACATATTTACTCAACAAGCATAGTACGCGCGCAAGATCAAGACATGCAACCGTCCTCAATCGCCCAAGATCGTCGGACATTTGGTGAGCATGCGAGTTTAGGAAGCGAGTAGTATTGTAGTAGCCTACCAAATGTCATCACCTTAGGTGCCACCCTTCGTGCAATGTGTACTTAAATTGTCTATAAATAGCTCTCTTTTAGAATGATGCCCCTCCTTCCTAGTTAGAATGGTGTTGGCTGATTCCTCAAAGGCTCCCTTGACCAGGCGGATATATCATATGTATCAAACTGCAACTAGTATATATAACGCCATAAACTCAATACCGACATCGCGGTTTTATAATTTGATCACGTTATTTACAATTTCATCTTAATATCGTAAATGTTTTCAACTCAAAAATAAATGAAACTTAAAACATTTTTAATTCAAGTCAAATAACCCAATAAAATTTATTATAAACTCGACACTAAATAAAAGTCAATCATCTATAATAAGTAATCCATTTATTAAATAATGTCTAGATCCAAAATATCTCGGAACGTACCGTCATCTTGATTTATACGAGTCAAAGTCTTTTCATAATTCCTACTCATTACCTGAAGAAGGAAAATTTTGAAAGAAAAAGGGGTGAGTGAACAATGTCCAGTAAGATCATTTACAATCCCTCCGGTTACTAAGGAGGACTTGACCAGAATAAATCATAGAGGAATAATTTTCAATATTTCAAGTTCACTGTTTAAGTATCGATAAGCAGAAGCAATTTATCAAATTTTTTATTCCAAGTAACAAGGAAGTCAAATGAAGATTAACAAGCAAAATGACTCGAGTGATCAATCGTTACCAACGTCTCTTACCGATTCGAGACAATAAATTACTCACAGAATCCCATGATCATAAAACTATTTATAAATAGTTACTCCAAAGAGTATCGATAAGCAATTCAAATAATTACTCTAAAGAGTATCGTTAATTCAATCATGTTTGGTATATCCAGATAACCATATGCCACTAGTTAGGTAGCATTCGATAAGTTCGACCATTCAATAATTATGCTCACAATTTAAGTGACATTCAATAATCATAAAAATCAGTTTAATGATCATGGTAGAATTTCAAGAAAACGATAATCAAATTTCACTACAAGGGCCATGCCTCACAAAAATTATACATCACAAAATCACGCATCGCAACAATCATATATTTCATGTAGGAAGAATAACTAATATGAAATTCACTAATTAAGTGAGGTTAAACGTAAATCAAATTCATGATTTTTGAAGAAGTAAAATCGACAGAATTCAAATCAACTACCGACCCAAGTCGGCGTATGTTTCAAAAAATATCGATGTCAATAAAATAATTGATAGTCTAACGGAGGATAAAAAAAAAATAGACTATAAGAGGTATAATCCCTTACATGACGAGCTTAGCAAAGTGAATTCCCAAAACACCAACGGTCACCTTAAGTTTGCTTGTCCCAAATCTAATTTCAAAAAAAAAAAATATATATATATATATATATATATATATATATATATATATATATATATATATATATATATATATATATATATATAAAGTTGGTGATGAGCACTATGGTTGTGCCACCTCACTACCTTTAGATAAATCTTCATTCTAAATCATCAATGTGTAAGTTTTAAAAACCTTTGGTTTTCTAGCTATTAGCTAATAATAATACCTAATAACAATCAATATGATAAGGGGTATTAGTATTAGTATATATAACTTCTTCTATTGTCAATAGTAGAAGACTTATATTTAAAAACTTTTACAACTAACATTACTTCTAACCAATGTGAGATAAAACTCTTGAAGGTTAGATATTACTTCTAATGACTCACTTTTAATATCATACTTTAAGCTTTGATATCTTATTCATCCAAAACTTGATTTGGACAAATAAATATATCATTTCGATGTTCTTGCCGAGTAGAACACTTTTACACAATTACTTTTGTCAACAAACAAATGACACGTAAAGAAATTTGTGCCTCAAGTTGCACAATTTCTTTTACTAAAAACACTAATTTTTTAATAAGTATTATACTTTAACTCTTGATATCTTATTCATCCAAAACTCAATTTGGACAAATAAATATATCATTTCGATGCTCTCACCAAGTAGAACACATTTGCACAATTACATTTACCAACAAACAAATGACACGTAAAGAAATTTGTGCCTCAAGTTGCACAATTTCTCTCATTAAAAACATTAATTTTTTTAACAAGTATTATACTTTAAGTCTTGATATCTTATTATCAAAAACTCAATTTGGACAAATAAATATATCATTTTGATGCTCTCACCGAGTAGAATACATTTGCGCAATTACATTTGTTAACAAACAAAATACGATACGTAAAGAAATTCGTGCCTCAAGTTACACAATTTCTTTCACAAAAACACTAATTTTTCAACAATAGAAAAGATGTATCCCACATTGGTTAGAAATTGATGTTGGTTTTAAAAAATTTATTATTAAGTACCAATAGAAGAAATGCATCATACATTGGTTGGAAAGTGATGTTGATTTTCAAAGTCACTAGAAAACCAAAAGTTTTTAAAGCTTCCACATAGATGCTTTAGAATGAAGATTTATCCAAAGGTGGTGAGGTGGCACAACCATAGTGCTCCTCACCAATTATTTATATATATATATATATATATATATATATATATATATATGATAAAATATTTTTACAATTATTACCAATAGAAGATGTATATCTCACATTGGCTAGAAAATGATGTTGAGTTTAAATTATTTTATATTATAACACATTGTTTAAAAAAGAAAATGTTAGATTTTAAAGTCTTTAAAAGACTAAAGACTTTCACTTTTACAAGAGATGTATCTCACATGGTTACAAAATATTCTACTATTATTACCAATAGAAGAGATGTATCACACATTGGTTAGAAATTGATGTTTGTATTAAAAATATTATTATTAATTACTAATTGAAAAGATGTATCATACATCTCTTCTACCATTATTACCAATAGAAAATGTATATCTCACATTGGTTAAAAAATGATGTTGATTTTTAATTATTTTAGATTATATAAAAGACTTACTATTATTAGCAATATAAGATATATATATATATATATATATATATATATATATATATATATATATATATATATATATATATATATATATATATATATATATATACTTTTGGTTTTCTAACCATTAACTAATAATAATACATAATAATAATCATAATGATAATGGGTATTAGTATTAGTATATATAACTTCTTCTATTGTCAATAGTAGAAGACTTATATTTAAAAAAATTTACAACTAACATTACTTCTAACCAATGTGGGATAAAACTCTTCAAGGTTAGATATTCCTTCTAATGACTCACTTTTAACATCATACTTTAAGCTTTGATATTTTATTCATCCAAAACTTGATTTGGACAAATAAATATATCATTTCGATGTTCTTGACGAGTAGAACTAATTTGCACAATTACTTTTGTCAACAAACAAATGACACGTAAAAAAAATTTGTGCCTCAAGTTACATAATTTCTTTCACTAAAAACACTAATTTTTAATAAGTATTATACTTTAACTCTTGATATCTTATTCATCCAAAACTCGATTTGGACAAATAAATATATGATTTCGATGCTCTCCCCGAGTAGAATACATTTGCGCAATTACATTCGCCAACAAACAAATGACACGTAAAGAAATTCGTGCCTCAAGTTGCATAATTTCTCTCACTAAAAACACTAATTATTTTAACAAATATTATACTTTAAGTCTTGATATTTTATTACCCAAAACTCGATTTGGACAAATAAATATATCATTTTGATGCTCTCACCGAGCAGAACAAATTTACGCAATTATCTTCGTCAACAAACAAATGACACGTAAAGAATTTCGTGCCTCAAGTTGCACAATTTCTTTCACTAAAAACATATTTTTTTCAACAATAGAAGAGATGTATTCCACATTGGTTAGAAATTGATATTGGTTTTAAAAATTCTATTATTAAGTATCAATAGAAGAAATGCATCATACATTGGTTGGAAAGTGATGTTGATTTTCAAAGTCACTTGAAAACCAAAAGTTTTTAAAGCTTCCACATGGATGCAAGTATTTCACATTGGTTACAAAGTATTCGACTATTATTATCAATAGAAAAGATGTATCACACATTGGCTATAAATTAATGTTGGTTTTAAGAATACTATTATTATCAATAGAATAGATGTATCATACATTTGGTAGAGGGTAATGTTTGTTTTTAAAGTCTTTAAATAGAAGACTTCTACCATTATTATCAATAGAATATGTATATCTCACATTGGTTAGAAAGTGATGTTGATTTTAATTTTAGATAAAAAACTTTTACTATTATTACTAATAGAAGAGATATCTTACATTTACTAAAAAATGATGTTAGTTTTAAAAGTCTTTTTTACTTTTATCGTCAATGTAATAGAAGAGAAGTATCTCACATTATTTAGAAAGAGATGTTGGTTATAAAATTTTTAAAATAAAAGACTTCTTCTATTATTACCAAATGAGGATATGTATTACACATTAGTTAGAGAGTGATGTTGATTTTAAAAGTCTACAATTATTAGCAATAGAAGAGAAATATTTCATATTGGTTAAAAAGTGATATTGGTTTAAAAAGTTTTTAGAAGATGCATCTCATATTGGTTACAAAGAAATGTATCTCATATTATTTAGAAATGAGTATTGGTTATAAAAGTCATTAGATAAAGACATTTTTTGTTATTACCAATAGAAAATATGTATCCACATTGTTTAGAAATAAATATTGTTTAAAAAGTCTTTTATCCACTTCTATTATTACTAATAGAAAATATGTATACCGCATGGTTAGAATGTGGTGTTGGTTTTAAAGTCTTTAGATAAAAAACTTAAACTTTCATTACCAATAAAAATATAAAATATGCATCTCACATTGTTTAAAAATGAATTATGATTTTAAAAGTTTTTAACAAAATGACTTCTAATATTATTATCAAGTTAAATGTTAATTTTAAAAGTCTTTAGATAAAATTTTTTTTACTATTATTATTAATACAAAATATGTATCTCACGTTAGCTAGAAACCTATATTAATTTTAAAAATATTTAGGTAAAAAAATCGTTTAATATTAGTAACAATATAAAAAAATTATAACAATAGAAGAGATTAACAATCTAATTATAATGTCTAAAAGTTATATTATTATTATAAAAATATATATATCCCACATTATACCCGTGCATAGCACGGGCTAAATAACTAGTATAACTTAATTAATTAACTACACATTTCATAATAGTTTTAACGACTAACATAGCTATAATTTAACATGTAACTATTATATCATTATTTATTTAATCTCCCTTCCAACTTATTAATAATCTTTTTGGACAAATCAACAAAACAGAAAAAAAATGTATATTAAACTCCATAATTTCCCATACCCATTTACTCACCAAAACATCCACCTATTCACTCCCTCTTTCCACGTATCCCCACCTTCAGAATCTCAACATCAACATTTCCTTGGTTCATCAAGTCAGACCAGTCAGTAGCAAAACATTGAGATAATATTATTAGTTCATTTTTTTTCTTTCTCCTTTTTACCTCCAGCACCATTAACACTTCATCTCCTCCCCTTTTACCGAACACACAGAACACACACACGCACAAACATTCACAATCAATATATGATACATGCAAGACAACAATGACGATCTGATTCACCTTCCTATCCACCAAATCAATTTCTCTGTTATCTTTTTTTTTCTTTCTCATCTATATATTCATATATATAGAACTTTCACAACCCATTTGCAATTCTTTATTTACCGTCCACCGTATAATCACGCTTATAAATAATCACAACAGAAGACTTACCTCAATTCGGCTCTTCACAACCTAGCTTACTCAAAATTTCCTTGATATATCGATCAACATTTAATCCTCAAACACTTTCCCGTTCCTTCTCGTTCTGCACACACCGCCGCTCGAAAGTTCTTCCTTTTTCTTTTCTTCTGTCTCTCTCTAAGCTTGGGTTGGGAAAGTAAAATTTTATCGTTTCTCTCTCTCGCTCCCTGATTTCAATAAGGGGTTTGGATTTCATGTTCTTCTCTTGTGGATCCAAGGCGTTGCAGAAATCAAAGTCGGACCCTCCGTTTCCTCTTCTAGTCTATGCCTGCCGTCTAAGCTTCTTCCTTTCTATTTCTTTATCTTTTTTTTTTTTTCAAAAAAATATTTAACTTAACTAATATTGCTAATGGGCCATGCTCAAATTGACAGTCCACTAGATCAAGCCCAAACAAAAAAAAAGATCCAACTTAGAATACACTGTACAACCAAAAATAGGCCCAATTTACAATATTGATTTATATAATTATTATCTATTTATTATTATTATTATTATTATTATTATTATTATTATTATTATTATTATTATTATTATTATTATTATTATAAAACAACTCTATTTTTTATGAGTAAAGGAAACCCAAATTGGTGGGTCAAGCCCACACTCAAGGTAGACTAAATAACTAACATCAAGCCCACTAAAATAGAATTCAGGTATATTAGGCCTAACCCAATTTTTAATAAATTCCAAATTGAAAAGTTAAGCCCACAATAATTAATAATATTTGGTAAAAATTAATAAAAGAAAATTTATTTTAATATAAAAAATTTGGGATATTACAATATAAGCGTCGCATGCTGTGGGGAAAGGATATCGCATCGCCAACTTTTAAAGGCCCTATGTCACTATTTATTTTTGTTTGGGCGTTCTGAAGGCCTTTTACGCTAATTGGCTTGCTTGTTTGTTTGGTCAGAACAAACATTTTATCTTCGACATGCCTAATTGCTACGCTCTATCTCTATCCGTCTATCGTTGGTGCACCACTTTTGGAGTCGATGGGCTCATCTTTGTAACTTTGTTCACTTTGATTTTCCGCCGTCCAAATTCAAATTTGGAGGGGTAGTGCTCAAGTTTGGCTAGTGTAGTTTATAAAATGCATGGGGGGTATTTTGGTCTAAAAATTACACTCTTACCGAATGGTTATTTGAACACTTCTCTGAAATGCCACCTGCCCATCAGTGATTCACACGTAGTTTTGACTTTCTCTAAAAATCAACCAAATATGACCATGGAATTCGGTCAATAGAAATCTACAATTTAATCCCCCATTTTGCAAACCAAACGCCTCCCAACTTTTCTACATTAGATTTCAATGTTTTAAAATATAAACTTTATAATCTTCAAAAAAAAAAAATCAACAGTGCAAAATAATAAATACAATCACAAAACTACGAAGAGGAAATTAAGGGTCTGTTTGTTTTACGGAAAATAATTTTAGAAAATAATTTTCAGAAAATGAATAGATTTTGTTTTCAAGTGTTTGTTAAATCTTTTGAAAATGTGCCAGAAAGTATTTTCGGGTGTTTGGAAAACGTCACGAAAAATAATACGAAGAACAATATGTGAATATATGTGACAATTGTTTTCCGTAACATTTTTTGTGCATTTGTCAAACACCTGAAAATGTTTTCTGACATATTTTCAAAATATTTACTAAACACCTGAAAATAAAATCTTTTCATTTTCTAGAAATCATTTTCCTCGAAACAAACGGAGTCTAAATATCAACCAAACATGACACGGAGCGTAAAGCCACCCCTTGCCCAAAATAGAGTTTGGGAAAGTGTAGTTTAGGTTAAGCAGTTATTGGAATGTGACACGTGTCAATCACAATCTTTGTCTTGTTTATTTTAGATTTCGGTCGGCCGCATGTCAAGTTCTAAATGCTGATTGTTTAAAATGAGTAATACTAAAACTACTTAATTGATACTCATTCGACAAATAGTTCCTCATATTATTTTGTATCATTTTAGGATGTTTCATTTTAAAAAATTATTTTTAAAAATTCATACTTACAATTTATATAAAATTTCATCTTTATCTTCATGTGTCGTAAACACATTATTTGTGCTTTGGTATTTTTTGTAATTAAGACCAATCCCAATGATATTAATATATTTTATTAATAATTTTTTTTTTCATACGTGAACTCTGGGTAAAATGGAGCGAGTACATTATTTTGTACACAAAATTATCTATCATCGTATATGTTATGTTATTTGACATCAACTAGATAATACATAATATGATAATTCATTTCGTACAAAAAATCAAGTATCCGTCAACCGCCCACTAATACTATCCTTTTACAATACCACCTCCGCATGAAGGATTCTCACATAAATTTGACATTCTTTTAAAATCAAAATACGCCACCTAAATTTTCTTCTTTGATAGATTTCAAGGTATTAGACTTCCTAAAGTCAAAATATTATGCTAATTAAAATCTTTTTTTAAAAAAATCAACAGTCCAAAATAATGAATACCAAAAAACAGTGAAGATAAAAACAATTCCGACCTGCCGGATTCGAACCAGCGACCTAAGGATAACAGACAGGAAATAACCCACTACAGTCCTCCGCTCTACCAACTGAGCTAAGGTCGGTTTTGTTTCTATGATTTCTGTTTATTATATATATACATATTAGTACTTAGTTTCCCAACTTTTTCAATTACAATCAACACGTCTTTGATGAGTACGAAACTGGGCAACATAACATGATTCTAACTCGCAATATCTCAAGTACTAACCAACCTGGCTTGCTATTTACACGTCTCTTTCTATCGAACATTTCATTTTTACAAAATCTTATAATTAAAAAATATATAAAAAATTTAGCGTTGAATACCATAATGTTTCAACATATCAAAAACGGTAAAACGATTATATAATCTGTGATGGATAAAGTTCAAACGTAAAGGAATTGTAAACTTACTTTTCAAAAAGTAAATATTTTAAATTAAGTATTACAAAATGGAATTATAAACTTGTTAATCGAAATTATGAGTGTAAGTATTAGGGTTTTCATCCTTTTTTACCCTAGAGTTGCAAAATGAAAGAAAAGTTGAACAAGTTGAATGGATAAATTGATGGTCGGTCCACTTTACTAAAATTTTAATTTGTTTAGTACCTCTTTTTTTTTTTTTTTAGCCATACAAGTTTACTTTCGTTAAATGTTTCCCTAACTGCCCCTCCTCCCAAAAGACGCACAAACTTACAATGAACGAAAAGAAAGGAAATCTATTTACCTTCCCTTCCCTTTTGTTCCCACAGACCTACTTCTATTTTTCTTTTTTCTTCGTGTAAGGTCCCAAACTCGGTACCGATACCTCGGTCCAACAGTATGCCCACGTTATCAACAATCATAGCTTAAATCATAATTATTCTAAAACTCATCATAAATAAATATTAATGCATCATTTAACTCAAATCAAAATAACCCAAGATAATGTATTACAAAATTCCATACTAAATAAAAGTCAACCATTTTTAGTAAATGTACTGTCATGTAATTAAATTAAAGTCTAGATCTAGAAGCCTCAAAACCGTCATCTTGGTTTACCCGAATCAAAGTTCTCTAATGGATCTCACTCATTACCTAAGAGAAAAGATTATGAAGGGGTGAGCGAACAATGCTCAATAAGTTCATATACAATCCCTCCGGTTACTAAGGAGAAATTGACCAGAAACATATCAGAAATGAATAATTCTAATATTCAAAGTTCATTGTTCGAAAATCGATAAACAAAAGTCGTTATCAAATGTCAATCAGAGAATCGAGAATCCAAGCGAAAGATAAGTATTCAACATATAACTCGAGTAGCCAACTACCACCAACCGTCTCATACCGGTTGAAGGCAACAGACTACTCACAGATATATATTCAAGATTCCAAGTGAATAAAATAATGCAACAAGTAGACTCGAATAACTAATTGCCATCAATCGTCACATGCCGGCTGAGGATAACGGATTACTCACAGAATCTCATGATCACATAAGCAGTTCATAGTTCATAGTTAATAGTTCATAGAGATTTGTATATTCAGTTAATCATACCACTAGCTAGGTGACATTCAATAAATTCAATTGTTCGATAATCATATCCACTAATTAAGTGGTATTCGATAAAATCAGTAATTCGATAATCATATAAACGGCTTAGTGATAATGGTAGAATTTCAAATAATGAAGTACCAATACAAAAATCAAGTATCATAAACATCATACTTTTCATATCAAAGTAGTATCTCACAAGAAGTTTGGTAATTGTGTGAGAATTAATAAAGAATAAAAATCATGATTTCGAAAGGAGTGTAAAAGCAGGTACAATGGTGTGCCAAAAATCAAACTCAAAATAAAACTCATCCCATTAAAAACCAGTAAACTAATCAATTAGATACTTATTTGATTTAAAACAAAAAAACTCTCCCAATGATGGCACAAAATCTAACACATTTACATACCCCACCATCTTTATCTCCAACAACCTTACCTACTCCACTATCTTTATATTTATTAATTTAATATATTCTTTCAATTTATAATAACAAATAAATTTCATATTGCATAAATAATTAATTTCAAAATTATATAAATAGTCATTATTAAAATAATATTTATGTATTATAATTCGATATTATTTATTTATAATATTATTAATTTAGTATAACCAAAATAATTTGATATTATTTATAATATAATATTATTATAATTAAATAATATAATAATATTATAATATTATAAATTTATTATCAGCCGAATAATATTCATCAATAAATTTTTAAAAGTACAATAATTAACTTCATTAAATAAACAATTCAAAGAAAATCTTGCAATATCCGAAAATAATACAACAACTATAATAAAAATTACTGATTATCAAAAAGTCTCCAAATATTTTCAAAGGGCGGTGATGTGATTCTTCATCTCGAACGGTACACCTTCGTTTAAGATATCTTGCGTGCTCTAAAATACGCTGTTAAAATATTGTCATACTAATTGCTAAGCTACCATCAGTAATGTCAATATGTTCATAGTCTGAAGCATTTGGCAGACATGCGTAAGTATCTCGTTCATCTTCGACAATCATATTATGTAATATGATACAAGCCTTCATAATTTTTCCCAGCGTAGATACCTCCAACATAAGTGCTGGTCGTCGTATAATGGCAAATCGTGCCCGCAATACCACAAAGGCACGCTTAACATCCTTTCTTATTGCTTTTTGGTGTTGAGCAAATAGCTTATGTTTATCACTTTGCGGTAATCGAATGGATCAGATGAATGTAGTGCATGGAGGATACATACCATCGGTTAAATAATAACTCAAGTTATACTAATTACCGTAAACAGTAAAGCCTACTGTCGGGGATACACCATTATAAATATCATTAAATACTGGAGATCGATCAAGAAAATTTATATCATTGCAAGTACGAGGAGATGGTTGAGTTGGTGTATTCAAACGTTGATTATTTCAATTTTGAGGGTTTTTGCTTTTACGACAAACCGGACGTGAAGACATTGATGACAATGACTGAAAATAAAACAAAATTAGCAACAAAAATTATAAAATAATGACAACTAATATTACTTAATGATAATATTGTCAATAATAATAACAACTAATAACAATAATTGTATGGAATTTAACAATAATAATGGTAATAATAAACAATTAACAATAAAGACAATTGTATGTAATAATCTTCATCCATTTAAAATATTTAAGTAGTAAATAATATTATTATTATTAATAAATAATACACAACTTAGCAATGAATTAATTAAAAAATGAAATTTGGAGAGAAAGAGAAGATATAGAAAACTTACAAATAAATTCAATTTTTGTAAAAAATTCATTTGGTATCCAAATGAGGAAAACCAAGTCTCTATTTATAGATAAAAATGTGTACTGTTTTTTAAAGAAGCTTTTTTGAATACTCAAACTGCCCTTAAACTGACGATAATAAAAAATCTCCTCAGCTGCCACTTTAATGATACGTGGAAAGGCATGGAAGCAGGCCTTGTCGGTCGGTTGATTTTTTTTTTCAAATTTGGCCCATCAAAACGATGCCGTTTTGATGGGTTGAAGCTTAAAACGATGGCGTAGCCCATGGACTGCTCCGTAGATTACGAAAATTACGGAGGTTCATCTCGTGATTCTTTTGGGTTGAAAATCAAGTTAAACAAAACTTATGATTTTTTTTAAAACCTCCATTGTGCCCTTGATTTCTTCAAGACTAGTTATTTAGCCCGTGCTCCATATGGGTGCAATGTAAGATATATATATATTTTTTGTAATAATAATATAACTTTTAGACATTATAATTAGATTGTTAATCTCTTCCATGATTATAATTTTTTTTTCTATTGTTACTAATATTAAACGATTTTTTTACCTAAATACTTTTAAAATTAATATAAGTTTCTAGCTAACCTGAGATACATATTTTGTATTAATAATAATAGTAATTTTTTTTTAATCTAAAGACTTTTAAAATTAACATTTAACTTGATAATAATATTAGAAGTCATTTTATTGAAACCTTTTAAAATCATAATTCATTTTTAAACAATGTGAGATACTTTTTTTATATTTTTATTAGTAATGAAAGTTTTAGTATTTTATCTAAAGACTTTGAAACCAACTTCACATTCTAACCATGTGATATACATATTTTCTATTAGTAACTAGTTTTTTTTTTAAACCTGTGCGTTAAACGCATGTCAACTAAATCGTACATAAACAAAATAAAGAGGATAAAACAAGGGCTGACAAAAGTCCCGTTTTTCCCGACCCGTCCCGACGCCCAACCCGATTCCGTCCCGACATTTTTAGATCCCGGCAAATCCCGATCCCGATTTTATCGGGATTTTTCCCGTCCTGACTTATTTCGGGATGAGATTCGGGATAATTATCAATCCCGTCGGGATTCCCGACCCGTCCCAACTATCAATCCCGTCGGGATTCCCGAATCCCGACCCGTCCCGACTATTTTTTAAATTATTTTAAAATTTTAAAATTTTTAATTTTTAATTAATTTATAAATATTGTGAGTGTTAAACATTGTCTATTTTGTGTTTGGTATAATTACTTAATGATGTTTGTTAAATTTATGTTCACATTGTTGTGGGTTTTTTTATCTATCACGTTTCTACACTAAGTGTAGCTCCTCTCCTGCGAGTGAAGGGTGCATTTTATTCATAATTACAAATTCAGCAACACCCACTATTAAATAAATATTCAAGTATACTTGTAAATATACAGTCTGAAATCTTAATCATGATGGGGACATTTTAAAAATATTTTAGAGTTAGAAAATATTGTTCATAAATATTATAGTCATGATTACGAGATTTTTATCTCCCGAACTGTCGAGATCCCGATTCGTTGGGTCCCGACACTTATCGGGAACGAGATCGGGAAGGAAAGTAAAATCTTGAATTTTATCGGGACGGGATCGGGATGAGGGGTATCGGGACGGGTCCCATCCCGATTCCACCCCTAGATAAAACATCTTAAAGGATAAAATAAGAAAAATTAGTTTATTAACACTTATACATAAGTATATCACTAATCATTATAGATTCTAAAAAAATTCCTTATACACCACATTTGTTATCTCATTAATTGGTTTTTCATTTTCACCGCATATCAATATCTAGTTTCTTCAAAAAGAGACCTACGGCTACATGCAATTATTGACTTTGACACTTGTTAATTGTTATTACATATGATACCAGCAATGGTAATTGTCTTCTTTGGAACATGAAAGACAATCTTACATCAGATGGAGTTAATGACAATTTTAGGATAAAAACCTTTTTTTCAACATTGCTTCATTTCAAAATTTTTGTTTTAATAATATAATCCCCAAGATTTATGATGATTAGTTTTGTTCCATTGCACAACCTTGTAGCATGGTCAATATTTCTCAATAGCATTACTGGAACACTAATTTTAAGTGTCAATTAATGACCTGATAACCCTGAACACTTTATACTATTCAAAAGCTATTCAGAATAAATGTTTTCGAACAAGCTTGAATTTTTTCTGCCTTACAAATAAAATCTGAACTCAAATAAGTTCTTCATTTTGAATGATTACTTTTATTAAATCATATTTGTATTTTATTAATAAATAAGCTTTTGATAAGAAAATAAGCAAAAATAAAAAATAACAAAATTATTTTAGTAACCTCAGTTTAAATTGTTTTTGTTTTATTGACTCCGTAACTATTATTTTTGTTCCATCAAATATTTTTTATTTTACTAACATATTTTTGTTTTACTTTTTTTAAAAGATTTTTTAAAACGTTTGTTCAGTAAATTATTTTATTTTACTAATCTCCACATTAAATTATTTTTGTTTTGTTGATTCTGTAACTTATATTTTTATAGTGGCTTGTTCCATAAATTATTTTTATTTTACTAACCTCTTATATTTTTGTTGTCTTAACTCCGGAACTATTATTTTTGTTTTCGTTACTTTTATTTTTGTTTAAATAGAGAAAAATGTTTAAACATAATTAAAAAAAGAGGAGATGGTGGTGATGATAGAGAAAATATGAAGAAGATAGGGGAGAGAAAGAGAAATACAATCAGAAGAGAGAAAGAGTGTAATGGTAACTCAAAAGTCAAAAATTTAAGAGTATGATTTTGGAGGGATAAATATACCTCTGGCATTATATATATATATATATATATATATATATATATAGATTTTAGGATAAAAACCTTTTTTTCAACATTGTTTCATTTCAAAATTTTTGTTTTAATAATATAATTCCCAAGATTTATGATGATTAGTCTTGCTCCATTGCACAACTCTGCAGCATGATCAATGTTTCTCAATAGCATTACTGGAACACCAATTTTAAGTGTCGATTCATGACCTGATAACACTGAACACTTTATACTATTCAAAAGCTACTTAGAATAAATGTTTTCGAACAAGCTTGAATTTTTTCCGCCCTACAAATAAAATCTGAAATCAAATAAGTTCTTCATTTTGAATGATTACTTTTATTAAATTATATTTGTATTTTATTAATAAATAAATTTCTGATAAGAAAATAAGTTAAAATAAAAAATAACGAAATTATCTTAGTAACCTCAGTTTAAATTGTTTTTGTTTTATTGACTCCGTAACTATTATTTTTGTTCCATCAAATATTTTTTAGTTTACTAACATATTTTTGTTTTACTTTTTTTTATAAGATTTTTTTAAAACGTTTGTTCAGTAAATTATTTTATTTTTCTAACCTCCGCTTTAAATTATTTTTGTTTTGGTAATTCAGTAACTTATATTTTATAGTGGCTTGTTCCATAAATTATTTTTATTTTACTAACCTCTTATATTTTTGTAGTCTTAACTCCGAAACTATTATTTTTGTTTTAGTTACTATTTTTTTTTTGTTTAAAGAGAGAAAAATGTTTAAACATAATTAAAAAAGAGGAGATGGTGATGATGATATAGAAAATATGGAGAAGACATGAGAGAGAAAGAGAAATAGAACCAGAAGAGAGAAGATATGATAGAGAAAGAGTGTAATGGTAACTTAAAAGTCAAAAATTTAAAAGTGTGATTTTGGAAGGATAAATATACCTCTAGCATTATATATATATATATAATAGTAGATAAAAGATTTTTATTTCTAAACAATGTGAATACATATTTTCTATTGGTAATAACAAAAGATATCTTTATCTAATGACTTTTATAACCAATACTCATTTTTAAATAATGTGAGAAACATTTTTTTGTAACCAATATGAGATACATCATCTAAAAACTTTTTAAACCAATATCACTTTTATAAACAATATGAAATATTTCTCTTCTATTGCTAATAATTGTAGACTTTTAAAATCAACATCACTCTCTAACCAATGTGTAATACATATCCTCATTTGGTAATAATAGTAGAAGTTTTTTATTTTAAAAATTTTATAACCAACATCTCTTCCTAAATAATGTGGGATACATCTCTTCAATTATATTGATGATAAAAGTAAAAGTCTTTTATCTAAAGACTTTTAAAACCAACATCATTTTTTAACAAATGTAGGATATCTCTTCTATTAGTAATAATAGTAAAACTCTTTTATCTAAAATTAAAATCAACATCACTTTCTAACCAATATGAGATATACATATTTTATTGATAATAATTATAGAAGTCTTATATCTAAAGACTTTAAAAACAAACATTACCCTCTACCAAATGTATAATACATCTAGGTATCGTTTGGTAGCTAGGATTAAGGTCAGATAGGATTAATAAGCCGAGTTGCCTGATATTTGGTACGCAATAAGTGGTCGGGATTAATAGCACGAGTTATCCAGATAAAGTCATTATCCCCTCACTATTAATACCAAGGCGGAGGGTGGTATTATTAGCGTCCTTACTAAAAAAATTTGGGATTAACATTTGTAATCTCAAAACTACCCCCGATATACAAATGAAGATTAATAGCGAGAACACTAATAGTACTGAGATTAATAATACTGTTTATTTTTGTCCGACTACCAAACAAGCCCCTATTCTATTGGTAATAATAGTATTTTTAAAACAAACATTAATTTATAACCAATGTGTGTTAAATCTTTTCTATTGATAATAATATTAGAATACTTTGTAACCAATATGAAATACATGCATCTATTCTATTTGTAACAAAAAAATATTTAATCTAAAGACTTTTTAAACAAAAATTTATTTTTTAACAATGTGAGATACATATCTTTTGTTGGTAATAAGAGTAAAAGAATTTATTATAAGACTTTTAAAACTAACATCTTTTTATAAACAATGTAAGATGTACCTTTTTCATATTCTAACAATGTGAGATACTTCTTTTTTATTTCCATTGGTAATAAAAGTTTAAAACTTTTATCTATAGACTTTTTAAACAAACATATCTTTCAAACCATGTGGTACACATATTTTCTATTGGTAATAATAGTATTTTTAAAACCAACATTAATTTCTAACAAATGTGAGATACATTCTTCTATAGTAATAATAATAGTCTTTTATATAAAAACTTTTGAAATCAACATCTCTTTCTAAACAATGTGGTATACATCTCTTCTATTGGTTATAACATAAAAATAATAATAGTAGTAGTATTTTATCTAAATAGTTTTGAAACCAACATCTCTTTGTAAACAATGTGTGTTACATCTATTGTATTGATAATAATGTAAAAGTCCGTTTATCTATGAATTTTATAACAAATATATGTTTTTAAATAATGTGAATCTCTTTATAACCAATACGATGTACATTATCTAAAAATATTTTAAACCAATATCACTTTACTAACTAATGTGAAATACATAATTTTTTCTATTGGTATTAAGTCTTTTATAAAAAGACTTTTAATATCTACATCACTTTCTAAACAATGTGTAATACATCTCATCATTTGGTAATAGTAGTAGAAGTTTTTTATCTAAAAAAATATCTAAAATCAACATCACTTTCTATATAATGGGATATATATCTTCTCTTCTCTTTTATTAATGATAAAAGTAGAAGTCTTTTTATTTAAAGACTTTTAAAATTAACATCACTTTTTAACCAATGTAAGATTTATCTCTTTTATTGGTAATAATAGTAATTTAAAACCAACATCAATTTATAACAAATGTGTGATATATATCTTCCATTGCTAATAGTAGTAAGTCTTTTATATAATCTAAAATAATTAAAAAGCAACATCATTTTTTAACCAATGTGAGATATACATCTTCTATTGGTAATAATGGTAGAAGTCTTTTATCAAAAAACTTTGAAAACCAACATCACTTTCTAACCAATGTATGATACATCTTTTCAATTAGTAATTAATAATAGTATTTTTAATACAAACATCAATTTCTAACAAATGTGTGATACATCTCTTCTATTGGTAATAATAGTAGAATATTTTGTAATCATGTGAGATGCATCTCTTGTAAAACTGAAAGTTTTTAGTCTAAAGATTTTAAAATCTAACATTTTTTTTAAAACAATGTGTTATACATCTCTTTTATTGGTAATAATATAAAATAATTTAAACTCAACATCATTTTCTAACCAATGTAAGATATACATCTTCTATTGGTAATAATGGTAAATTTTTTTTATCAAATGACTTTGAAAATCAACATGACTTTTCAACCAATGTATGATACATTTCTTCTATTGGTACTTAATAATAGTATTTTTAAAACCAACATCAATTTCTAACCAACGTGAGGTACATCTCTTCTATTGTTGAAAAATTAGTATTTCTAGTGAACGAAATTGTGTAACTTGTGGCACGAATTTCTTTAGGTGTCATTTGTTTGTTGGCGAAGGTAATTGCGCAAATGTATTCTACTCGGTGAGAGCATCAAAATGATATATTTATTTGTCCAAATTGAGTTTTGGATAATAAGATATCAAGACTTAAATTATAATACTTATTTAAAAAATAATGTTTTTAGTGAGAGAAATTGTGCAAATTGAGGCACAAATTTCTTTATGTGTCATTTGTTTGTTGACGAATGTAATTGCGCAAATGTGTTCTACTCGGTGAGAGTATCGAAATGATCTATTTATTTATCCAAATCGAGTTTTGGATGAATAAGATATCAAGACTTAAACGTATAATACTTATTAAAAAATTAGTGTTTTTAGTGAAAGAATTGAAATTGTGCAACTTGAGGCACAAATTTCTTTACGTGTAATTTGTTTGTTGACAAAAGTAATTGAGAAATTGTGTTCTACTCGGTAACAATATCAAAATTATATATTTATTTGTTCAAATTAAGTTTTGGATGAATAAGGTATCAAAGCTTAAAGTATGATGTTAAAAGTGGGTCATTATAACCAACTAGTTTTATACCCGTGCGTTAAACGCACGGACATATATATTTTTCAATCAAATTATACTCAGTTAAATTATAATTAAGCAAAATGAAGACAAAAAACAAAACTAAAAGAAGAGATTATTTCAATGAATATAAAAATATCATTTGATTAAAAATTATTATGAAAATAACAAAATATATGTGTCAGTTGATTAACAATAATAAAATAAATAAATTGGAATAACTGCAATTGATGAAAATTAAATAAATAATTAAAATGAAAATACAAAAAAAAAGTGTATCGCAGTGTATCGATTTTCAGTAGCGATACGTCGATTTGGATTCGTGATGCATCAATTTAGAATCACAATGCATCGCTATGAATTGGAAATAGACCAGTTTGAATGTGAGGCATCAATTTAAAATCACGATGCACTACTATAGAATGAGAATGACAATTACACAATTTTGAATCATGCATGACAATGTATGAACTAATGCTTATCGCAAGCGTGACCGATTCATTAAAGGTATACTCGTCCTTTCACATCAAAAATGTTTTTTTCCGATTAAAAAAGCATAGTGGACAGCGGTTGAATATCTGTCAAAAGAGACCGACCCAATTTTCACCCGATTATTTTCAAACCTTTAAAAGACAAAAAATATAAATGGGTCTGACGTGTTCATAACCCAACACATATTAATTGACTGACAAAACTTACTCTAAGCAAATTTAATTGACGATGATTGATTGAAAATTGACTCAAATAATTCTATTTGTACTGATTTAAGTCTGTTTATGGCTCATTTCAATATCAATAACAATTAAAAAGACAAATTTAATCTCTTAGCTTTGTTACTTCGACCCACTCACGGATATTAAAACGACATCGTTTTAGAGTATATATATATATATAAAACTCTTGTCTTGGGTCTTGCTACCTCTTGTCATGATATCTATTCCAGCAACATTGCCCTCTCATCGAAAAAAAAAAAAACTACTAACCAAACTTATGGAACCAACTCCCATTTTAGTTTTTTTTCTTCACTCCCTTTACAAATTGTCCCTCTCCCCATTCTCTATCCTAAAAAATATAGAACTCTATGAAGGAGGATCATCAAGATAGCTTTCCAAGTGAGAATATTTGGACACTCTACAATTGTATGTAAAGTTGATACTTTTCGAACACAACGGCAAATCAATTCGTTCATGATTAAATGGTCGGTTCATTATTTTTTTAAAAAAAGAGGTAACTTTACACTATCGAAACATTTCATCTTTGTTAGAGGAAAAATTATGTTGCAATATTCGTTGTTTCGTTTTGTTATTTACCATTATATAGTTCTTGTTACTTGAAGTATTTTTTAAATTTTATTTATTTCAAATTGATATATTTTTTAGATTTGTCAGTCATTTATAATTAATCATGTGCATTCGTGTTTTAGATGAACATTTGATGTTTTTAAAATTTTGAATATGATGAAATAAACAACAAAATTTCAAATCTATATATATATTTTTTGGTGAGTCATATATTTAATATCAATAATAAGTATTTGTAATTTTGCTTATAATATTTTTTTAAGAACTTTGATCCGATGAAATAGACAGAAAAGTATTCATATATTTCATTTAGTTATAATGAGTTGTGAGTTTTTGTGATTTCATTGAAAGTATTTGTTTTAATAACTTTTAATCTTGGTGAAGTAGACAAAACAATTCATAAATAATATATATATATATATATATATATATATTTACAGATTAGTCGTTCAGTTAGAATTAATTTTGAGTATTTGTGATCCACTTCAGTGAAATTTCTTAAGCAAAGTCATCCATGATTTTTCTGAAGTTTATTTAGCAACAATGGAAAATTAACGGTTATATGCATAAAAGGTTGTGTTTGGATAACAAAACAATGAATGTAGTGGTTCTAGTTCCTAGGCTCTAGTTTCAAAGATTTATAAATATTTGAATTTTTATTATTTAATTATATGATTCATTAAATGTTTGTTATAAATAGGGGTTACTATTTTAGGGATGCAAATTTTGATCCGATGAAATAGACAGAAAAGTATTCATATATTTCATTTAGTTATAATGAGTTGTGAGTTTTGTGATTTCATTGAAAGTATTTGTTTTAATAACTTTTAATCTTGGTGAAGTAGACAAAACAATTCATAAATAATATATATATATATATATATATATATATATATATATATATTTACAGATTAGTCGTTCAGTTAGAATTAATTTTGAGTATTTGTGATCCACTTCAGTGAAATTTCTTAAGCAAAGTCATCCATGATTTTTCTGAAGTTTATTTAGCAACAATGGAAAATTAACGGTTATATGCATAAAAGGTTGTGTTTGGATAACAAAACAATGAATGTAGTGGTTCTAGTTCCTAGGCTCTAGTTTCAAAGATTTATAAATATTTGAATTTTTATTATTTAATTATATGATTCATTAAATGTTTGTTATAAATAGGGGTTACTATTTTAGGGATGCAAATTTTGATCCGATGAAATAGACAGAAAAGTATTCATATATTTCATTTAGTTATAATGAGTTGTGAGTTTTTGTGATTTCATTGAAAGTATTTGTTTTAATAACTTTTAATCTTGGTGAAGTAGACAAAACAATTCATAAATAATATATATATATATATATATATATTTACAGATTAGTCGTTCAGTTAGAATTAATTTTGAGTATTTGTGATCCACTTCAGTGAAATTTCTTAAGCAAAGTCATCCATGATTTTTCTGAAGTTTATTTAGCAACAATGGAAAATTAACGGTTATATGCATAAAGGTTGTGTTTGGATAACAAAACAATGAATGTAGTGGTTCTAGTTCCTAGGCTCTAGTTTCAAAGATTTATAAATATTTGAATTTTTATTATTTAATTATATGATTCATTAAATGTTTGTTATAAATAGGGGTTACTATTTTAGGGATGCAAATTTTGGCGGGAAATTACTATTTTTAGACTACCTAGGCTTTATATATATATAGATATCACTTTCCTAACTAATGTGAAATACATATTTTTCTATTGGTATTAAGTTTTTTATAAAAAGACTTTTAATACTTACATCACTCTCTAACCGATGTGTAATACATCTCATCATTTGGTAATAGTATTAGAAATTTTTTGTCTAAAAAAATATCTAAAACCAACATTTTTTTCTATATAATGGGATATATCTCTTCTCTTCTATTTTATTAATGATAAAAGTAAAAGTCTTTTTATTTAAAGACTTTTAAAATCAGCATCACTTTTTAACCAATGTAAGATTTATCTCTTTTATTGGTAATAATAGTAATTTAAAACCAACATCAATTTATAACAAATGTGTGATATATATCTTCTATTGCTAATAATAGTAAGTATTTTATATAATCTAAAATAATTAAAAATCAACATCATTTTTTAACCAATGTGAGATATATATCTTCTATTGGTAATAATGGTAGAAGTCTTTTATCAAAAAAAAATTTTTTTTTTGAAAACCAACATCACTTTCTAACCAATGTATGATACATTTTTTAATTAGTAATTAATAATAGTATTTTAATGCAAACATCAATTTGTAACTAATGTGTGACACATCTCTTCTATTGGTAATAATAGTAGAATATTTTGTAACCATGTGAGATACATCTCTTGTAAAACTGAAAGTCTTTAGTCTAAAGATTTTAAAATCTAACATTTTCTTTTTAAACAATGTGTTATACATGTCGTTTATTGGTAATAATATAAAATAATTTAAACTCAACATCATTTTCTAACAATGTGAGATATACATCTTCTATTGGTAATAATGGTAAAAGTCTTTTATCGAATGACTTTGAAAATCAACATGACTTTTCAACTAATGTATGATAAATTTTTTCTATTGGTACTTAATAATAGTATTTTTAAAACCAACATCAATTTCTAACCAATGTGGAATACATCTCTTCTATTGTTGAAAAATTAATGTTTTTAGTGAAAGAAATTGTGCAACTTAAGGCACGAATTTCTTTACGTGTCATTTGTTTCTTGGCAAATGTAATTGCGCAAATGCATTCTACTCGGTGAGAGCATCAAAATGATATATTTATTTGTCCAAATTGAGTTTTGGATAATAAGATATCAATACTTAAATAATAATATTTGTTAAAAAAAATTAATTTTTTTAGTGAGAGAAATTGTGCAACTTGAGGCACGAATTTCTTTTCGTGTCTTTCGTTTGTTGGCGAAGGTAATTGCGCAAATGTGTTCTACTCGATGAGAACAACGAAATGATAAATTTATTTGTCCAAATCGAGTTTTGGATGAATAAGATATCAATATTTAAAAGTATAATACTTATTTAAAAAATTAGTGTTTTTAGTGAAAGGAATTGTACAACTTGAGACACAAATTTTCTTACACATTTGTTTGTTAACAAAAGTAATTGTGCAAATATGTTCTACTAAGTGAGAGCAACGAAATTATATATTTATTTGTCCAAACCAAGTTTTGAATGAATAAGATATCAAGACATAAAGTATAATACTTGTTAAAAAATTAATGTTTTTAGTGAAAGAAATTGTGCAACTTGAGGCATGAATTTCTTTACAAGTCATTTGTTTGTTGGTAAAAGTAATTATGCAAATGTGTTGTACTCGGCAAGAGTATCGAAATGATATATTTATTTGTCCAAATCAAGTTTTGGATGAATAAGATTTCAAAGCTTAAAGTATGATGTTAAAAGTGAATCATTAGAAGTAATGTCCCACCTTGAAGAGTTTTATCCCACATTGGTTAGAAGTAATGTTAGTTGTAAAAGTTTTTTTAAATATAAGTCTTCTACTGTTGATAATATAAGTTTTCTTTATACCCTTTATAATATTGATTATTATTATGTATTATTATTAGATAATGACTAGAAAACCAAAAGTTTTTAAAGCTTCCACATGGATGCTTTAGAATGAAGATTTATCCAAAGGTGGTGAGGTGATATGTTTCAATTACCGACATGGAGTTGGCGTATGTTTCAAGAAACATCGATATCAAAGGATTAATATAAATATAACGAACGGTACATAAATGATTAGAGATCTAAAAGAAGTATAATCTCTTACCTTGAAATTCTTAGCAATGATAATCCCCAAACACATACAACCGTCTCAAACTCGTTCGTCCGAAACTAATATTGACGTAACAAGGCATCATTCAATATAGCTATACGATAATTTATTTTTCTCTCCTATTCCCAGTCTAACTACGGACACAAAAGACATTCTGTAAATCTAACATTAACCAATACACACACAAAACATACACACGATGTTTTTGTAAATATTATGTTAGTGTAGTATAATAATATACAAATATATATATGTATCTACCTACTGATATCCATATAATATATTATATCTATATAATATCTTTACATATATTATATAATATACACTGGTGATGCACCCGTACGTTGCATGATTAGTACATGGGTGTAAAATCATATAAACAAAATAACAATAAATAGTTAAATTAAAGATAGAAAATCACATAAATATAAAAAAAGTCATTATAAATTTTGGAATACTTTTTTATATACAACAACATTTGTCATTAAATATGTATGACTATTACAACTATCATTATTACATATCAAACATGTTTTTTTTTTGAAAAGAAGTCATATGTTAGACAATGATTGATCCTGACTTTTATTTATAAACATTGCGTAAGACACCATCACGAAAGTTGTCTTCTTTGAAATTTGAATAATATTATATGATCAGATAGTGTTAGTAACATTCTTTGAATCAAAATAGTATCACTGTAAATGCCATTTGAAAGAACTCGACATACTAAAATATGATTTCTCAGCCTTATAATAATTAACCTTGTGTCATTGTATAACTCAAGGGAATGGTCTATGTAACGAAACAACATTACTGGAGTTCCAACCTTCAAATTTAAATTATGATTTGTTATTCCAGAACATGAAATCTCATTTAAACATTCAGAAGTATGTATGTCATTCACAAGATCAACGTTTATATCCGAACGACACAGAGAATATGAACTTAAATACAGTCTTCCTTCTGAATTGTTCTCCAATACCATGTAATCATTTATTGAATTAAAAACATCAAGAGTCGAACCCAATATAGCTCTCTATTTCAAAAATGATGAGTCATTAGGTCTGCTTCCAAATAAAGGATATGTACTTTGTATAATGCAACATTCGCATGAGTGCATTTATTTAACACTAAGTAGTGGACTCCAAAAATTAATGTATAAGATATACTAAAGCTGGTCCAAATTGAAAATCAAACAAACGCACAAAGAATTTTTAAAATGCATTATTATACTCATCTTGTGCCTTGAAAAGATTTATATTGGAGCAAATAAATACTCATCTTCAGAACCTCATAATACCAAATTTCATCAATTTGGTCATGTTTCTCAAAATAAAAGGTTTACACTAAATTTATGAGTCGACACAGAATAGTGGTGGCAAATATTGTGGGGTAAAATTCGGGCTGGTTCACTTTAATAAGTTTTCAACCACTACAGTGTCATATGTGTTTTGTTTAACCGAAAAATACAGTTTTGAGGAAAAAGACTACAATACCCTCAATGAACCGAATGTGGACTACAGATCATTCACTCAGTGCATCGCGTTGCATCAATTTATGCACTGCGATACATCAATTTAAATTACCTAATTCAATTTATGCATTACGTTGTATTAATTTTTATACATCACGAGGCATCAATTTAAATTTCCTTATCCAATTTATGCATCGGGTTGTATCATTTTTTTATGCATTGCAGTGCATCAATTTAAATTACCTAATTTAATTTATGCATCGCGCTGCAAAAAAATTGATGCATTGCTCTGTAAATCATTATGAAACCACTTAATGTACATTCTTTTCAGTACACAATAAACAAATGATTCAAATTTAATGCATCTTTCTTGCATATCAAATCCAAATTGAAGCATCACAATTCACAAATGATGCACATTGATTCAAATTTGATGAATCCAGATTTAAAAGGGTGTCCAACAATGAACAAATTTATATTCAAGCATTTTATGGAACAATTTACATGCATAGCAACACAAATACAAAAATAAATTTATTTTGAATCACACACACAAATACAAACGAATAAGTATAAGGACAATAACAACATGACATGAATAAGTAAGAGTGTAGGAAGTTAGAGTGGTGACGACACCGTTATGTAGTAACAACTGTTCTTCCACCCAACTCCTCACTCTCTTCCCTCTTCATATGTTTTTGCGTTTTTGGATGGACGAATTCAACAAAGATGGATAATAAGAAGAAGGGAGAAGAAGAAGAAATTTGCAACATTCTCTGCGATCCCTTTGAGCAGTCAAGTTCAGTTTTTAAGGGAAGCTTTTTCTTCTATTTAAGTTTATTTTACTATAAATATGTATGTATTATATGATGGTGATAATGTTTTTTATGTGTCGAGTTTAATAAAAAATACAGATCTCTAATTCACATCTATATTTATCAGATCTTTTTAAAAAATACATATTTCTAAAATTAATCTTTAAATTATATTAAAAAAATACAAATATGATGTAATTCTTCATATCCATATATGTAAAGACTTCAATCTATCATGTTTGATCTGCTTTTTCATATTTCAAGTACAACAAAAGAAACATATCTCAAATATCTAGTTATGTAATTATAAAATACAAATCTATAATCTTTAGATTTATTTTTAAAGAAAATATAGATTTGGAATATTTAAATATGTGCTTATATATCTCATGTTTATTAAACATGGTAAATTCACCCATCATTTAAGAAATTGCTATCTGGTTTTCTTTTCATATCCCTACTTATCTACCCAGTCAAATACAAAAAAAATTGGGAGTTTTATGCAAGCATTGATGAAGATAAATACATTCAAACTCGTGTAATTAACGAAATATTTATCAAATACATTATCTATAAAAATATTATATATAAAATTACACAACCAGTTTATTTAGCGAGTTTTCAATACTAATATATATTGTAATGAAATTATATAATGCATCAATTGTTGAAAAATGCAGATTTCATATGAATGGTGAAAACAATAATTCCAATGCCCAATGAGAAAATGAATGAGTAGGGTTTTTAGCGATTTGTTGATATTGTGTTTGATTAAATTGTTTTGATAGATAACTTCTATAACTCTTGAGTTCCAAGAATAACAGTATTAATTTATGAGTCTATAACTGAATTTATCTATAATATCATGACTATTCGGTTTGCGGTTGTTAAGCCAAAGGTTAGTTTTTCCATCATTTGAAATATCATAATTAAATTTTGTCTCAATGTATTCGCTAAACATTTGCATTTTGTCTACACTTCATAGACAGTCATTTAATTTACCATTCTTGGTGTAACAGCAATATAATGTTACTTTTTTTTGGTCATTTGAAATATAACTTCATTCTTGGTGTAATAGTAATTTAATGTACGTGGTCTGTTACTCTTTTTGTCATTTGCATAAGATTTTCTATTGATTATTAGCTAGCTTGTATCACATAAATTTATTGTGTATAGTTTGAGTCAGTCTAACTTGCGATATTATTTGATCAGTAATTTAATTTTTGCACAAAATTATGTCAGTTCGATGCATTATGATTGTTTCTCTTTGTATGTATTTGTTTGTTTTTTTTAATGTTTTTCAGACATTAATGTAATGGAGTATATCATTTATAAGTTGGATTGAATAGTATTTTGATAGTGTTGGTTTAATAAAGTTGGTAAATAACGGTTGATGATAAAATTATTTTGACTGTTAATACTATTGTTATTTGATCATTATGTCTATTTATATTACTACTTTAAAGTTTTTTTTGTTGATAATTCTATCTATTTATATTTATATCATCAAATTAATTAGCTAACCATATTGCTCCTAGAAATTGGATATATTATTATGTGTTTTTCATAATTTTGTTATTATTTTGTATGTTTGTTAATATAACTGTTATACAAATTAATTAGTTAACCATTTAATCAATCTAATTGATAATTCCGTCGAATAATTTTACCAATTTCTTTGATAATTCGTTTGATTAGTATTGCCACTTAATTTATAAAACTGTTACTCCCCCCGTCCCTAAATTATCGTCCTTCTTTTCTTTTTTTGTCTGTTCCAAAATAAATTTTTTTTTTGTCTGTCTCAAAATAATTGTTCAGTTTGAAACTTACTTTTTTAGAACATCACTTTTATCACTTTACCCTTACTTTTTTTCCCTATTTTAATTATGTGTCATATACACATAGGCTTTAAAGGAAACTATACATCAAACTAATATAAATAATCAAATCAATTATTTTTTCTTAATCCGTGCGCCGGATCAACTAGGACGATAATTTAGGGACGGAGGGAGTATTTGATATATAATTCAATTTGTTTATATTATTGTTATAAAATAGATTAGGTAACTATTTTGATTCAAGAAATTGAATTTATTCCATAATTCAGTTATGTTTCATTTTGTTTTGATTCAAGAAATTGAATAGTATTTTGATAGAGTTGGTTTAATAAAGTTGGTAAATAACGGGTGATAATAAAATTATTTTGTCTGTTAATACTACTGTTATTTGATCATTATGTCTATTTATATTACTACTTTAAAGTTTTTTTTTTTGATAATTCTATCTATTTAGATTTATATTTATATTATCAAATTAATTAGCTAGCCTTATTGCTCCTGGAAATTGGATAAATTATTATGTATTTTTCATAATATTTCATAATTTTGTTATTATTTGGTGTATTTGTTAATATAATTGTTATAAAAATTAATTAGTTAACCATTTAATAAATTTAATTGATAATTCTATCGAATAATTTTACTGATTTATTTGATTATTCCATTTGATTAGTATTGCAACTTTATAAAACTGTTATTTGATAATTCGGTACGTATGTTTATATTATTGTTATGAAATAGATTAGGTCACCATTTTGATCTAAGAAATTGAATATATTTCATAATATTCTATAATTATATTATATTTCATTCTATGTTTTTGTTAATGATATAAAATTAATTAGTTAATCATTTTACAACACGTCTTCCCGAAGCCTCCTCTGCCGAAAAAGCCGAAGAAGAAGAAACAAGCCTCCTTGCTCTGCATCCTACAGCACGCCATATGAAAATCCAGTCTTTGTCCCCTGGCGAGCCGATCACATACACATACTTATACACATACATACACATACACATACATACACATAAAAAAGACTTCCTTTCTCAAAAGGATTGGGGAAGCACACTTGAAGTTTTCGAGCGCCTAATGGGCTAAAGCCTAGGCGTATATACCGGGTCAGACATTCATGCTACAAGAGGTAAATATCAATTTATTGTCTTATCCCGTTAATATTAATGTAGAATATTAATATTATGCATGCAATGTAAATAATATTAAAATTAAATAATATAATGTAAATACTAGATAAAAATGTAACTATATATATATATATATATATATATATATATATATATATATATATATATATATATATATATATAAATTCATAATATGTATGTTGTTAATATTTAGGCATAAACACACATATAGTTGTTACTATGCCCAAATAACATTAAACAAAATAATGTTATTTTCAATATACATATATATAAAATATACTTTCTGGGCTATATACATCTAAAAGCATGCTAATTTATTTAAACCCTAAAATGAGATCGAAAGGGCGAGTTGGGTGCTTAACCATTTCTCAACTCGTAACCTAGCCTCTGAACTTACATATTTTCTGGAATAATTGGTTTTTTTCTGTTTAACCATAAAATAGAGGTGGCAACTCTGTACACACATATTTAGAGTCCACAACGAGACCGAACGCATTCTACGCACTATGACGTTTCTAAGCAACTCGCTTCTCACGCGTGGGGGGGGGGTGTCGTGAAACAGGGTTCTCATAGGGGGGCCAACCCACCCTGGGATCAGCCTGTTTGACCCATCTCTTAGTGGACTTATATTTTCCCAACAAAACACACCACTTTTAGATGGAAATAATTGATGGCCGGTCCCCTTTTCCATGAATTTAATCGCTCCAGTCCGTTGTTTTTATTTTTAGCCGAAAAAAAGGTAACTTTTTAGAGAGAAATGACTACGTTACCCTAAATAAACACTGAAGGGATGACTAACGCGTGAATCGCATTGCACATGTCTTTTTTATTTAAATATAAAGAGCCAACGTTAAATGTTTATATACCGCGATACAAATATATTAATGCGATACACAAACAAACAATCATAATAGAGTATATTAGCCTTTGTACCGCGGTATATAACTTCAATTTATGTATTTAAATATTTATATACCGCAGTGTAAATTTTCTTATTTGGTAGCAGTATTCAAATTTTTGATATATTTGTTTATATACAGTTCTCATCATAAAAGTTAGTTGCACCGGGGTAGACAAATATATTAACCGCGTTACAAAAACAAATGAACCGCGATGCAAAAACAAGTGAACCGTGATACAAAAACAAGTGAACCGCGATACATAATATATGTTTTTCTTTAATTTCTGTATCAAAAATCATGAATATTAACACTGATGAACCGCGATAGAAAATGCATATGCGATACAAAAACAAGTGAACCGCAATACACAATGCATATTTTTCTTTCATTTATGTATCAAAAATCATGAATGTCAACTTTGAGGAATCGCGATACAAAATACATACGTGAACCGCGATACAAAATATATGTTTTACTTTCAATTTCTGTATTAAAATATATCGAAATATATCAAAAATTTATGAAGTTTGGGCATGCCCCAGATAAAAGGCTGCATGGAGAGATCGAAGTCTGGGCATACCCCAGAGAAATCTTCATAGATTAGCTCCATGTGGTTGTTTATCATCAAGTTGCTTTTCAAGCTTTATCATCAAGTTCATAAAGATGAAGGAAGAAAATATTGGTTTTTTGATATAAGATTTGTATGCATCCGAAAATCATAAAGTTTGAGAAGAAATCTGATGATAAAAAACAACTGGAATTTTAAATAAATCATATGTAGTGAGACGAAATAACAGTAGATAAGCTTGAGAAGAAATGACATTAGATATTTAAAGACGAAAGAAGGAAGAAAAATTGTTGTTGTTATTAATTTTTGGCTGTTGATATATGTGCTGGGTAGTTTGCTTCTTTTAATGCTGACTATGGATATTCTATTCATTTATATATCGCGGTTCACATATTTATATATCGCTATGCAAAACTATCAACAGTTAGAAAATTATGCGAACCGCGGTGTATCCCGTCTTTATTCATAGCGCGACTTTGCTCATTAAGAGTATTGCAGTCTTTTCGCGTTCAAAAGTGGTGTTTTTCAGTTGAAAAAAAATGGACTGGATATGTTAGAAACTTTAAAAAATGGATCGTCCTGAATTTTACCATTTTAGATGGCAGGACGAGCTAGTCCAATAGACTCAACCCGTTTTGACAGCTCTACCTACACCCAATACATGTCTTCATATTGCTGTAGGCTTAACCAACCATTTCATCCGGGCAAGCCGAAAGGTGGACGACACGAGGCTGGCTCTGGTTCACCTCCATCGCAGCCTCCAAGCTTGAAATTGTTGTACCTTCCGATAAAATGCTGGTAATTGTAGTTAGCTTAGCCTTGTATTTGCCATTCTTAGTAGCCCAAGATGAGGCATCCACAATGAATTGATATACCGACATGAGCCTTAAAGGAAAGGTAGCATCACTTTAAATAGTGTGCCAAATTAAAGAGAACGATTTTTTGAAAACGGAGGGATTATTAATTATGAAATGATTTTTAGTTTTTCTGTTATAATTATTTTTTTGATTTATATAGATCGAACTCATATTTTTTATGCTACAATTATTTAATACTAATTAAAATTTTCTTTATATCCGTACGTCTAACGCGTGGGTGTAAAACTAATTAAATGTTTACAAATGTAAAATTTAAAATATTCATCAATTTTGCAAAACGTGAAATAGGCCCATGTTTTTTATTTTGTTTTATTGCAATTATCTCTCTTACAACATCCCCATTGTTTAAAAATGAGCTCTTTTTTAGGGCTCTTCTTATTAAGAAGAGAAAAGTGAACAATGAGAGATTCCTTCTTAGCAATGTCATGTAGGAGAGAGAAGATGATTTCTTATTTAGGAAGAAAAAATTGGTTTATGAAGAATTGGTCTGGTGTCCGAGAGCATGGTGCATTGCTTTGCCACAGATGGTCCGTGCATTACACGCGTACGAGTGGGGTGTGAAAGGAGATTCTGGGTGGGTCCCAGCGTCTGATTTTGTTGACTTACAATTTTTTTAATTGCTATAGTTGGCTATCCTACCGTTGGGTGGGTGGGGAGGAAAATGTTTTATTTTATATTTTTTTAAAATCCTACCGTTACTAATTTATATTATGTTTTTTAAAGTTTTTTTTTCTTCCCTATAAATATGTGTTTTATAGTTAATTTATTATTTATAAATCAATTAATCTCTCAATTTATAAATTAATTTTTTATACGGAATATTTAAATATGAAATATATTAAATAAAGTTAAATAATTTTGTTTTGATTGAGAATTATAAAAATAAGATTGAAGTGTGAAGTTAATGAAGTGACAGTGAAACATAGCTAAAAAGATGTGTAAGAAGATTATGAATGAGAGAATATATATTTTTAAATAGAATAAGAAGAGAAAAATGTGTAGGCGACAGTGAGATTCAACTAAAAATATGTATAAGAATATGTAACATTGGAGATGCTCTTAGGGAAAGTCCAATGATAATGGTCAAAATCAAATTTTGATACCTATATAATAATATTATGCTCTTTAAGGGCAAGTCCAATGGTGGTACTTGTTTATAGGTATCAAAACCAAATTTTGATATTTATTGGTTATTATTCATAGGTATTAAATGATCATTTTCAATCATAGGTATTAAAATCAAGGGTATTAAAATTAGGTGAGGTACTAAGGGAGGTATCAAATTTAACACCTTCCTTAGTACCACACGTAATTTTGATACCTTTTATTTTAACCATTGGAGAACCTAATGTTTTTATATATGTATCAAAATTTGGTTTTGACCCCTATAATTGCATTTGCCCTAATAGTTAAAGCAAAATATATCAGAATTATGTGTGGTACTAGAGAAAGTACCAAATTTGATACTTTCCTCTTAATACCACACATAATTTTAATACCCTTCATTTGACTAAATATTTATGTCATAATATGTTTCGGTAAATTATCGTATAATAATATTTTTATTTTGTTGTTATATTGTGATGTTTGGATATAATTTTTTTAAAATTATTATTATTATTATTATCTAAAATTTTAATACAAATGATTCAAAATGATTGTTTTGATACCTACCACAGTAATCAATAACCTTAGAATGGAACGAGAGGAGGGAGTTAATTTACACAATTTTGCATGGCGAGTCGAACCAAAACACACCTCGAGAAAAACAAAGAAGTTGGCGATTTAACCAATGTTAAGGAAGCCTCCACGACACACGGCCCACCATTAATGAAGTAAAGATGGTGTGTGTTAGTTACAGAACTGGTTTAAGTAAGTAGGTGTTGGGTAGGTAGGAACTTCTATATACAAAACCCCCAAATCCCCCGCTTTCTCCTGCATAGATATAGACTATTAACACATATATTGATTTTTCTTCTTAATTAACTATGACTCCAACCGGAATTCTCGCCGGTTTATTCCTCCTTCTCGCCGTATACTGTTCAACCGACCCTTTCAATCACAGCGCAATATCTGAATTCCCAGACTTCCAAGCGGTTAAGGTTGAAATGCCGTCCTGGTCTCAAGTTCCCGTTGATAAAGACGCTGATAATCTGCTTCAGAAGTCGGAAATTAAGTTTCTAAACCAGGTTCAAGGTCCTGAGAGCATTGCCTTCGATCCGCAAGGACGTGGACCCTACACCGGCGTTGCCGACGGCCGAATTCTCTTCTGGAATGGCCAGTCATGGACCGATTTCGCTTATACGTCTTCAAACCGGTGAGATTTCCGCCGTTTATTCGAATTCATTATATATATATATATATATTAGTTTCACTGTAATTCGAGATTTAGATTAGTTGGTGAATGCAATTTTGAGGATTAAATGTAAATTGAAAAATTGGGGAAACTAAGTAGCATATAACTATATATATAATATACAGAAAACATAGAAGCAAAACCGACCTTAGCTCAGTTGGTAGAGCGGAGGACTGTAGTAGGTTAAGCCCGTCTGTTATCCTTAGGTCGCTGGTTCGAATCCGGCAGGTCGGAATTATTTTTGTCTTCACTGATTTTGATCAGTGTTCTAAAATGCGCCGTAACCACCTTCAAATCGTCCAGGGGGAAATCGCTGCCTAATCGTCCTAGGCACGGCCTGTGATGTGTTTGCCGTAGCCCACCTCAGAAAGAAGGGGGCAAGATAGAGGGATAGGGAAAGAGATCAGAAGAAATAAATCTTCTTTCTTCCTCAAAAGCCCATCTTAGAAAAGAAGGGGGCGAGATAAAGGGATAGGGAAAGAAAGATCAGAAGAAATAAATCCTTCTTTCTTCCTCAAAAGCCCACCTCAGAAAGAAGGGGGCGAGATAGAGGGATAGGGGAATAGAAGAAAGAGATGACTTATAGCGGTGACGGCGATGCATGGACGGCTATGGAGTCTGTGAAGGGGAGGGTGGCAGTACGGTCAGCCAACGAGGGAAACTAAGTAATATATATATATATATATATATACAGAAAGCATAGAATCAAAACCGACCTTAGCTCAGTTGGTAGAGCGGAGGACTGTAGTTGGTTAAGCCTGTCTGTTATCCTTAGGTCGCTGGTTCGAATCCGGCAGGTCGGAATTGTTTTTGTCTTCACTGTTTTTGACCAGTGTTCTAAAATGCGCCTAGGCGCTTATTCACTACCTTCAAATCGTCCAGGGGGAATCGCTGCCTAATCGTCCTAGGCGCCGCCTGTAATGTGTTTTCCGTAGCCTTCATAGTGCCCTTAAATCTTCTTTCTTCCTCAAAAGCCCACCTCAGAAAGAAGGGGGCGAGATAGAGGGATAGAGAAAGAAAGATCAGAAGAAAGAGATGACTTATAGAGGTCTCAAAAGCTGGTCTTACAACACCTCAGAAAGAAGGGGGCGAGATAGAGGGATAGGGAAAGAAAGATCAGAAGAAAGAGATGACTTATAGCGGTGACGGCGATGCATCGACGACTATGGAGTCTGTGAAGGAGGGCGACAGTGCGGTGAGCCGACGAGAGATCTAATGGCGAGTAGACGAGAGATCTAACTCTAGCGAGAGAGAGAGAGAGAGAGAGAGAGAGAAGAAGAGGGAGGGGGAAAGAGAGAGACAATGTTAGCGATCAATTTCTCAACCGTCTGCTGGGCATGGAAAAAAAACCAATGTCAGCTGTGTATGATATATTTATAGGAGCTAAGGCCTCATTTGGTGTAGCGTTTTCAAAATACAACTTTTTCAATACGTAGCGTTTTTAAAACGTGGTTTTTTTTTTCTTGTAAATACGTTTGAGAAACTATTTCAAAATACTATTTTCATAATCAGAGTAGTTGTAAACGCAACATATTTTTAAAACGCTCCAAATTGGAGCATTTTAAAACGCTGTACATTTTTAAAATGTTGTACATTTTTAAAACGATGTGTTGAAACACTTTAAAAGAGAAAACATTGTATTTTTTGCCAGCGTTTTAGTTGAAACGTTCCACCAAACAAACACCAAGTCATATAACCCTAGGTAGAGAAATGTAATGTCTCACAATATAGTTTATCAATATTTTAAAATAATCCTTTAGGTTTGTCTTTTATTTATTTCTTTCCCTTGTTCTTATCCAAATACCCATTTTGTAACTTGAACTCAAAATTTCTTTTTGGTACTCATATTGTTTTATTTATTTCTTTCCCTTGTTCTTATCCAAATACCCATTTTGTAACTTGAACTCAAAGTTTCTTTTTGGTACTCATATTGTCTTGAGATTTACACTTTATATAATGAGATTGAATTATTAATTATTAATCTTTTAAATGGTAATATAATGATTATTTTAATATTTTTAGATTATTAGGTGATATTTACTATTAGTATATGTGATAATTTTTAATACTTGTTAATTACATTATATTGGAAAAATAAAAAAAAATTGTAATTATCCATTAATTATTATTATTATTTTTGTCCCCTAGGCGCTAGGCGCTCGTCTTACGCCTAGCGACTTTTAGAACATTGAATGTAATTTGACTTAAGGTTTTGATTCCTCCAGCTGCCGTGAGTAGTCTTATTTGGAAAATCTTTTGTAATGCATTTTTACTTCCACACATTTCCATTAATTTTCAAATTGGGATACAACCTCACTCCTAATTAAGTGTCTGTTTTTGTTTTTGTTTTTTTTTTTCAAAAATTAAGGAATCGTTCTTGGTGTTCATACTGTAGTTTGGCAATTGCACATTCGACATATTTAATAGAAAAGATGAATTTAGTAAATTTATGCAAAATGGGACAATCAATTGGGACGGAGGGAGAATAAGCTTAAATATAGAAAGAGATTTGAACCATGGGATGTGTACCAAATGTCGGAGCATGGCCCTGCAACTCCCCTACTCTACCTACCAAACACCTCTCCAGAAGCTCCAAATTTCCCCTACAGGATTTCTTTGCAATCTCAAAATCAACTTGATCTCCTGGGCCATCATAAACAACCAATTCCCCATCCGGCCAAGGAGTGATGTCCGTCATCTCCCTAAAAGATTTCCTGGGTCTTCTGTTCACAACCTTTGTCTGGGTAAACCTCCTAATTTTGCACGCCACCAGCTCCCAACCACCTTCCTTCTCCACAGCCGGGACAAAAATCCTCGAAGTGCTGCCTCTGCCCTTTACGGCAATGCAAAGGTACCACCCGTGCTCGTTATATTCCTTCCCCAAAATAACCTCACGCCACTTCGCAGATCTAAGCTTCCAAAACTTACGTCTGATCGATGACGCCTTTTCCATCCAATCACAAACCCATAGGACTTCATCGAAAGAGAAAACGACTTCATGAATTCTGCCCCTACTTCTTTCCAGCCACTGGAAATAAACTCCATTTTTCTCTTGGACAGGTCGTATCGTCCTTACTCACCATTCAAGATCTTATTTGCAATCAATAGAGAGATGGTTTATAACAAGCAGTTACACCTTTGAGGTATCGTTCCTTGTAAGCAGGAAGGTTAGAGTTTAAAGAACATTCAAAATCAATGCCTCGCCATTGTCCTCATCAAGATTCCCATTTAATAAAAATACAACTTGTAAAAAGCACTCACCATCAAGTAACTTGTGTTTGGAAAGAAGAAATGAAGCTCTGAACACGATTTGACGGCATCAATTCCCATTTTGGCCTTAAAAACATTCGTGGCATGTGGGGACCTGTCAGAAGCTGTCAAAAGGGTGTCACGTATACCACACATGCTCAATTGCAGGTTGAGGCATTAGGGAGTGTCGATGTTTCCTAGCGCAACAGAGGAAAAAAATTACCTTTGTGGAAGTGATGTGTTGAACTTGTGAAGAAAATGGATGGTTACTTACCAGTTTGCTCTGTGTTAGTTATAAAATTATTAAAGTTGTTAGTGCTGACTACTTCTGGTTCATGCCAGAATATCTGCATATTATAGAAAACTAGTTCTTTGATAGAATCTGTTTTTTGCACTAGTAACCACGTCATTGATTTTAAAGGTTAATTAACTCCACCTCTCATGAGTCATTAAATGATGATTAGTCCTTGGTTTTTAGCACCATTGCAGATTTCTCTTCGGATTCATATGAATAACTGCTGGTTGAATATTCTAAAGTTAAATTACCTATTCTAATTTGAGGTTTAAAAATTTCAGATCTGATCTATGTGACCCCAAACCATCCCCTTTGAGCTACTTAAAAAATGAGCATATATGTGGAAGGCCATTGGGGCTTCGGTTTGACAAGAAAACGGGTGATTTATATATTGCAGACGCATATCTCGGGTTGATGAAAGTTGGGCCTGAAGGTGGGCTGGCGACGTCTCTTGCAACTGAGGCCGAAGGTGTTCCTCTGAGATTCACTAATGACCTGGACATTGATGATGAGGGGAACATTTATTTTACAGATAGCAGCACAAAATATCAGAGGAGGTAGGTTATTGATGCTTTCAATAGATTGTTGCTTGTTGTTGGTGCTAAAAGTGTAACTGTGTGAGAAAATCTGTAGATGCTCTAAAAACCTAATACCCATCGGCCAGTACTTTGTCTGCAGCTAAAAGCCTCCAAGCAGACAACAGCCACAACAATATATTCTATTCTATTGGACTAAATGGTGATTGCACCTATGGAGTTTATAAGAATTTATAGTCTCCAGATAATCGCTCTTCTTAAGTATTAACAATAAATACCTTAGTGTAATATGTTTAATGAGAGAAGGCACTATGAACTAGGGTTGAAACCAATACAATATTTGTTATGATCAGGAAATGTAATCGTCACTTATATTAGTGCTATAGTAGATTCATAGTTCCACCCCCTCCACTTCTGGGATGTTTTCTTAGAATATTTCACCATTTTAAATACCATTAGGAAAAGAGAAAAGGTTATATAATTGCTTCACTGGAAAAAGAAAACAAAGAGAAAATGACTGGTTTTCCTCAAAATTACAGCTCTAAAACCACTAACCTTTAACTCAACTCGTACTGCTCACTTCTCCTGATGGAGAGGTCGGGTGTTCAAGTCTCATTAGAGACATTTTGGACTTTACAACTCTCAATAGAGAGGTCGGGTGTTAAAGTCTTTTCAGAGGCACCGTTGTTGTTCAAACCTTACTCAAAAAAGACTCCATTTAGCTGCTCACTTATCTTAACGGAGAGATCGAGTGTTTAAAACCTACCAGAGACACCTTGGTACTTCACTACTCTCAACCGAAAGGTCGGGTGTTCAAAGCCTCACCAGAGGCACCATTTGTTCTAGCCACACCAAACGCATCATATATCTATATTTTTAGCATTTCAAGACATTAAAAAAAAAAAAAAAGGGTTGGGATAAGGTCTATGTCCGCTCCAACTTTAAAAAAAACAAACAAAATACAGCTCTAAAGCTATGCATATGATGTGACCTGTCAAGAAAATTGATAAGCTTATCATCCCCTTTAGGTCCTTTAAATATGGACCAATTCAATTAAAAGACCGCACAATTACCTGTCTCAGCTGGAGCCTTCCTTTTTTATGCAGAGAATCCAGTTCTTGTATTGTTTATAGCAGTTCCCAAATGGACCTTCGATGCTTGCCACCTAATCTAGTGGACATGTGGTGATCATCCAGTGCAATCTAGTAATGGAGAGGATCCTAATGACTTTATTATGCTCTTTAGGTTACCCTTTTTGGATCAGCATAGTGTGTTACTGTCTAATTATGCTATGCTCTCTTGTTCTTCGTTTCTCACAAACTTGTTCCTTTCAGGAATTTCATACAGTTGGTTTTTTCTGGCGATGATACTGGTAGGGTTCTAAAATATAATCCAATAACGAAAGAAACCACTGTTCTTCTTCGGAATCTCCAATTTCCTAATGGCGTGTCTCTAAGCAAAGATGGCTCATTCTTTGTACTTTGTGAGGGTGCTATTGGCAGGTGAGCCTGTTTACCTTTTAGTTCTAGATCTACATAGCATTCAGTATATGAGATCAATTTCTTAATATTTCCCTATTTACATCATTCCCTGCAACCTTTGTGTTGGGTGGTTGTAGCAGTTGACCTCAGAGGTGAGGTTATCACCATAATTGGCCTCTGCAGTTATAACATTTAGGGTTCCACTTGAGAGGCAAAAGTTTATGAAAGTGGCTGCACTACTTTTGCTGCAATTCAGGGAGCACACATACCGTTGTTCCTTGCTGACGTAATCACTAATGTTCCTTATTTGGAAAGCAATTCTGAACTAGCTTGATAGCATGCTGTTTGGAACGCTCGTACGAGCTACTGCATGAGAAACATTTTGCTTTGTAATTTATCTGTAGTATAACAGTTGGTAAGTATCATCTTGTTTACTCTATTTCAAATTGGATGATTTAGGTTACGGAAGTACTGGGTGAAAGGAGAGAAAGCTGGGGCATCTGAAGTGATGGCCATTCTACCTGGCTTTCCAGATAATGTCAGAACAAATGATAAGGGTGAATTTTGGGTTGCAATCCATTGTCGCCGGAGTCTTTACACCTACGTAGGTGCTTTATACCCAAAAGTTAGGATTTTCTTGCTGAAGCTTCCGATCCCGGCAAAGATTCAGTACTTGTTGAACATTGGTAGCCGGCTCCATGCTTTGGTGGTCAAGTATAGTCCAGATGGCGAGCTTTTACAAATATTGGAGGATGCTCAAGGTAAAGTTGTGAAAGCAGTGAGTGAAGTAGAGGAAAAGGATGGGAAGCTCTGGATCGGGAGTGTCTTGATGCCTTTTGTTGCAGTTTACCAGTTGCACTGAAGGTGGCAGTAGCCCTATCTATATTCATCAGTATAGAACTTTTTCCGCACTCATATTTGCTTATGTAGTACCACAAACACGGTCGAGCAAGTTTAGCCTCTGTAACGATTTCGTGTTCCTTAAAACATGAAGATGGACATGGAGATGGAGAATGGCTTTAGGAAAACTGGGATAGGGGTTGTTCATCACAGTTCTTTTACAGTGGTTTGTATGATAATCTCTTTTGGTATCACAGCTATCAGTTTCTTTCTAATGCCAATTGAAGTAGAAACTTGTGTCCTTCGAAGGGTAACTAAACAAGTCATAGTAATCAATCCCTTTACGCTCAAATCTTTTAAAACAAAATATTTTGAGTTTTGACAAACATTTTCAAAAAGGCTTTGTTTGTAAGAAAATATGACTGAAATAAACATTTAACGTTGCATCGAAACCTAAGCTATGTATCCTACTCTTAAGGTACACATGATTATAAAATGATGGTGTTTGTCTATGGACTCATCCCAACTCAGAATTATAATTAAGTTTTTTTTAGTATTAAATCAAAAGTAAATACTACGGTGAGGCTTAGACTATTTATTATTATTATAAAGAAAATCAATAGTGGTTCCCCTTTTACTTTTATAGCGACTCAAACCCATAACTTATTTGGTGTAGACGAAACGTCTTATCATTAAGCTGCGTGAAGGGACCCAACATAACACCTCACATGTGGAAGGGCAAGTGATCGCCGACACGGCTACGAAGGGCCCACCCTTAGACCATAAGCAAAGCAGTGTGGTTGACCATCAATCGAGATAGGTGACCATGAGCAGGCAAACCGAAGATCATCCATATACTCCACTGACTGACGAGGACCATGCATGCCCGCCCACTAAGTCGAAGAGTGTTTATGCTCGATAGATAGAATCCTTAGCATTGATATTCGAATGTCAGCATTGTACCAGGCCAGTCAGGTGTCAATTGTCATCACCCGGATGGAAGGACGTGAACGTGTTACTGCTGTTATGGGTCTGCTGCTAAATAACCACATTGATGATGGATAATTCCATTATCAATAGGTAAATAATATCTCTCATTAAAGCAGGTTGTGTAGGCGTGCACGAGAGAGAGCCTCTATTATATAGGCGACCATAAGCAAAGCAGTGAGGTCGACCATCCACCGAGATAGGCGACCATGAGTAGGCATGTCGAAGACCATCCATATACTCGACAACACTGACGAGGACCATGCATGCCCGCCCACTAAGTCGAAGTGTGTTTATGCTCGATAGAAAGATTCCTCGGCGTTGATACTCGAATGTCAGCATTGCACCAGGTCAGGTGTCAATTGTCATCACCTGGTTGGAAGGACGTAAACATGTTACTGCTGTTTTATGCTCAATAGACAGATTCCTCGGCGTTGATACCCGAATGTCAGCATTGCACCAGGCCAGTCAGGTGTCAATTGTCATCACCCGGTTGGAAGGACGTAAACGTGTTACTGCTGTTATGGGTCTGCTGCTATATAACCACATTGATGATGAAATAATTTCATCATCAATATGCAAATAATATCTCTCATTAAAGCTAGTTGCGTAGGCGTGCACGAGAGAGAGCCTTTATTCTATACAAGCTTACCCTTACCACGTAAGACATTTGTATATAAACCACTCAGGCTTTTGTTAATTTCTCAATGTGGGATAAACTCACTTCCAACACCTCACTTTAAACAACCATAACTTATTCATCCAAACACCAAATTGAACAAATAAATATATGATTTCGATGTTCTCACGGAGTAGAACACGATCCCACAATTACATTTGTTATTACACAAATGACACGTGAAAAAATCTGTGCCACAACATTGCACAATTTCATTATTTAAACACAAATTTTCCAACAATCCCCCATAAGAAGAAAATTGACGAATATGGTGATAAAGTCCAGCAGTCGAAACCTGTATAGGATAGGTAGGTGTTACCCTTTGAACATTCCCTCGAAAAAGTATATTTATTTTACTGACTGATCAGTAGACATGATGTCTTTGAATTGTTCTGTCATTAGTGTAAACGATCATACACATGAATCTTCCTAACACAATTCAGTTCTCATAGCTATGTTCATTTATGGCCTTGAACATATGCTTGGTTCTGTAAGAGGGTCTAAGAATTGAGACTCACACAATTCTCCTCGAAGCGGCCCCACTTCTATCTCACATGTGATTTTTACTTAGAATCATTAAAAGCCATATGCTTATCCTCTTACACACGAGCATCACTGTTACAAGGGATGACCCCCCACAGTGAAACTAAGAGTTTTTTTACAATTAGGTTGTCCCTTTGAACCAAGATTTTGAGATATTCAGTCAACAAGGTTGGGTTTCCATTGTATCAACTCATATCTAGAGGCTTAAGTCTCATTCCTTTGGAAGACTTATCAACTAACTCTCTATTTAACCCTTTGGTTAATGGATCCTCTAAATTATCCTTTGAATTCACATAGTTAATAGAGATAGTTCCAGTTGAGAGTCGTTGTCTAATGGTATTATGTCTACGATGTATATATCTAGACTTACCATTGTACATATTACTCTGTGCCCCGCCAATTGCTGATTGACTATCGTAATGTATGCAGATTGCAGGCACATGTTTTGTCCATCTGGGAACATCTTCTAAGAATTGACGTAGCCATTCAGCCTTTTCACCACTTTTGTCTGGAGCTATAAACTCAGACTCCATCGTGGATCTAGCTATGACAGTATGCTTAAAATATTTCCATGATATGGCTGCACCTGCCAAAGTGAATACAAATCCACTAGTAGACCTTGAGTCTTTAATATCTGAAATCCAATTTGCATTACAGTATCTTTCAATCACTGCGTGATCTCTTGTAGTACAGTCCACAATCACGGGTAAATCTTAAGTACCTTAATACTCTGACTATAGTTCTCCAGTGATCAATCCTAGGATTACTCGTATATCTACTCAATTTACTCACAACATAGGCAATGTCTGGCCTTGTACAACTCATTAAGTACATCAGACTTCCTATGATTCTCGAGTATTCTACCTGAAAGACAGTCTCACCTCTATTCTTTGATAGATGTAGACTTGTGTCAATAGGCGTTCTAGCTATTGCAATGTTATCCTTGTTAAACTTCTCTAGAATTTTATCCACATAGTGTGACTGACATAAAGTAAGTTCACTTGAAATTTTAGAAATTTTAATACCAAGGATTACATCAACTAACCACATATCTTTCATGTCAAATTTAGAGTTTAACATGTCTTTTGGGAATTTAATCATATTATCATTGCTACTAATGATAAGCATGTCGTCTACGTAAAGACATAAAATGATATAGCTATTTTCATTGTCCTTTACATATACACATTTATCACATTTATTGATCTTAAATCCACAATCCAACATGACATTATCAAATTTCTCATGCCATTGTTTTGGTGCTTGTTTTAAGCCATACAAAGACTTAACCAACTTGCACACTTTATTTTCTTGCCCTGGAGCAGAAAATCCTTCTGGTTGTTCCATGTAAATCTTCTCTTCTAAATCACCATTTAGAAAGGCTGTCTTTACATCTATTTGATGTACTTCAAGATTCCGCAACGCGGAAATTGCAAGTACTATCCTTATTGATGTTATTCTCGTAACAGGAGAATAAGTATCAAAGTAATGAAGACCTTCACGTTGCCTGTAACATTTAATTTCAAATTTGACCTTATACTTATCAATTGATCCATTTGCTTTCATCTTCTTCTTGAAAATCCATTTATATCCTAGTTTTTTACTTCCTGGAGGAAGATCTACTAATTTCCAAATGCGATTTTGAAGGATGGAATCAATTTCACTCTTGATAGCCTCTTTTCAGAAAGGACCTTCAGAAGAGCTCACAACTTCTTTATAGCTTTGAGGTTCACTTTCTAGCATGTAGGTTAGAAAATCCGGACCAAAGGATTTTTCTACTCTAGCCCTTTTGCTGCATCTAAGTTCTACCTCTTCTTCCTCATTCTCATCATGCTCTTCTTCTATTGAATCATGTATCCTTTCATATGAGCTAGACACATTACTCAATCTGCATAGAAATACATTTTCAAATAACGAGGCATTTCTTGATTCCATTATCGTGTTTTTGTGTATGTCTACAATTTTAGAATCACGAACAAGAAACCGATAAGCGCTGTTGTTATGTACATAATCAATGAATATGCAATCAACTGTTTTTGGTCCTACTTTCACCTTTTTAGGTAAAGGAACAACAACATTTGCAAGAAACCCCCACACTCGCAAGTATTTGTAGGATGGAACTCTTTCATGTCGCATTTCATAAGGGCTTTTTTGACAAGCTTTTTGCGGGGTACCTTATTTAAAAGGTAATTAGCTAACATCACAACTTCTCCCCACATGTTCTGTGGTAATCCAGAACTTAACAACATGTCATTCATTATCTCTTTAAGAGTTCGATTTTTGCATTATGCAGAGGTGTATAAGGTGTTGTTGTTTCGTAGATGATACCATGCTCAGCACAATATGCAGCAAATGGTGACTCATATTCACCTCCACGATCACTTCTTAGTATTTTAACCTTTTTGTTGAGTTGGTTCTCAACCTCAATTTTATAGAGAATAAAATTCTCTATGACTTCATATTTACTTTTGAGAAGATACACATAGCAATACCTAGTGCTATCATCAACAAAAGTAATGAAGTACTTATTTCTACCCAAGTGACTGTGTTGATTTAAAATCACACACATCAGTGTAAATTAATCCAAGTGGTTCACGATTTCTTTCAATAGTATGAAATGATGTCCTTGTTAACTTTGCCTCTATACAAGTTTCACACTTATGTTTGGAATCAATTTGGAATTTAGGTATGTAATTCATGTTAATTAACCTGCGCAGGGTTCCATAATTAACATGTCCTAGTCTACCATGCCACACGAAGGAAGACTCAAGCAAATAAACAGAAGACTTATTCTTATTATTATTGATTGCTGGTTTAACAACCATTACACTGAGCTTAAACAGCCCATCAGTTACATAACATTTTCCAACAAACATTCCACTCTTAGACAGAGTTACAACCTCTGACTCAAATACAATACAAAATCCATGCTTCACCAGCAGAGTTCCGGAGACTAAGTTCTTCCGGATATCTGGTACATAGAGTACATTGTTGAGAGTCAGTTCCTTCCCGGACATCATCATCAACACCACTTTACCTTGACCTCTGACTTCAGAAGTGACCTAATTTTCCATAAAGATCTTCTCGCCATTCTCAGCAGCTTCAAAGGAACTAAACATCTCTCTATTGGAGCACACATACTTGCTGGCATCAGTGTCGATCCACTATTGATTGGAGTTTGAACCCACCAAGTTCACTTCAGTGACAACCGCAACAAGGCTCAGGTCTGATACATCTTGAGAGATGTCATCCACCATGTTTGCTTCACGATCTCTACTTGGCTTTCTGCAAGCCGTAGCATTGTGACCCGTGCCACCACAGTTGTAGCACTTTCCAGAAAATCTCTTCTTAGAGATTCCTCCTTTGGGGTCCCAAACTGACCCCTTTTCCAGCAGCAGCTTTGCCATTGCCTTTTGGGCTTTGGCCATGCTCTACCATATTGGCTTTAGCATCCACATGAATGAATGTCTTCTTATCAGAACCCCTGTTGTCATCTTCAATATGAAGTCTGACAACCAGATGTTCCATATTCATCTCCTTTCGCTTGTGTTTCAGATAGCTCTTGAAATCTTTCCAAGCTGGAGGCAATTTCTCAATAATTGTAGCCACTTGAAAGGTTTCACTCACAATCTTCCCTTCAGCTTGAATTTTGTGAAAAATCACTTACAACTCTTGTACTTGACTATAGACAGTCTTGGAATCCACCATTTTATAATCCAGGAAACGACCAACATTAAACTTCTTGGCTCAAGCATCCTTGGATGTATACTTGTGGTCCAACGATGTCCACAACTCCTTTTCCATTTTCTTAAAATGGTAAACATTGTACAATGAGTCTATCAACCCATTCAGTACATAGTTTCTGCAAAGGAAATCAGAATGATTCCATGCGTCCACAGCAATAGCAGGTTGGACATCATTTTGATTCTCACCCATAGTTGGAGGATCTTCTTTCAGAAACCTCGCTAGGTTCAGAGTGGTCAAGTAGAACAACATTTTATGCTGCCAACGCTTGAAATTCAAGCCATTGAACTTCTCAGGTTTCTTACTATGATGCACCAGCACAGTAGGATTGGCCACAATCTGAGTCACAGTAGCGTTAGAGGTCGTTGGGTTCAAGATCACGTTAGGTTCCTTTCCAGTAGCTTGGGTATTCAATTCAGTTGTCATATCTAAAATATGAACAAAGTCAGAATACACAATTATGTACTTTGTAAATTGTATGATTTCCCTTTAGAAGGGTCTACTGTTATCCAAGATAACAGTATAAGTATGTTTTAGGATTGTTAGAAATAATACAGGGAAATCAATAAAGAATTACATAAAATAAAAACCATTAAATTGTTACTGTTGTTATGGGTCTACTGCTGGCAAGTCTTCTGGTAAAGAAGGTTTGTGAAAAGTGTGCTGGTAGACTAAGACTTGGAGGTCTGCTGGTAGACTAAGCCTTGGAAGTCTGCTGGTGGACTTAGCTTTAGAAGTCTACTGGTGGACTTAGACTTGGAAGTCTACTGGTGGACTAAAGTCTGTTGGTCCGAGGCCTGTGTTGCACACAGTTTCCTTAAAACATATTCGTCCCTTCTCGTAGGTGCTTAGAAGCTCTAATGGACGTCTGTCTCCCAGGATACAATGGAGATACCAGAGAGACCTTGAGCACGAAGGTTTCCGGTGAACTGAAAATTGTGTCCGACTCTATCACCAATATGAAATAGGAGGCCAAAGAAAATACGCAAGCAAAATTCGATGCAAGAGAATATGCGGTGATTGTTTTAAACTGTGTCTTTCAATTGTGGATGTAATCTCCTTTTATAGGAGATGACACGAGACTGATTAAATAACCACATTGATGATGAAAAAATTTCATTATCAATAGGTAAATAATATCTCTCATTAAAGCTAGTAATAACAGCCCATAAAGTCTGTTATAAATATTGGAGTTTCAAAAACCAAAAGAATAATTAACAAAACATGGGTTGGTCTGAACAGAAAAATTTGGTCCGACATTCATATTCGCAGGACGTACATGAGTACGGTATCCCGAAGGCTAAACTGGACCATGATTTGCACCCCCCCTACGCAGGCGTGCGCGAGAGAGAGCCTCTATTCTATACAAGCTTACCTTTACCATATAAGACACTTGTTAATTTCCCAATGTGGGATAAACCCACTTCCAAGATAGATGTTATTATCAAGATAGATGTTATGGGCGCGGTGCTGGAATTTTTTAGGGGTGGTGCAATGCACCGAGGTATTTCTTCGGCTTGCATTGTTCTTCTCCCTAAAGTGGATCAGCCTGATTGTTTGGGGGATTTACGCCCGATTAGTCTGTGTAATTTTGCGGCAAAAATTATTTCAAAAATTTTGGCCTCTCGGTTAGCTACGTTTCTTCCAAAGATTGTTTCGGAGCATCAGTCAGGTTTTGTTAAAGGTCGTAGCATTCAAGAGAACATTTTACTGGCTCATGAATTGGTGCAACGAGTGGATACCAAATCTCGAGGAGGTAATGTGGTTTTCAAGGTTGACATGTCTAAGGCCTATGATCGACTTGAATGGGAGTTTCTTTTACGTGCTTTGCAGGTTTTTGGTTTCAGGCAGGATTTTTGTAAGTTGATCAGACAGTTGCTTCAGAGCAGTTGGTATTCTTTTAAAATTAATGGGATGTTGTCGGGTTTCTTCAAGGCCAGTCGCGGAGTGAGGCAAGGGGATCCAATCTCTCCAATGTTATTATTTATTCTTGCCCAGGAGGTTCTCTCATTCAATTAAAGTAGGGCTGTCATGAATGGGATGATTCAACCTTTTAGACACGGTCGTGGGGGCATAGTGGTTACGCACCTATTATATGCAGATGACATGTTACTTTTTTGTAATGGTTCCAAACGTTCCGTTAAGGGGCTTAAAAAGGTGCTACAAGATTATGAATATTCTTCCGGGCAATTGGTGAACTCTAGTAAGAGTGGATTTTTTACGTCAAGTCAGTGCTCGAGGAGACATATTTTGAGCATAGAGGGTTGGTCTGGATATCGACATAGAGTATGGCCTTTAACTTATCTTGGGATGCCCCTATTTAAGGGTCGTTTTAAGCGAGCTTATTTCGAGAGTTTAGAAAGAAAAGTGATGGGAAGAATTCAAGGTTGGCGTAACAAGCTCTTGTCCTTCGGAGGTAAGGTGACTCTTATTAAAGCCATTTTGTGTAGCATTCTGGTGTATGTTATGGCAGCATTGAAGGTTCCAAAGTCTGTTCTCCTTCGGTTAGAACAGAAAATAGCTGATTTTCTATGGAGTGCAAAGGGTGCTCACCGTACTCACTGGGTTGAATGGAAACGAGTGTGTCGGCCTTTGGAAGAAGGGGGGCTGGGCTTCAGATCTTTCGCGCAGGTCATGGATACGCTGCATGCTAAACTTGCATGGAAGGTTTTAAATAAGGAGGGTTTATGGGCTAGGTTTTGTATGGGCAAATATGGTTTGGACAGCTTAGTGGGTTCGCGCTATAGTACTCCGTCGTGGAAAGCCATTTGCGCTCAAATCCCTCTTGTTCGCCAAACCAGCAGATGGATTATCGGGCAAGGAAAGGTTTCTTTCTGGGATGATAATTGGTGCGGCGTTAGGTTGATTGGGCCTCTTCCGATGGATAGAAGTCTCTCGGTTGCTTCGGCTATGGGACAACTGGCTGATATCATTCCCTGTATTTCTCCTGAACATTGCAGTTTGGTTCAGTATATTTCTTGTATTGATTCCGTGCCCGATAAGCTTGCTAGTGAGCTTTCGTCGTCCGGTGAATTTAGAGCTCGTGATTTTTGGCAGCACTTCAGAGTTCGAAATCCTGTAATGCGTTGGGCTCAATTAATTTGGCAACCATGGCTTCCATTGCGAGTTAGTTGTTTTTTATGGAAACTGTTCCATAATGCGTTACCAGTTGACGCAAATGTTCAGGCCCGGAAAATTCCTCTAGCTTCTTGGTGTTGTTGTTGTGGAGATTTGCATGAAACGGAGAATATAATGCATCTTTTTGTTCAGTCGACGGTGGCAGTCAGATTATGGTCTCAATTTGCTGCTTGTTTCGGTCTGCCAAGGCAATATTCTAGCATTGATCATCTTTTCTCGGTTTGGTCCTCAGTTTCGCTTCGGTCGCAGTTGGGGGTGACTATGCTTAGTATCTTTGCATATACTTGCTGGGAAATCTGGAAGTCTCGTTGTGCATCCATTTTTGATAATCAACAGATGAGGGGGAATAACATAGCAGTTCGGGTTCTTGAAGGTGTTCGGGCTGTTCTTCAGGGTTTTGTCCCTAAGACTCTAAGCAACCGGGGTGCTTGTGTGGTTATGCAATATCTTCAGTTACCGAGCAGAAGTATTTCAGCAAACATGGTTGTTGGGTTCGTTGGTCTCCTCCTGTTATGGGATATAAGCTCAACACTGATGGTTCTTCCAAAGACGGGAGGTGTACAGGTGGGGGTGTTGTTAGGAATGCAAACGGGGATTTTATTCATGCTTTTTCCAGCGATTATGGTCATGGTTCAAATATGAGAGCGGAAATAATGGCGCTTCGAGAGGGTCTTCAGCTTTGCAGGTCTCTCTTGCTTGATGATGTGATGATCGAGTCCGATTCTTTAACAGCTGTTAATGTCCTCACCAAAGGGCATCAGGAGCCGTGGCAGTATGTTTATCAGCTTCGCGATTGCCTGTTAGGGGATCTTAAGTTACAAAGATGTCTACAGGAGCGTAATACGGTGGCTGATAGATTAGCGGCTGTTGCACACGAGCATGGTAGTCAGTTAGTTTTTTCAGATTACTTATCTTTGCCAGTCAGTGTTAAACGGGCTTTAGCTTTTGACTCGCATGGCATATATAGTTTTAGAAAATAGTTTTCGAGATTGTTTTTGTTTATTTCTAGAGGTAAGGCTCCTGTGTCCCCCCGTTTTAAGGGTAAGGCTGGTTGTCCCCCTCATGTTTGTTATCTTTTGTTTTTATTAATAAAATTGCGCAGGGTGCCGCCCCTGCTTCTTTACAAAAAAATAATAATAAATAAATAAACCCACTTCCAACACCTCACTTTAAACAACCATAACTTATTCATCCAAACACCAAATTAGATAAATAAATATATGATTTTGATGTTCTCACAGAGTACAACACGATCCCACAATTACCTTTGTCATTACACAAATGACACGTGAAGAAATCCATGCCACAACATTGCACAATTTCATTCTTTAAACACAATTTTCCAACACCACCTTCTAATACGGAAAGTACAAAAACAGAGTACGGAGCCAATAGGTGTCTGCGATCTAGCCTACCAATAACAGGTTCGTCTCCACGCTCAACAGCCAGTCTTAGCTTGGTGCCCAAACCGCTATAAATAGAACACCTCACTACCTTCAACAAGTTACACTCTATCTCATACCAGCAAGCACACACTCACTGTCTTGAAATATAAGTTATCACTAGAGGCTAGCTTTAGCACACATATCCCACCGTTACTGACTTTCACACCGAATCATAGTTCTAAAAATCGGTTTAGGCGGGCGCCTAGGCGCTGGGTGTCACTCAAACGTCCCGATTTCTTCCAAATCAGCCAAAAAATCACTCCGGGAGAAATCGTTAACTAGTCACCCTAGGCACCGGCTAATCCACCGAACTTAGCAAGGAGGGTGGAGAGCAAATTGTATGGGATTGTTGTGGCTTGTGTGACTGTGCGTTGGGATGGAAGAGTCAATAAAAGAGGGAGAGAAATGTGGCAAGGCCGCAGGGGATATAAGAGAGAGAGTGTGTGTGTGTGTGTGTGTGTGTGTGTGTGTGTGTTGGGCTCTGGGATAGAGAAGAAAGAGAGATGGATTTTGAGTTCGTCTAGAAATGAGAGAGAGAGAGAGAAAAAAAACCGTGAGTGGAGTTCGGGGTAGCACCTAAGTGTTGTAATACATTCAAGGGCAAAGCCAAGGTTGATAGTGATGGGGATGACAAACATGATACTGCTGAAGATGTTGTTGTTGTGGCTGAAGCTGCTCAAAATTGGGGAATGCTCAACATATCTCAGAGTAGTGATTTTGGAGGAGCTGATCCTATTGCTAATCCTTGTCCCAGTGTTGTTCAACGTCGGTTTCCTTGGGAAATTGTGGATCATGAAGAACGCTTTACTTCTTTCTTTAAAGCTTAATTTGATTGTTTATTTAGGGGGAGTTTATTTGCTTATATTAAATTGATTATAATGTGTTTGTTTTTTCCAGAAAGGCAAAAAGGGGGAGATTGTTGGATATTTAATTAATGAGTTATTATATTTTCTAATTAGTTTATTTTAATTAATTATTTGTTTTTCCTTTCTTGGTATTTACTTTAATTAATTATTATTGTTACATCTTTTATAGAAAGGTTATTTTGGAGATTATATTTTAATTGGTGTTTTTAGGGTTTCTATATGAATCTTTATTCTAGTAGGATTATGTATATGAATGTCGTTGTGTTACTCTTTGTGAGACATGGCTGACTTGATTTATTTAGGTAAGGAATCCTACACATTTGGTAACTCTATAAAAGGTAAGATTTAGTCCTTGTTTATTGCACTAACCTACTAATCTTTTATGGTAAGTGGTTTTCTTATTCTGCAAGGTTTCTAGGTCAAGGATGTAAGTATAAATAAGAGGACTCATGGTTGAGAAGAAGGAGAGACGAGACTGCGCATATACACAACACAGATTGATAGAAAGAAAAGAGATCGTTGATTACAATGGTTGTTCTGTTCTGAATGTATTGTTTAATGAAGCTACATTGCAGCCTTCATTCATTCTGTCCCAGCACTGTTTTCTAGTTTACACCTTCTACTGATATGTTAAAAGCTATTGAGCGTACATCAGTCTAGGTAGTCAGAGGTGTTAAGATCATACAAAGTCATATCTACTTCTTTGAGTTTTTACATAAATTCCACTTTGTTAGTCATTCTTTGTAATACGCTATCATTTTACTAGTGGAATATTTTTAGCCTTGAGGCTCGATCAATATGTTTATTTTATATATTGATCAAATGTATCTCTTGTGTTCAGTTTTGTTCCTTCTAGTTTTGTTTATTTAAATTCCACAACATTGATATCTCAATGAAGTCATCAATGAACTCTTCATTGTAAGCTTCATTGACCAGATCATATATCAAAACAATTTTACTATCTTTATAATTATTTCATTATTCTATTTTTCGTCTTTGCTTTAATCCCCTTTCTTTCAGTGATCTTCACTATTTCCTTGGTGTTGAAGTTGTTAAGCGACCAAGTGGTCTCATGCTCTCCCAACGCGGATACATTGTCGATCTCTTTGCTCGCACGGGCATGACAGATGCACGTCCAGTTGCTACACCCCACACCACCTCGCCATCTTTGACATTTCAGTCGGACACTGCTTTCATGGATCTTACAGAGTTTCAGGGAATGGTCGGGCGTCTTCGGTATATGTCCCTTACTCGCCCTGATGTTACCTATGCCGTCAAAAAACTCTCTCAGTTCATGCATAGGCCAACTACCGAGCACTGGGATGCGATCAAATATGTGATTCAATCAATGGAAATGCTATGTCGTTATTCCTACCAATTGTGAATTTCTACAACACCTTGATTTTTTTTTTGTATTAATTTGATAATTATATGATAATGAATAAATGGGGGCACATGCTCATTTAGTGCCCGCCCATATATGTCAATATTATTAAATATGCTCTTTCTCACCCGTTCATTTGAGTCCATTGCCCATACGGGCGATGCCCATGTCAGTCCATACCTTTGCCACCTCTAGTTGTACGGATGCAACTGTTGATAGATATCTTTAAAATTAAATAAATAGATTAGGTGGACATTTAGTTTCAAATCCAATTTTTATGTTGTTAATTATTCATACACTAGTATACGTGTCTGTGCCATAAGTACGGTGCTAGTATGAGATCATTTCAATGAATGGTCGGGATAAACAAAACCAATAACTGACAGGATAATTTAAACAAAACCTACAACTGAAGGTTTTATATGTAATTGTAGAGGAGTAATTCAAACATAACTTATAACTGAGGGGTTCATTTGTAACTCACATTCTTATGAATCAATCTAAACCATCAATTGTGTTTAACACAATTCAATCAGGGAAGTCAGTTAAAAGCATCACCATTGTATAAAATTCTTACACAACTTCTTAGCTGGGTCTCACTGTCACCTACACATTTTTATCTTCTTACCCACTTAAAAATAAATCTTCACATTATATAATCTTCTTACACAAAAAATATTAAATTTAACACCATCCCACATAAATATAAAACCCTCCCCCCACCCCCTACACACACACCACAAAGTCAACATGAGCCGCCCCTCTCTCCTTACTCTCTCCCAAATTTTTTCTTCCTATTTAGGAAGCCCTCACTCTCTCTCTCTCTCTCTTATGTGGCAAATTTAGGAAGAAGGATTAGAAGATCCACTATTATTGGGTTTGGATTTCTTAATAAGAAGATGAGTAGAGTCCGGATCCTCTATTCCAAAATTGTATTTCATCACCTATTCCATTATCGGATTCTTGTCATGTGTCAATAAGAAATCTTCACAAAAGGAAATATTGAGCTAGATTTTACAGATTTTTATTGTTATGGAAACGCAATCAACTTAGTAATTGATTTTGTTTATTTACGATTGACACGTGGCAAGAATCCGACGGTGGAATAAAAGATGAAATACAATTTGGAATAGAGGATCCGGACTCAGATGAGTGAGAATTGAACAATGGTGGTGCTCTAACAACCTCTTTTATAGACTTAAATTTTGACAAATGGGGGGTTTATTTTTTGGTCAACTATTGGCCGGCTTAGTATGGCCCTCAACCCTAATATGATTCAATTTGCATGGGTTCAGATCACTCTCATTAAGTTTTAGCCAACAAATTCAAATCTATTGCGTGTCTCATCAATTTCAATCATACATAATTATGAGTTTATGACAAGATAAATTAAAATAACATACGCACTTAATGGATTTCAAATTTTCTATAAAGCTGCATTATTAAATTAATAAGTACTCCATATATCCTAAAATTATTGTCAAATTTAATTTGATACATAGATTAAGAAAAATAAATGACTTAATTATTAAAATTGGTATTATATGTAGTTTTCTTTAAATCTTATATATATGTAACTCGTGTTTAAAATTAATACGGTAAAAATCAGTGTTGAGATGTTCAAATGCAATATGATGTATATTTGGGCTTGTGTCTTGATTGAAATCACCTAAGAATATGTCAAGATCACAAAGAAAACCTTAGTAGTAACGCTAACTCTGACGTGAAAGTAAGAATCGTTTATTTAGAAAGTAATTTGACAGAGTTTTTAGGCTCAAGAAAATATGTACATTATTTAGTGTTTATGGAGGGGTATAATATAGGCCCAAGTCATAGAATCATTGTAAAATTAGGATTAAACGTTGTCTATTAGGGTTAGAAGTTGTCCCTAGTTTGTAGACGAGATTATCAGGCAGTTGCATAATTACCAGAATTATAAATAAGGCATTGTTCCGTCTCAGATTAGAAAACCTTGTAGCTCTGCCTTAGGCCTCAAGGCTTGGTTACTCGATGGTTGTATGTTTGCTTGGGTGGGCGCCCTGCCTATACGAGTTGTGGTTGGTTGCAGAGAGACGTAAGATCCCCGACATGGTCCCCTCGTCGGAAAGGCAAGACATTGGTGCAGCCAGGCTTGATGGGCGATTGAGTGTAGACCTTTGTCAAATATCTTGTCTGCCATGCTCAATGTTTGCCCATGGGGCTCTTGTTTCTGAACTCGTGACTAATATATGGTGGTTTCACGAGCTTTCCTCATGATTGGATTTGGGCCAGAGACATCAAAAATCTATAATTAAAAAAAAGTAAGAATAAAATGACTATAATGTTTTTCTATATATATATATATAAACTTTACAAACAAAATAATTTTTAAAAAACAAACAAAAAAGAAAGTAGACAATAATTTAAGGAAGGGAGGGAATATATATAGTAGGTACGTAGGACTAGTGTTTCTTATCTAGTTGTAGGAAGGAAATTATTTATTCCTTAATTTTATCAAAATAAAAAGTCTTCCGTTTGGTTGGGGGCCTAAATGCATAATTATTTATGTAGTCTATAAGCATGATCATCCAATGCTGATGTTTGCATTACCTGCATTAATTGTTTGCTTATCATATCATAAAAGAGAAGGCTAGCAAGCTAGCTAGTAGCTACTAATAAATAAATGAACGATCCATCCGTTTCTAAATAATCGTCTAGTTTAATTGATATATAGATTAGAAACTAATTTATTTATTATAGATATTAGTTTAGTTGTGACACAATGACCGAAAAATCTTCGGCAATAGTTGGTGGTGCAACTGATGTTATACTTCGGAATATATATATATATATATATATATATATATATATATATATATATATATATATATGTTTGTTCACAAAAAAAAAAAGAACTGGCTAGATATATTCCGAAGGATTAACATGATTTACGTTTCCAAGAAAAGAATAAGTGATTTACGCATAGGACAACTTGTAAGATGTTAGGTATCGGAGTTTTACTATTGTAGTACCTACTCCGGTGAAGTAGGTAACACATTAACGATGCTCGATGCTCGTATGTGGGCAAGTGTGAGATATTGGAATACTTACTGTACCTTCGAGTGTTTAACATGAAGCATACACAAACTCATCGTTGCAGAAATTAGAGGGGCAAACACAACTACACAAGCATTCCTAGCTACTCCATTCGTAAACAGAGGGACATTTTTTATTTTATTTTTTTTCCGTAGTATTTATTATATTTATGTTAAGAAAATAACGTTAAATTTCTACTTGAAGATGCCAACATGTCATCTACGATGTTGTCGTGGGCTAAGTTAGCGTCATGGGATCGAGTTGGCGTAAACTAGAAGAGCTTATTTGAATTTGTGTTGTTGGATAATTGTTTAATTGATATTTTTCCAAAATTGTATAAAACTCCGAATTGTTTTCTTCCTTGGTATTCTCTGAATTGTTTTCTCCCTTGTTCATGCGGCACGGTAGATCAACCTAACCTATGGATTATTATAGTTGTAAAGGGTTAGCAATTATATGTATATATATCTTTTCCAACCTATTGTTATTATATATATATATATATATACATATATCCTTTGGAGGGTGACTGATTTTGGAATAACAATTATTGTTGTTATTGTTATTCCAAAATCACGGTGAGGAACTGTAATATTCCGATAATTTTAATTAAAAATATTAATTCTTGTTAATTAAAATTATAATTGTTTTGAACCTATATAATTAATGTTATAATTATTGTGTTAAATTAATGCTTTGAATCTATTAAGTAACTAATTAAATTGGGTTGGGCTTGGCCCACTTTTGACTAGACTTTAATTATAGTCATTTATTAATACTACTAAATTAATGTTTGGGCCCAGTTAATATTAGGTTTTGGTTAGGGTTAAAAGTCTAATAGGGTTTTATATAAATAGGGTTGAGAAGGGAGGAAAAAAAAAGAGTACCAAAAAGGAAAAAAAAAAGAACAAACGGCAGAGAGAGAGAGAGCCGTCGGCTACAGAAACTGTTGGTAAGCTCTTCTTTTGTTTTTTTTTTTTTGTTAAAGCATATATATACATAGGTTCAATCATTAGAATTTTATATATAATATATATCTATTGCCTATTATGTATAAGCAGTAAGTGTGTGTGCTTGTGTGTGTTGACTCTGTGTGTACAGTGTGTGTGCTTGTGTGCGTGTGTTTAGTGTGTGTGTGTTGTTTTGTGTGTGGGTTTAGATAATTACTAAATGATATCATTACAATAGATAATATTATATTATTCATAGTCAAATTATGATTTGTATCAGTGTGTGTGTTGGTCAATTTTATTTTATTTTATTATTATTATTTATTTTTTTTAAATCCAAAATAACTATGATTACTAATAATATATAAATATTTTTTTTGAAAGACAACATTGTTAGTATGTAAGTTGGACTTTTGGTGAATGAAATCTTATAATGTTTTAATAAAAGTATTTTATAGTATCAACTAGTTGTATTTTATAAAGAAAATATATATTAATATTTTAATACATTGGTAAGGTACTTGTTGGAAGTTTTAATTTAAATTAGTATTAAGTGTACGTTTAGGATATGTTAATTGTTGAGGATTATGATTTGGTATGAACGTAAAAATTAATTAGTAGAATAATATTAGTTAGTGACTTGTTACGTTGTAATTTTAGAATTGGACAAGCGGGCTTAGGACGATCAATTGTGTTGCGGAATCATCTACGTTAAGCATTTCGAGGTAAGAGATTATACATCATTTACTTCTTTTGAATTATTTGTTTCATACTGTTAGGCTTCCGTTATATTCTTTGATAAATGTCGTTCCTTGAAAACGTGTGCCGATTTTGTATCGGTATTTGATTTTGAACTCCGTCGATTTCGTTCATTTGATTACTCATAATTATGCTCCTTCGTTTAATCTCACATACCTATCATGTTTTATGTGAGATATCTATTTGATACATAGATGTGTTTGTAATTCATTTTATAAAATGTATTTGATTATTTAAAAGTTTCTACCTTGATCACTAAGTCAAACAACCTAGTCACGGGTAAATGTGACCTTTCGATTTACCTAGTCACGGGTAAATGTGACCTTTCGATTTACCTAGTTACGGGTTAATGTGACATTTCAATTTACCTAGTCACGGGTTAATGCGACCTTTCGAAACCCTTTAACCACTAGACATGTGGTTAGTTATCTGGATATACCCTTTAGAAACCTTTACCCTTATGGGTTTTTAGAATATTTTGGAATATTGTTCGAACAGGTCTTTGACCACTTATGTGATCTTGGTATCTGTGAGTCGTCCGTTGTCTCCAGCTAGTATGGGATGGTTGGTGACAATTGGACTACTCGAGTCGTCCTTTGCATTATTATCTTTCGTTTGGAATCATAAATATTTATCTGTGAGTCGTCCGTTGTCGCCAGCTGGTATGGGACGGTTGGTGACAATTGGATTACTTGAGTCGTTTGTTGTATCTTTATCTTTCACTTGGAATCCTGAAAATATATTTGAAATCTGAATATTTGAACTTTGACTATTTGATTTTCGCATTTTAGATATTGGAACTTTCGATTTTGATTCCTTGATTTATTTCGGTCAACTCCTCCTTAGTAACCGGAGGAGTTGTATATGAACTTACTGAGCATTGTTCGCTCACCCTTTCATATTCTTTCTCTTCCAGGTGACATTTTGTTTGGCTAGATGAATTGTTTTGAGTAGATGAATGAAGATGGTCAAAGAAGTTTTAGGCATTTTAGTTAATTTGTACTTTGGAAGTTTAATTAACTTTGATCAGTTTTATTTTGGATTTCGTTTCGGATATTTTGTGGTTGTATTTTAGTTACATTTGGAGGATATTAAATTTATTAATTATTACCTTTGGGAGTTATTATGAATTTTAGGTATTGATTGTTGGTGACGTGGCCAAATTGCGAGTCCAAATTGTCGGACCCGAGTTTGGGACGTTACAGAGTGGTATCAGAGCTTAGGCTTCAGATCCTGATGGTGTTAGGATTTAGGAATTAATAAAAGTTAGGAATTGATTGTAGTGTAAGGTTATAATTTTATTTATATTATTAGTTATGTACCCAATAGCTTTAAGTGTACGATTGTAGTTTTAAGTTTACGATTATAGTTTTAAGTTATGATTTCCTTTATTTCTATTGGGATTGATAAACTATTGGTTACTCATAGGAATTTGTTATATTTTATTTTGTTAGACTTGGAATACACGAGGTGTATCCAATTTTTGACACATTGGAATAAAGTTTGATATTGAATAAATGTTGAGGAAATTTTTGTATTCGTTTGATATTCATTTAGAACTATATATCGTGTTGGTGTATTTCGAGTGCACAAGATTATAAGATAAGCTTTGGAAGAAATTGATGTTACTTAACAATTATGTAGATTGTTTCCATTTACGTCACGCCAATTAGCGAGCACCATTTTAGTGTGATAAAATTTTAGGCATTATTTGACACTTGCTCGTTTTTGTATCAGTATCAAATGGCACGTAGAGGTGGACGTATCGCTAACCGAGGCCGTGGTCGTGGCCGAGGAAACATGGGAGGAAGAGCAGTAGAGGACTCCGTTTCTGAGAGTGTGGGGGAACAATCTGGAAGCCAACTTAACGTGAATAACGAAAACTCCGTGCTTATGATGAACCTTCTACAGAATTTGACACGAGCGGTAGACAGGATTGGTCAGATTGTTCAACCTCAACCATAACCTTAGCCTGAGGCACCGCAACTTCAGCCCGAAGCACCGCAACCTCAGCCTGTCGTATTGCAACCTCAGCTTGCAGTTCTTCAACCTCGACCAGTGGCAAAGGACCCACTTGACATCTTCCAAAAGAGAAGCCCTAAGCCCTTCTCAGGTGCACCAAACACCATTAAGCCAGAAGAATGGGTTGAGAGTATGAAGAAGATCTTTAGAACTATGACCCTCACGAGTGAGCAGAAAGTCAACCTCGCCACGTTCAAGTTCGAAGGAGAGGCTGATGAGTGGTGGCAATCCGAGATGAGGATTGTTGAAGCAAATGGGGTAGGAGAGTACACCTGGGAGACTTTTCTCGAAGTCTTCAATAAGAAATATTTTCCTGAGAGCGTGCAGGACAGTAAGCTGGTTGAATTTCTCAATCTAGAGCAAGGGAATATGACGGTAGATGAGTATGCTGTCAAGTTCACGGAACTATCAAAATATGCTCCAGGTCTCATTGAGAATGACAAACAAAAGGCTAGTATGTTTGAAAGAGGCCTCGATGGAAAGATTAGCCATCGATTGATAGCCTTACAGTTGAAGACTTATGCTGAAGTTGTAGACCGAGCCAGAATACTTGAACGAGTGTCAGCAAACTACCGAAAGAAGAAGGAAGAGAAAAAGAGAGGTTTTGAGAGTCTTGGAAGTAGTTCTCGAGATCAGTCGGGCTATCAAGGAGGAAGTTATAGTGGAAATAAGAAGAGAACCATAGAGGACAATCAGTCCACGGGATCAAATCAATGGCGGAATCAGAATCAAGGTTAGCAGCAGAATCAGAATAATGACCCTGAGTGTAATAAGTGTGGTGGAAAACATAGGACTGATACTTGTTACTGGACTACGGGACCTTTTTTAATTGCGGAATGATAGGGCATAGGATCAAGGATTGCCCGGAACCATTGAAGGAAAACTTTGCGCGAGGAACGGGCAGCGGCGATAAACCTAAACCAAATGCACATGGAAGAATTTACGCGATGGCTGCTCGAGACGAATGATATGGAAACAGGTACAGTACATCCTTATATACCTTCGCAACGTTAAATTTTTATTCAGCCTAGTCTTTCTTAATCGATCACATTGCCACACTTATACGACCTATCAAATTTTTACATGAGAACTTAGACGTCGATTAATTAACACAACGACCAAGAGATCTATTTCCGTTACCTAAGTATTTATATCTTGTCTTTTGAGTTCAATTAGGTGTTGATAATTTTGACATATGGTTTGGTCATCTGCTTGTTGGATAAAGTATGAGCATTAGGAGTTTTACATGTGACGTTTGGACTAATGGATTGCCTCGGTTACATTTAAGGATTGAATGCCTAGGATCTACTAAAGTTTATTTTTCGTTGTCATTATGTCTATTGGAAGTAACTAGGTTTATTATAAATTTGAAGAGGAACATCTTGAGCTCTTTGTATGACTTGGTGTGTTAAGTTTAGGGACTAAACTTCTTTTAAGGGGGTGAGAGTGTAATATCCCGATAATTTTAATTAAAAATATTAATTCTTTTTAATTAAAATTATAATTGTTTTGAACCTATATAATTAATGTTATAATTATTGTGTTAAATTAATGCTTTGAACCTATTAAGTAACTAATTAAATTGGGTTGGGCTTGGCCCACTTTTGACTAGACTTTAATTATAGTAATTTATTAATACTACTAAATTAATGTTTGGGCCCAGTTAATATTAGGTTTTGGTTAGGGTTAAAAGCCTAATAGATTTTTATATAAATAGGATTGAGAGGGGAGGAAAAGAGAAGAGTACAAAAAAAAAAAAAAAAAAGAACAAACGGCAGAGAGAGAGAGAGAGAGAGAGCCGGCGGCTACAGAAACTGTTGGTAAGCTCTTCTTTTGTTTTTTTTTGTTAAAGCATATATATATACATAGGTTCAATCATTAGAATTATATATATAATATATATCTATGCCTATAATGTATAAGCAGTAAGTTTGTGTGCTTGTGTGTGTTGACTCTGTGTGTACAATGTGTGTGCTTGTGTGCGTGTGTTTAGTGTGTGTGTTGTTTTGTGTGTGGGTTTAGATAATTACTAAATCATATCATTACAATAGATAATATTATATTATTCATAGTCAAATTATGATTTGTATCAGTGTGTGTGAGTGTGTTGGTCAATTTTATTTTATTATTATTATTATTATTATTATTTATTTATTTATTTTTTCAAAATCCAAAATAACTATGATTACTAATAATATATAAATATTTTTTTGAAAGACAACATTGTTAGTATGTAAGTTGTACTTTTGGTGAATGAAATCTTATAATGTTTTAATAAAAGTATTTTATAGTATCAACTAGTTGTATTTTATAAAGAAAATATATATTAATATTTTAATACATTGGTAAGGTACTTGTTGGAAGTTTTAATTTAAGTTAGTATTAAGTGTACGTTTAGGATATGTTAATTGTTGAGGATTATGATTTGGTATGAACGTAAGAAATTAATTAGTGGAATAATATTAGTTAGTGACTTGTTACGTTGTAATTTTAGAATTGGACAAGCGGGCTTAGGACGATCAATTGTGTTGTGGAATCATCTACGTTAAGCATTTCGAGGTAAGAGATTATACATCATTTAGGTCTTTTGAATTATTCGTTTCATAATGTTAGACTTCCATTATATTCTTTGATAAATGTCGTTCCTTGAAAACGTGTGCCGATTTTGTATCGGCATTTGATTTTGAACTCCGTCGATTTCGTTCATTTGATTACTCATAATTATGCTCCTTCGTTTAATCTCACATACATATCATGTTTTATGTGAGATATCTATTTGATACATAGATGTGTTTGTAATTCATTTTGCAAAATGTATTTGATTATTTAAAAGTTTCTACCTTGATCACTAAGTCAAACAACCTAGTCACGGGTAAATGTGACCTTTCGATTTAACTAGTCACGGGTAAATGTGACCTTTCGATTTACCTTGTCACGGGTTAATGTGACCTTTCGAAACCCTTTAACCACTAGACATGTGGTTAGTTATCCGAATATACCCTTTAGAAACCTTTACTCTTATGGGTCTTTAGAATATTTTGGAATATTGTTCGAACAGGTCTTTGACCGCTTATGTGATCTTGGTATCTGTGAGTCGTCTGTTGTCTCCAGCTAGTATGGGACGGTTGGTGACAATTGGACTACTCGAGTCGTCCTTTGCATTATTATATTTCGTTTGGAATCCTAAATATTTATATGTGAGTCGTCCGTTGTCGCCAGCTGGTATGGGACGGTTGGTGACAATTGAATTACTCGAGTCGTTTGTTGTATCTTTATCTTTCACTTGGAATCCTGAAAATATATTTGAAATCTGAATATTTGAACTTTGACTATTTGATTTTCGCATTTTAGATATTGGAACTTTCGATTTTGATTCCTTGATTTATTTCGGTCAACTCCTCCTTAGTAACCGGAGGGGTTGTATATGAACTTACTGAGCATTGTTCGCTCACCCTTTCATATTCTTTCTCTTCCAGGTGACATTTTGTTTGGCTAGATGAATTGTTTCGAGTAGATGAATGAAGATGATCAAAGAAGTTTTAGGCATTTTAGTTAATTTGTACTTTGGAAGTTTAATTAACTTTGATCAGTTTTATTTTGGATTTAGTTTCGGATATTTTGTGGTTGTATTTTAGCTACATTTGGAGGATATTAAATTTATTAATTATTACCTTTGGGAGTTATTATGAATTTTAGGTATTGATTGTTGGTGACGTGGCCAAATTGTGGGTCCAAATTGTCGGACCCGAGTTTGGGACGTTACAGAACTTATAGCGATTCGGGCATCAACTCACGATTGATTCAATGAATACCGAGAATTGTAATGAACAAAAGGTCGAAATTACAAAAAAAAAAAAAAAACTCACAACTGAACTAAATTGAGAATTGGAATGAACGATGTTTTTTATGCCTAATGGAAACCTTCGCAAGACTCTTTTTACTAGTTGATACTTATATTAGAAACTGAAAAGCCTTGTATATGTGCTCGTCTTTCTCAATTTTATGCCGATGCATAGTAGCGGTGATAAAGTCGATGTAATCGATAGTTCCGTTCTTGTCAACATGTGTGTCTAAGAGCTCGAAAAGATGAAACCTAACAACCATACATGCCTCTATGAAAAACAGTAGAATCAGATGACATTGAAGTTGCAAAGGTATCAAATTTTTGGTGGGGAAAACTTCTGCTCGAGAGGATTCTGCAACAAAAGAAAGTCCTATTCATCCAAAGCTCCTTGACTGCAATATGGTAGCTACCTATTTCCAAGCTTTGAGTGGGAATTGCAACGCTATAATTCTTTTACATGGGATCTGTGAATGGACTATCATTCAACTTCAATGTGCTGACTACACTTTGCTTACACAACATTTTTTATTACTCATTTTTTGGCTAAGAAACAAACTACAAGATTTTATACACATAATTCACTTCACAATTATTAATGAGTTAGATAAAATTCACTCTTTACCATAATCTTCTCTACTTTTACTTTCTTCCTTTTCTTATTTTAGTATTATTTTGTTACACTTCAAATGCTTGTTTCATTAGTGAGCATAATATAAATAGTTAATTGTGATTGTTATAGATGACATCTAAAAGTAAAGCAAAGAGGGTTAAAAAAAATACAAGATACTAGGGAGGATATTTGTGAAGTTGATGGGGATGGCAACACCGAGAGGGCCTATTGGGATAGTGAATCACATGCAATTTTTGTGAAACTTTGTGTAGAAGAGAAAAAGATGGGAAACATGCCATCAATACTCATTTTAGTACTCAAGGCTGGGAACCTATATGCATGCTTTTCATTCGACATGAAGCACGTGTTGATGATATGTTTCGTCGATATGAAAACTCGAGAGATTGTCCTCATGATGATAGTGATGATGAGCTAGATGTAAATCACAACTCAGAGGGAGAGACTCAAGTCTTTGAATCAAGCGATAGTAGGGAAGAAAATCATATGATGGATAATTTTCGACACTCTTTGTTGGAATTTATTTGTAATAGTTTTTATTGAACTTGATTTGAGATACTATAACTATGTAGTTAACTTGGATATCTCTTGTTTTATATTGGTTGGAAATATTAAATAATTTGCAACTACTCTGAAGTTTTACGTAACAAGTACTTTTATTATTTATGTATTAATATTGTTTATAAAAGGGTAAAAATATCATTTTTTACAACTACTATGTTTATGAAAGTATCTTTTTGAAATAGTTTCTCAAACGTGTTTATAAAAAAAACTGTGTTTTGAAAACGTTATGTTTTGAAAATGCTACACCAAACGAGGCATAAGTTATTAATCTTAAACCCTAGATCTTGAACTTCATGATAATCACAATAGCATACAAAATACTCTTAATTAAAATACCTGATGAAGACATGTTGCTTATAGTGATTTGCTCTTGATCTGAAATCTGCAGTATAATAGAGAAGCAGAGATGGAATATGGTTTTTCCCTTTTGGCATAAAACCCTAATGAGTTGATTTAACGTGATAGATGAATATGATGGGTATTACATATCTTTTATAGGCAAAGGGATGACCAAATTCCTATTAGGGTTTTAATCTCAACCATCCATCAAGGAAGAGTTTATTTAAGAAAGTAATAACCCCTTTTACAAACCAAATTTATTGTAATTTAGTAATTCCAAATTAATCGTGATTCTCACTATTGATCCATATAAGGAATTTTCTTAATCCGCAAGAAATATATCTTATAGTCTCCCACTTGGTCAAAGTGATAATCCTTTAATGGTTAATTTTGGAAACATAAGGCGCGCATAATTACTAAATCAATAACTTGATGGTTAACATAATACCTTCGCAAAACAAGCTATCCATGAAAGTCATAGCGATTTCATATTATTAGGTTTTCAACATGGTTCCTTCCATGTAATGCAACATAAATAACTTAATTTACTATGTCTTTTAAACAAGGGTATAAATAAGGGTCCAATAATGTTCTTTCTTCAAGAACTATATATGTTATCAATTATCCATTCACATAAAGTATACAAAATATGGAAACAGAAATGAAATTCAGAATATCATAAATAAGAACTCAATAGAAGTTCAATGTATAAGCATAACAAACAATAAATTAATAATCAGTCACTCTTTTTAAACCCATACTTGAAGTATATTCGTGAAAGGTCGTAGGAGGTAAGATCTTCATAAGTACACCTGCAACCATAAGTTGTTCTTATATGCTCAATTAACAAATATTTCTTCTGAATTGTTTGCTTCACCGATAGATACTTAAGGTCCATGTGTTTTGTTCCTTTGGAGTATCTATCATGTTTAGAGAAAAATACTGCTGCGGCATTATAACAATAAAGTTTCAGCGGTGCAGAGACAAAATTCAAGTCTCTAAATCTTGAGATGAAATTTCGCAGCCATAAGTAATGATTTGTAGCATCAAAGCAAGCTACAAATTCAGCTTCCATCGTGGAATTAGCAATAATAGACTCTTTTGCACTTTTCCATGAGATTGTTCCTCCAACTAGTAGAAAAACAAATCCAAAAGTGCTCTTTCGAGTGTCTACGCATCCAGCATAATCAGAATCTGAATAGCCAACCAACTCTAATTGATCTGACTTCTTGAATGTAAGACAATAATCTTTCGTACCTTGTAACTATCTCAAAACTTTCTTTCCAACTCTCCAATGATCTATTCCTGGATTTATTTGGTATCTTCCCAACATACCAACAGCAAAGCTGATGTCAAGCCTTGTGCATACATCAAACTTCCTACTAAAGAAGTGTGGGGTATGTTTTCCATTTGCTTACATTTCAATTCCTTTTTAGAACATTGATAGATACCAAATTTGCCTCCCTTCTAAATTGGAGCAACGCCCGCAATACATGTCGTCATTCCAAATCTTTCTAAGACTATTTCGATGTATGTTTTCTGGAAGAGTCTAAGTAATCCACGTGATCTATCACGGAATATTTCTATCTCAATCTCACGTAGGAAGCTTCACTCATGTCTTTCATCTCGAAATTTTTAGAAATATAATCTTTGGTTTCATGCGTTAAGCCAAGATCACTACTTGCCAATAATATGTCATCAATACAGAACAAAAAATATGAACTTACTCCCACTGATCTTGAAGTATATGCATGGATCTACAGTATTTTCTTCAAAATCAAAAGCATTAATGGTTTTGTTGAATTTTATATACCATTGTCGGAGGCTTGTTTAAGTCCATAAATGGATTTTTTAAGTTTGCAGACCATGTGTGAGTGTCCCGATTTTCGACATTTCCCCCGCTACTGAAAAGCGGGTGGTTTCAAAACCGTTCAAGCGCATGGAATACACTCGGCCTCAATTGTGGACTCAAAACGTGAATAACGGAGTCACCATCTTTATTTTAAGGATAAACAAAGAAAAACCAAAATTACCAGATTGTATGAGTTCGGGGGCTAAGTTACGAGTTAGGAAGGGGTTAGGCACCCAATTCGCCCTTTCGGTCTTACAATGGGTTTAATATGCTTGTTTTATTTTATACACTTTGACTTAGAATAATACATTTATATACGAAATAAAGAAATAAAGAGAAATAACTTTACACTTATTAAAGAAAAGAAAACAAAATAATTGAAATAATATAATTTAGAGAATAATTACAATATTTTTATAAGCTATTTTAAGGATAAAACATTTATACTGATAACAAACTTATTTACATTACACGTAAAAGCAAGAAAGAAACTTATTAAATAATAAGAAACATAACAATTTCTATATTTAATGTATGTGCATAAAAGATACTAATTAAATTGCAAGAGATTATAACTACTTTACATTAAAGCAAAATCGAAAATAAACTAATAAAATAAAAGAAAAATATAACTATTATTACATTTAAATAAAAGACATAAAAGAAACTAATTAAACAGAAATGAAATATAACTAGTATTACATTAAAGTATAAACTGAAATAAAATTTAATTAGATATTTATATTTAATTTATAGATTATAATAGATAACTACGGGGACAGAACTTACCTCCCGGAACGTGAGTGTCTGAACCTGATATGTTTGGGCTTAAGCCCACTATGCGGTTTTAGATGTGCTTCCCCTGTCGTATTGAGAAAGGAAGTCTTTTTTCTTTTGATATTGTTGGATTTCGGGCAGCGTGGCTGTTCCGTTTAGTTGCTTTTCGCCTCGGGATTCGGGCGGCACAACTGTTTGCTTTTGCTTGCTTGCTTGTTTGCTTTGCGTGCTTGCTGAGTCTGAAATCGGGCAGAGCAAATGTTTGCTTTTGCTTGATTTTGACGTCTGGATTTGAGGAGAGCAACTGCTTGCTTTTGCTTGATATTGCGTCTGGAATCGGGTAGAGCAACTGCTTGCTTTGGCTGGATTTGACGTCTGGATTTGGGCAGGGCAACTACTTTTTTGGGTTTTTGGAACCGGTGAAATAGGGCGGAAACCTAGTTGGGTAGTTAGTGTTCACTTTGGCCGAAGAGTTTTAGGGTTTAGGGGAGAGATGGCAATTTGGCAGAGCTTCAGGGTTGGAGAGGAAATAACTTCGGCGTTCTCTCGGGAGAACTTTCACAAACTGCAGCGTGAAGTGTGTGAAATTATGAAGCCGGGAGGCTTTATTTATAGCCGAGGATTGGGGATTCTTGTAGTTAAGTTTCATCAACCGTGCCGGAGCAGCTTGTACCGCGTGCTGAAAAGATTGCACCAAAAGGCAAAAGCTACAATGCAGGGGGTAAAGTGGGCGCGACCTAAAGCAGGAGTGGGTGTGGCGCCCAGAATGGATTGGGGGCAGCGCCCAGCCTTTTTCCTTTCCAATTTTGGCACTTTGGCCCCATGCAATTCACTATTTATGCATTCTTCTTTTCTTTTGCATCTTTTGCATTTTAAACCATGTAACTTGACATCCGTTAGTCCTTTTAATAGGTCTTGATATTTTATGGCATGTCATACAACAGGGGTACGAAATTGAGGTGTCTACACCATGTCTTCCTGTCATTCCAAGGTAAAACCTTTAGGTAGACGCATGTAAGCTTCTTCTTGTAGCTCACCATTAAGAAATGTTGTTTTTACATTCATTTAATGTAACTTTAGGTCATAATAATTCACGGAGAATCTTTCTTTGACACATGAGAAAAAATCTCTTTGTAATCTATGCCATCTTTTTAGTAAAGCCTTTGGCTACAAGTCTGACTTTATATTTCTCAATATTGCCATGACAGCCTTTGGTCTTGAAGACCCACTTACACCTAACTGTTTTGTGTCCTTTCGGTAAACGAGTTAGTTCTCAGACTTGATTATTTGTCATTGATTTCAACTCATTCTTCACGGCATCAATCCATTTATCATAATTATTACTTGTAAGGGATTATGAATTGGAAATTTGGTCTTTCACAATCTATATGTCAAAATTAGATTCTTGTAGATAAACAACATAATTATCATGAACAACGTTTCATTTTTCTCGTTGAGATCTTCTCAATGCTGGTTCCGGTGCTTATTCTACAATTTCTTCATTTGCAATGATTTCATTGAGGGGTTAATTGTGGTTGATGTGGTTGTGGTTCTTCATCGTTTATCGGTTCAACGATGAGTGGATGTTCTACCCACATGAGAATCTTCTTTATGTAAATTAATAATTTTATTTAAAACTTATTTAATAATGCAAATTTTTTTATCATCTAAAAGAAAAAAAATTGAACTATATTTTGCAGATCTATCATTTTATTCTACATAATAATATATTTTTTCTGATTTATTTGAACTACAATACAATTTCTCAGTAAGTTCGATTAATTTTCAATATGTGCTTAAATATGAGACACAAAAAAAATATATAAATTATTGGATTCTCATTTGTTATAACAGGTAACAATTTCAAAAAAATAAAATCATATGTCGATACATGGATTTTTTTGGTTCGTGTATAATATCGAATCTAATGAAATATACAAAAAGGTACCAAATTTGTGTATATTTCTAAATATATTTTCCATATCAAAGATTTAACATGTAATTTATTATTGTGTTTGTATGTGTGGGTTTTTGAGAGTTTGTGCATGTGTGTCATGTAGCCTTGATCAACATCTCTTACCTTTTCTAGGTGGTTTATTGTAAATTGCTAACTATTTTATTATGATAAATTATCGGGTAACTTACAATTCTTGGGCAGATGCTCTCATATCGTCATCATTTGTGCATGATATAGAAGGAGTAGACGAATATCAACATTACTTAAATCAGCTTGAACAAATATCCTCACATATTTTGGGAGTTCGTCAGTACATGTACCACCACCACTATCTTTTTTTATCTCTTCGGACCAGTCAAAAGTATTTTTTAAAAGATTTTGTTCGTTTTATATAAAGATCAATAAGTAGGATTTACTATCTTCATCAAAGGAAAAGTTCCATATTTATATTGGAAGACATCATTGAATATGTTCGAGAAATGAACAATCATGAGACTATCCTTCTCCTGATGCATCCTAATACAGTTTAATGAAATAATTTGTTAGCTAATTATTTTTATTGTTTTGATATTGTATTTCTTTATTAGTAATTTGATATTCTATAATTACAATAAACGATAGCAAAAAAAATCTTATTATAATGACAATCATGTATTGTTTTCATATTGTGTTTATTCACGATTCATCCTAAAAAAATTATATAATTCAATTAACTAAAGTTAAATAGAAATGTTAAAGGTTTTTTGAATTATTTTATTTATTAATTGATAATGATATTATCTAGTATAAAAAACTGTGATATTAATGGATCTAAAACTAAATAAAAGTATTGCCATTTTTGAAAAGTTCATTTTGACATAAATTTTTCAAATGGTGCACTTTTCTATATATATATATATATATATATATATATATTGAGGGAGAGATGTAGGAAATAACGTTGAGTCCAAAATTGGCCAATAGAGCATAGTCATTCCACATTGCACGGTGGTAATGAGCCCAAAAATATCTTGGGGGTAGTTTCAAAGAATTGAATCATTAATCCTCACTCCCTGTTCTGTTCTGTTCTGGTTTGTTTTTATTTTTTATTTTTTCCTTTACATACAAGTGGGCTGATCTAAGGCTTAGGTCAGGGCAATGGACCCACTCAAATAAAAAAAAAGTGTATTACAAAACAATGTCGTTTTGGGCCGGGACTCTGGTCTTTTTTTTAAAAATTTTTTTGTAATACTCCATCCGTTTCATTTAAAAAGTCTAATTATTAAAGAATATATAATTAGCATCAAAGTTGGTAAAAAATACAACAATGTTTAAGCATATTCAACGTGTTAATAGCAAATTTGAGGGTAATATTGAAATGTTATCCAGATGATAAACATAATTTTTTGAAAGTGGGCTTATAAAGTAAAACATTCCAAAATAGTATGATTGAACTCTTTGCCTAGACTTTGCTGAAATATTTTTCTGAATCCGCCAGTTCAACTATCATTATGTCTCGTTAACAAGTAAATACTCCCCCTATTTCGTGCAAAGAATCCCCGTGTTTGTGCATTATTTATAAGAGGTGATGAGAGGTTCCTTTTATACGCTGAGAAGACAACAGATCCGTTAAAACTTTGAGTAGGCTTCTAACCATTGGAGTGTTTGATCTTGAATACATTTGAATGCATTTGCTTGATTTGTTGGTTAAAATATTTCATGAAGATCCTTTGTTTTGATTCAGTTCAAAGGTCATGTTAATTGATTTAAACAAGACGTTCAAACCATGTCATGATAAGTGCTTTTGTAGGTGATCTTGTTGATAGTTTTGAAGACCGAGATCAAACATGAAAGAGGAAATATCTAGAAGGTATTAATGGAGGCACAGATATAGATGTGAATCTCTTAGCTGAAGATCTACTTGTTACCTCTTTCATCAGCATTTAGTTGGAGCAGTAGATATTTGAGGTACAAATTATGCATCAAGATGCACAAATTATGCATCGCGATGCATGCCTCGTGAAACCATGAATTATAATACAACGATGATGAATACACGTAAGAAGACATTTGATTACATAGAGGCAACAAAATATAGATAAATGAGATTAATTATGGTTTGCATGTGTGTGAAAGAGAGAGACAGAGATAGATAGATAGATAGATAGAGAGAGATAGAGAGAGAGAACATCGACATCATCATCAACCTCCTCAACTTCATATGGCACTGTCGAAGATGAATCGTCAGTGGGTATTTCTGCTACAACTGCTTCGTCTTCTACTTCAAGTGTTGCTGACATGTAGAGTCTTGTAGGGTCTGGTTTATTGGTAAAAATGGTGGGGAAATTATGAGAAGTAAATGAAGACAAAGCTTTAAACAAAAGCTTTAGACCAAAGAGAACAATAAGACGAAGCTTTAGACATAGGAGGAAGTATAGAGTTTTAGACTCTAGAGGAAATATAAAGCATTAGACACATGAGGAAATATAAACAAAAGAGAAGATGAAACTTTATACGACCAATCAATAGCTAGGGTTTTCAAAATAAATATTTTGTACATCGGGATGTTCAAATTGTGTATACTCGTCCTTTTGCACAAAAAGTACCTTATAATAGTTTTAAAAATGTAGGAGGAGTTTCTAATTAAATATCTATGAGAGGGGACCGGCCGGTTCCCACTTGTAAGTATTAGTCATTTCTCACTTATCTCGAGCCAGTTCATCAATGCTAACCTATTAAATAATATATAGGAATAATTATAGGCCTATCCACTTTCCCCAATATTTAACCCCTTAGGTATCTTTTTTTTTTCAAACCGCATAAGTCCACTTTATAATTCTCGTCCAAAAACGCCTCCACAAACAAAAGACAATAAACTGTCCTTCGTTCGTGACTTTTTCTCCTTTAGACGATAAACAAATTGTGGATCTGATTATTCTTCCCAAGGCCCAGTGATTCTCCTTGATTATTGCACTGGATCTTTCCTTTCCTTATTTTCTCCTTGATTTTGGTAAACAAATTGGGTTCTCCATAAAAGACGAAAGAGACATTTCTAAACTTTCGTCTTCTATGTAGTTTGAGAATGAAATCTTGAATTTTGTGCGTCTACAAAAGAATGCTTTTGCATCATACCCAGGTGCCTTTCGTAGGCTCATCGAAGAGAGGTGAAATAGTCACCTCTTCCTCGGTGGAGTTTCCCACTGCCACCGGGTGCGAAAGATAGCCAAAGTAGAAGATATTCATGAGAATTGGATTTGGATGTCTATTGATATTGATGTCCCTCTTATCGATGCACAATTGTTTCATCCGATACAACAATTTTGGATTTGTGATGCATAATTTGAAATTATAATATAAAAGTAAATCCTGATGCACAATTATTATTTTTCGATGCACATACTGAATAGCCTATGAACAAAATTCTGATGCCCAATTTTGGATTTGTGATGCACAATTAATCCTGATGCACAAGTGTTTTTTTTCTGATGCGCAAATTTGATTACCCCTAAAGAAAAATTTTGATGCACAATTTCAATTTTGCAAAGCACAATTAATCCCGATGCACTTTTTTTTTCGATGCACAATAGATTACTAATGAAGAAAATTCTTATGCACAATTTTGATTTTGCGATACACAAGTAATCTCGATGCACAAATATTTTTTTCGATGCACAAAATGGATACTGATGCACAAATTGTATTTCCGATGCAACGCGCCTAATCCAATTTCAATAAGGGTATCTTCATAATTTTGCCCTCAAAAATAACTTTACCGGTTAAATAATATTATGTAAGACTTTAGCGGTTGAATTTCTACCAAAAGGGACCGGCCTAGTTATCACCCATTAACATTTGAAATAATTGCGTGCCGATCCATTTTTCCATTATTTTAATCGCTCAAGTCCGCTGTTTTTATTTTTAACCGGAAAAAGTCACTTTTTAGAGATAAGTGGCTACGTTATCCTTAATGAACGCTGAAGGGATGACTAGCGTGTGAATCGCGGTGCACATGTCTTTTTTTGTGATTTAAATATAAAGAGTCAGTATTAAATGTTTATATAGCGCGATACAAATATACTAACCATGCATACAAAAACAAACAACCAAAATAGAGTATATTAGCCTTTGCACCGTGGTATATAACTTCAATTTCTGTATTTAAATGTGTATATATTGCGGTGTAAATTTTCTTATTTGGTAGCACATTTTTTGATATTTTTGTTTATAAACAGTTCCCTTCATAAAAATTAGCTGCACCGCGATTGACAAATATATTAATCGCGATACAAAAACAAGTGACCGCGTGTAGACACCCCAATTTCGTACCCGCTGGTGTGTAACATGACATGCGATATCAAGACCTGTTAAAACTTAACAAATGTCAAGTTACAGGGTTTAAAGATGCAAAAGACAAAGCAGGATGTGTAAAACAGTAAAATGCAAGGGCCAAAGTGTCAAAAAGGAGGGTAAAATTGGAACCAGGTGCCACCAACATGCAAAGAGGGCGCGGTGCCCAAAGCCCAATAGTGCCTTCCGATTTGAGAATTAGTACAAGCTCTTAAGCGCGCGGTACAAGCTGATGAAGCACAAAAAATAAATTTTAAAGACATCGGTATCCCTCCTCTCACCTATAAATAGAGGTGTCCGGCTTCAGTTTTGGGGGCCGAGAATTTCTCACTCATATACTGTTCAGCGTTATTGTTACGCCGTAGAGAGCGATCGTGAGATAGAGAGAGTTCCCTCCTCCTATAAAGCCTCGAAGCTATGTTAAATCTCCTCCAAACTCAAAACCAACCAGTCAAAGTGAGCCTTAGCTCTCCAGCTAGGATTCCACCCTATTCCCCCGGTCCAAAAATCTCAAAAAGAGCAGTTGCTCTGTCCAAATCCAAAGGCTAAATCCGCCAAAAGCAAGCAGTTGTTCTGCCCGATTTCCGCCAGCAGCAAGCAACCAACAGCAAAAACGCAAGCAGTTGCTCCGCCCATTTTACGGTGCCTGAAAGCAACTTTCGGAAGCAGTTATTCTGTCCGAACCGCAGCAACAACAAAAAGACTCCCTCTCCCGGAAGGACAGAGCGAGCGCACCTTACGCTCTTAAAGGTAAACCTTTAAGAGTTTTTATATTAAAAATGTTATTTTCATCCGGCCCAATATAAAAAATATAAGCTGTTATGCTGCGCGGATCTATATCATTAAAAATAGCCATTATTATGGCCAAATATTTCTAAATGTATTTGTAATTACTGGAAGGAGGCGGCTGCAAGTCTGTAAATAATGTAAATAAAGATATATCTGTTTTTTAATGCTTTATTTCATTTGCTAGATAAATATAATAAAAGCATATTTTAGCTAAAAACTGTTTTTGAGACCGAAAGAGCGAGTTGGGTGCCTAACACCTTCCCACCTCGTAACTTAGCATACGAACCCCTTTTTACAGACTCTGGTTATTTTTTGTTTTTCTTTATTTCTCCTTAAAATAAAGATGACGACTCTGTTTTAAACATTTTGGATCACAGTGAGGCCCGCAACATCCTTTTTTGCACTTTTCAGTTTTCTCCTAAACAAGAGATGATGAGAATGAAAAGGGTGATGCATTTCCTGCATCTTGTTTTCCCCTAAACAAGGGATGATGAGATACGGGAAAGCCCAAAGCACTCATAGCGATCCAAAATAAGCCTAAGGTCATGGTGAGACTCGCAACATCCTTTTTTTGCACTTTCCCGTTTTCCCCTAAATAAGGGACGATGGGATGGAAAGGGTGATGCATTTTCTGTGCCTTGTCTTCCCCTAAACAATGGAGGGTGAGATACGGAGAAACCCCAAGCACTCATAATGACCTAAGGCAATTTTTGAAAAGTCCATAGTGAGGCAGGACGTGTTCCCACGCGCTTTCGCAACATCCTTTTTTTGCACTTTTCCGTTTTCCCCTAAATAAGGGACGATGAGAATGAAAAGGGTGATGCATCTTCAATATCTTATTTTCCCCTAAACAAGGGAGGGTGAGATAAGGAGAAATCCAAAGCTCTCATAATAGACCAAAGCTCACTCAGGTGACCGAGACGTATTCAACGCGCTTTTTGACAACATTCTTTCTGCACTTTTAATTTTGTCTTCCCCTAAACAAGGGGGGATGGAATGGAAAGAGTGATGTCTCCCCCGAGCCGCGTGTTCCCCTAAAAAAGGGAGCGCGCGATCCGGGGGGATACCTTCTGGGGCACCCACATCGCGATACAAAAATAAGTGTACCGTGATACAAAAACTAGTGAACCGCGATACACAATACATGTTTTATTTTAATTTTTTTTTATTTAAACGTAAATAAAGTAAAAACTAATGACTGTAAAAACTAATGAAGATTAATATTATATATCAAAATACATCGGACTACAATGTTCATTGCAAAATTAATAATTGAACTCTGCCAAGAAATATAACAATTTTTTAATAGATTCATGATTTTCAATGTTGCAAAATTAATAATTAAACTCTACCAAGAAATACATAAAAGTTAAAAGAGTCGTTCAATATGTGATCAGTAAAAAGGATGCATGGGAGATCGAAGTCTAGGCATGGATCAAACTTAAGAAATAATTTATCTTGAGAAATCTTCATAGATAAGCTCCATGTAGTTGTTTACCATCAAGTTCCTTCTCAAATTCTATCATCAAGTTCATAAAAGATGAAGGAAGAAAAAGATTGTTTTTTTTTAAATCTAAGATTGATATGCATCCGAGAATCATAAAGCTTGAGAAGAAACTTGATAATAAACAATGACTGGAAATAAAGCATTTTGAGGGAGTTATTGTTGTTAAGATCAAAGAAGGAAAAATGACAGCAATATTTAAAGACGAAATAAGGAAAAAGAATGTTATTTGCCATTTAATTAATTTTGGTTGTTGATATATGTGTTGGGTAGTTTACTTCTTTTTAATGTTGGTCGTTGATATGTTGTTGATATTTATATACCGCGATACAAAATAACAATTTTATTATTTTATAAAATTAATAGTTTTACACCGCGATATATAAACATATGAACCGCGGTGCAAAAACATATAAACCGCGATACATCAAATCATTTGTAGTACGTCTCTTACTCATTAAAGATCACACACTCTTTTCATATCCAAATGTGATTTTTCCGATTAAAAAAAAAAAAGAGTACTCAAACGATTAAAAACTTGAGAAAGTAGACTGCCCGAATTTCACACTTAACATCCTGAGTCCAAAATTGATCCAATAGAGCATAGTTGGTCCACACCACGGTGGTAATGAGCCCATTGATTTCTTGGGGGTAGTTTCAAAGAATTGAATCATTAAGCCAACCAAAATACAAATTACCTCCTCAAAGTTGCCATCAAATTCCATAGTACCATCCAAACTATATTTTGTGTCAAAATCATACCTGACGTTGTCATTTTTCCCAGATTGCCCCCTAGTCGTGATGGGCGTTAGACTTTTAACGAAAAGTTAACACGTGTTTCTCACGAGTGAAGTATTTGCGTCATTTGGATTGGGGTGGAAAGTGATATTTGGTATAATTAATGGGACGAGTATTTAGAAGTGAAGGTGTTCTGTTAAAAATTAAAAATTTTAATCTTGAAACCATATCTCTCTTCGTCGCCTTTTGATGTTCCCGAACCATCCCCCACATATCCTTTGTCGTAATCCTCCCCCATCTATCCCCCGCCACCCAAACCCTCTATCTCCTGCCCACTCCTCCCTTTCTCACATCTCCGTCTTCATGTTTTTTGCAACTTGGGTCTCCACCGTTGCTGCCTCCCTCATCATCGTCACTTCTAGCTGGAATCAATTCTCAACAAATCCAAATCTTACTCTCTCTTCCCTTCTGTACGTCTTCCATTCGCGTCGTCAACCCACTCCCCCAACCAGTTAGAAACCTCTTTCTATTTCTCATCTTTTACGTCTGTCTCTATTTTCCGACTTTTTCGGATTTCTATCGGACTGATCTGACATTTCATAATCTTGTTGTACCACCTTCTTTTCCAGATTATCAGAAAAATCTCTTTTATAGCCTTTGGATTAAGTCCCTTTTTTATTGTTGGAATCATTGAAACTATCTAAGTCATTCTTTCATTACCAAGGTAAGCTTTGATATCACAGAAAAAGGGAACTTCTCGAATCAATCATAATGCATTGGTGAGAGATGCTGCTACCTAAATCTTTCTTGTTCTTCTTTGTTCTTTAAAAAGAAAATGAATATTGACTAAGCAATTGAGATGATAGGAGCCAACAACAATGACCTGCGAAAAGAGGGTCATTTCTTCTTCTGGATTTTTTAGATTGGCAAGTAAAAAATGTTGATGATTGTTCAACATTTTCATATGGTTTCAATTTTTGAATACATTTTCAAATGATTTGTATATATTTTCAATTTATTTCTTTAATGCATATATTTACTTTGCACCTGAACCAAATGACTAAAATGCCCCGCTTGTAAGACGCACATGTTAACTTTTCTTTAAAAATCTAACGTCCATTACTGCCAAGGGCAATCTGGAAAAAATAACAACGTCAGGCATAATTTTGACACAAAACATAGTTTGCATGGTACTATGAGTTTGGGTGACAACTTTGGGGGGTAATTTATATTTTGGCCCATTAATCCCCACTCCCTGTTTTGTTTTGTTTTTATTTGTTTTTTTTTCCTTTTCTATTTGAATCCGTCGTTTCAACAAGCGAATAAGTCGGTAACTCTAATCAACAATAATAATAAGATAGATAACGGCCAAACAGCACAATGCAGCAATTCTTGACTATGATTATTTCAATGAGAGTGATAAAGTAAATACAAAGAGCATACTTGAATATTTAGCTCCACACTCTCTTCCTTGTCGTCACTAGACAACCAAACTCCTATTGCTATGAGTATCATCACTCTCACTCTCTCTCTCACACACACACACACATATTCTCTCTCTCTCACACACACACACACATATTTCGTATACAATTGATAAGTGGTTTTATACTAATAACCACAATTTTCCAATAAGATAAAAAGAAAAGTATCACTAGGAGGTTTGGACGCTCAACAACTCTTGCTATCTAAATTTAGCAGAGTGGGACCCATCTCAAGCTACTCCAAGTCCAATGTCTTTTAACTTTCCATATTTGGGGAGAGACTTTGATTTCAAACGGAAACCCTAGCCTAGCACTCAGGTATTTGAGTATGGTCTCTTTTTGGATCTCTACAATAGTCATACACTTTGTAGTTCCTCTGCACCCAATACATGGCTGCATATTGCTGTAGGCTTAGCCCACCATTTCGTGCCGGTGAGCCTGAAGGTTGACGGCACGGGGCCGATCCACCAGCCTCGCAGCCTCCAAGCTTGAAATTATTGTACCTTCCAATAAACGGCTGGTAATTGTAATTAGCCTTGTATTTGCCATTCTCAGTAGCCCAAGATGAAGCATCCCAAATGGATCCATATACCGACATGGGCCTTAAAGGAAACGTAGCATCACTTTTCCTCGGATACCTCCTAATTGGCACATCATCCACAAAAAATCTGCATATTGCATCACCAGATTAGTTTGTTGAAAATGAATGAAAGCTACGTTCACCATAATTTGCTTAATTAGTTGCATTATTTTAAAATTTATGTTGTTTTGTTACCCTTTTTAATGTTGCGTTACTCAATACAAGTCTCGTTTGTTGCAACATTTTGAAAATATAGCGTTTTTAAAACAAAGTTTTTTTTATATAAACACTATTTAAAGGGATATTTTCATAAACATAGTAGTTGTAAAAAATGACACAGCGTTTTAAAACCTCAGTTTTCCCTCACCGCTCCAAATTGAAGCGTTTCTAAACGCATCACATTTTTAAAACGTTGCATTGAAACACTTTCAAAGAAAAAAATATTACATTTTTAGTCGATATTTTGGTCAAAACGCTTCACTAAATAAAGTCTAATTGTCTACGTACAAAAAAGTCACGTTTGACATAATCTCGTTATTTAGTATCATAATCTACAAATCGTCTAATCAATCCGAATACATTAACAAATACTTTTGGTACCAAAAACATTAGAAAAACAAATCTTCTCCAATAATAGAGCTATCCTACCAACTTAGATATTAGGAGTTATCACACACACATAAAGTCATTATTCTTGATTCCCATACTGGCCCACGTAATATGTACCATTAATGTCCTTTTGGTTCACCCAAAAATCAGATAAATCGAACCACCCCATGCTTTGACATGTATTCGTGATTGCACCATGACTTTATGTTCGAAGTAGGGTGATAAAATAAGTGTTATGGATAAATAGATGTTAGGTTATTATCCATGGTTATCCATTGATAATAACCTAACACCCATTTATCCATAATACCCATTTTATCACCCATAATTTAAAGATTTTGTGTGTGCACATTTTGTGTCTGTGCATGCACATATATAAGTGTGATGTAGAATAAAAACTGACAAATTATTGGCAATTATAGAGATCGAGTCGAGATCGAGATCATTTACGTAATTTGAAAGAGTGATAACTATATTACGAACGAGCAACGTTACTCTGACGATATTATATATGACAAAAAAAAAGGGAGAAAGAATAAAGTAATTGATGGAAATAACTAACTAACATGATCTCATTGGGGTTCCAAAGGATAGCATAGTTGTGGAAGTCTTTGGTTGGATCGAACCAAAGGTGAAATTTCATCTCCCTTCCAATGAGATTACCATCTCCACTTCCTTTAATGTAAACATTTGTTTGCAAAGTGTATGGCTTATCCGGCGTCGTTCCAAGAAACTCAATGTCAATTTCATCATGGTTTCCTGGATGTTCCTCACTGTTTGAAAGCTGTCCATTTCCAAACCATAAAATTAGAGAAAAATTAAGTACTTGAGGGGAGGGGAGCATGTGAAGAGAGAGAGAGAGAGAGACTAAATATTTTTTTAATTATTAATTTATTTACTTTTAAAATAATTAGGAGTATATTTAAAGGTTGTTTGTACTCCCTCCATTTCCTATTTTGACGTTTCAGAGTCAAATTTATTATCTTCATATTTTTCAAATGAAAACTCGAACGAATATTTTTATTTTAAAATCATAAATTAGTACTACAATTAAATTACGTATTTCATGATTTAAAAATTAAAAAAATTATACGTCAAACTTTCATTTAAAAAACAATAAGTTTAATTCAAAGAGTTAGACACAATAAATAAATGAGTAGATCTCATGTAAGACTGTCTTACGGATCTTAATTTGTAAAACGAAATTTCATCCTCTCACAACTTAACTCACCAATACACAATGCGTCGAATAAAGAGAATTTGTATTACAAAAACTATCCATAAAACCGTTTTACCTAAATTTTGCTTAAATAAATTAGATGGGCAGAAAATCAGAGTTGGTAAATTCTCACATAAAAGGAAGTAATCACTCCTGCAGTATAACCCGGATGAAGCTTCACAGCAGTCCCAAAATACCCAGATTGGTATTGTTTATACGACTTAAACCCACTCCCTATATTCAGAATTGAAATAATAAACCAAAAGTTATATATTTATAAAAAAATAAAAATAAAGTGGCCGTACGGAAAATAAAAATGCTGCATGGAGAAGGAATAAACCAAGACTTTGCAAGAGAGTTTAGTTAGAAGTTGCATAATTTACCTGAGGATTTATCCAGCCAAATTTTTACTGAGCCCTGCTCGAAAGTTTGGTGCTGAGGGCCCCACAAGTTTCTATAGGCTTGATTAAACCCTACAGTAGGAAACTTTGAACTAGGGTAGTATCCAGGTGAGGGTGGACTACCCTGTGCATTGCTTGAAGTTGGCAACATGAAAGTGAGAAGTAGAGAACTGGCCATGATCAGAAAGAGCTCCATCTTGAAACACACTCTGTGTGTGTGTGTGTGTGAGAGAGAGAGAGAGATGGGAGAATTCAAAGAAGAGGGGTGTGTGTAGTGTATGTATATGGATTATGGAGGGATGAGGATTAATTGTATGGGATTACATGACATGAAAAGGGCTATAAATAAAGAAAATAGAGGGCCCCACCATTCCTAATCAATTGATGGGAGGGAGGTTGATGGGAGTTACACTTGCAGACAAATGTGACCAATTTATTTATTTTTCCTATTTTAATTCCTAATTAGAAAAAGGGAAAAAGAAGGTTTATCCAAAAAAAAACCCTTGTATTTTGTATACATGTTTTATATCTCTTTTTATGCCTTTTTTTTGCTATAAGTTTTTTAAGAGATCTTTCCTATATGGTTAAACAACCACTATTTTTAGTTTGAGTAGCTCTGCTCTCTTACAGCTCACTAGGCGATTTTTTAAAATTTTAGCATTGATAGAAAATATTTCATCTATTTTTTTCTTTTTCACTAAAAATAATTTTTTTTGTCTTTTAAGACATTTTAATTAATATTATATCTACATTAATGCCTATAATGTTTGCTTACAATCATAGAAGTTCACGACATGTGATAAAAGTAAAATTAGTAAACTTAAACAAAAAACAACACTATTTTTTAAAATATTTTCTTTTTGAAAACAAATACTTGTAAGGGACGGAGTGTATTTTATTAGGAGCCGGGGAACGGGAATGGATTCATGGAGAGTAGATCTAATAATTAGCAGATGATTATAAAACGATTGTGTTTGTCTATGGACTCGATCCCAACTCGGAATCATAATTAAGATTTTTTAGTAGTAAATCAAAAATAAATACTATGGTGAGGCTTATCGGACTTTATATATATATAAGGAGATTATTAGTGGTTCCCCACTTACCTTATGGTAACTCGAATCCGTATTAAGTATAAGTGAATTGTGTTATCACTAAGTTGCGTTTTATTGTCCGGCTTACGGGACTTGAACCAAATTGGCTAACAACTTAGACATCAATATCTTTCAACTACAGGGTAATGTAATTTAAAGTGAAGACTTTTTTATGAAAATCAAATCCGGCCTCGTCAATACATTAATTAACATAAATTGTTTGTTTTGTTTGAATCCATTCAAAACGTACTGTTTGTTTCGACTAAGGAAGGGACTTATAAGTAAAATAAAAGCAAATAAAAGATTCTGTGGAATAGCTAGCCCAAATACAAAATTCAAGTGCTAAAAGTAAGGGCAAGTGTATGACTTTGTGAAAGTTGACTAGTACTTGTGAATTTACAGGAAGGGTATCTAATTATTATTTTATTAAACCCTTTGTTTGCACCTGTTGTGATCCAATGAGTCCCAAGTTTTATGTTTTAAATCAACAGCAAATGCATCACGATGATGCATAAAAATTAAAAATCACCATGTATACCCGCGGTGCCGAAAATCTGTATGCGAATCATCCAATGTAGAATCCTCCTCTGAGTCGGATATCTAATTATATATAAGTTTACAAAATGAAATCACCGTGAGTCAGGATAGGGATCCCAGTCAAAACCCTCCAACATGTTTATCAGGTGTATAAAATAGTTCGTGTGAAGTGAAAAAGAGTAGATCAGAGAGCCCCCTCACCTATGACCTAGTAGAAGTTATTTATAATTGATGGATTAGGGTTCACTTGTCATGCATAGGTTAGACCCGTAGTCTTCGGTAGTTATCTATAACATAATGGGTCATTGTAGTAGAGAGCCTCACTTGCCTAAGTGAAACCCAAATGCCTTTGAGGCTGATTAAAAATAGGGTGAAATTCGAATCAGTCCACTTTTCAAAATTTTCAATCGATTCAGTCCAGTTTTTTTTTTTCAACCAGAAAAAATTATTTTGGGGGTGAAATGACTACGATAGCTTTAATAAACCGAAGGCGCTACGGAGGTCACTTACTCAGTGCATCGCACTACATCAAATTTTGCACCGTGATTTAAAAGTTTTAATTATCGCGATAAATTAATTTTTGCACCGCGATAAACTAATTTTTGCACCGCGATACATAAAATATTATTTTATCTTATTTTGCACCGCAATACAAAATTATAATGAATGAAACCATGTCCTCCACTTTTTTATTATATATCCTTCGTCATAAGTTTTCTTCTTCATCTAACTTCTCCGTCTTCGTCTCAACTGAAAAATTCTTCAACCCAGCACAGATCCATTACATGTCGATCATCATTTTGTTGCGCACAATCGTGATTTTCGAACTCATCGGAGTTGTGGAAGAAGATGATCTGAAAATTTTATGAACAATTTTTTGAAAATGAATTTTTGTGATTGATGAAAAAGAACATTAGACCGAATGGATTAAATATTTGAAAAAGGAAAACGACCCACAATTTCTCCTTAAAAATATGCAATTCACATCATAATTTTTATTTTGTTTTAGCTAAAAAATGTGCATACTGTTGTTTGAGAAATATTCCCTCAGTCATGTCCTCAAATTATTGTTTTACTTACGTTTTTCATTAGTTCGTTCAATTTTTTTTGTCTTTTTTGCAAGGTTTCCTTATTAGGAAAGCTTTTTACATTTTACTTTTTTCTTCAATACTTTTTATTATGGGTCACATGAATATTAAATTATGTGTCGAGTCAAATATAACAATAATTTAAGGTCAAGAAAGAATATATATTTGTTCAAAAAAATACATACTACCTTTTTTAAAAAAATAAATGTCATTTCAATAATTTTTACACACTTTAAAGTTTAAAGAATGTTATAAAAAGATTGAACTCCCTTATTTAAGATATTCATTATAATTAATTTGTAATTAGTTTTTTTTTCTCTTCTCTCAACAACAATGTTAACAACATTTAATTTGAGTATAGTAAATAAGTTTAGTTTTGGCTAAAAATTATGGACAAATTCTTGAAATCCTATAACGAAATTTATTTCGGAACAAAATTTTTTTAGTTAAAAGAACATTTATTTATGGAGTATAAAAAATGGTTCTAAACAAGTGCAAATAAATGATCCCAAAAAATGATTAGGTGCTCCTACCGTTAGTTTACTCAAAAGCGTTGACTAAAATAACTAATGGGCAACATGCTTCTGTGCATTTTGCCAGTGATCCGGTAGTTAAACCTACTCTTGATGACGTACAGTTATTACAGTTATTTCCCTCTCTCTCTCTCTCTCTCTCTCTCTCTAAAGCCAATGAAATGTCATTTTTGCTTGTTCAGGACTTGGATATCATTTAAGAACTTGGGAGAAGTAGAGTTTTAATATTAAGGCCAAAATATAAATAGCCCCCAGAGTATCCATTTAATTACATAGTGCATCATAACTTAATTTTTTTTTTCATAATGTCATTTGATGTTATATTTTGTCTCACTTTACCCCTTGGCCATGATCGACGTTAAAAAGATAACATAACAGGGTGATTTTAAAATTTTTATTTCACTGGAAAGGGTATTTTGGTCATTTACTGACCTTCTTCTTCAATCCTATATTGAGATGCATTTGAGTTGTTTGTCTTAAATTAAACACAATTCCTTAGCATTAATAGAGAAAATGAAACTAATGAACTAACTTTTTTTTACCCTAAATTAAACCCAATTATATATATATATATATATATATATATATATATATATATATATATATATTTCTTTCTCGATCTTCTCGATTAGACCCAACATTATCATCCATTTGAACACGTGCAAGACCACGGTAGCATTCCGCCATGGCTAGAGCGAGATTTGTTGATGGAGAAGTCCGACGATTGTCGAACGGAATGTGGCGGCGTGGGTGGTAGATTTGAGGTTGTTAAATGTCGCTTGAAGGTCGTCAGAAGAGCTGGTCTCAGCATCGATAATGTGGATTTGCAGGTCGCTACTGAGTTTGGTTGCCTCATCATTAATGCTCCCACCGCCTACACTATTGTCGCCACCAAGCATGGCATCACCTTGATGGCTTCCATGGCTCGTAATGTTGCCCAATTCAACGCTTCCCCAAACGTATTGTGCCATAGGAGGAGACAAGCCCAGAGCTAATTTGAGGATGGAGGGATTTAGGGAAGTGGTTAGCCATGGTGGTTCACAGCTTGGATATGAGTTTTAAAACCCAGTTCTGATGGTTTTGAAACCCATATCTGAGTTTTAAAACGCTCGATTTTGATATCATTTTCGATGAAAGTGGTGGTGGTGGTGGGGTTGTTGGAGGTGGGGGAAGTTTCAAGAGAGATTTAATGGCTGCGACGGCGGGAATGGAGGAGGTGGAAGGACGGCGAGATGAGGATGTGGTGGCGGCTTCATACATAATACAACAGGGATGATGAAGATAAAGATGGTTAAATCTTCTTTTCTCTATTTGACACTTTGACCCCTTTATTTTGTGTTGTGTAATTGGCCTCAAGTGGAAAAGACAATTTTACTCAGCATGTGCAAGAGCACGTGCTACTTAACGAGAAAAATGTAACGTCTATCCTAATTCCTGGTCATGGGGCAAACTGAGACAAAAGGTAACGTCAGGTGGCATTATGGGAAAAAAATTAAGTTGGGGTGCACTTTGAGATTGAGTGGATACTTTGTGGGGCTATTTATACTTTAGCCTAATATTAATGAGAGTCAGAGGTCTTAATTAAATATGAGAATAAGTCTTTCAGTTATCGAATCTTCACTTTTTGGGTAAAATACAATAAACCCATTTATGTTTCTTTGGGCAATGGGCACCCCTCGAATTTATTCAGCTGACGTTAATTCCCTCAATCTATGCAATTTTGGTAGATCCCCAAATCCAAATGGAAGTCGTTAATGGAATTGCGAAAAGACATTGATACCCATCACTTTTTCCCTAATCCTCAACATCTTTACTCCAAACGCCTCCCCCAAACTAACCAGTTTGCATCCCAACCTAGCCCATATAAAGGCAATCTCTCTCTCTTTCTCTCTCTCGAAAAAAAAAACTGTCAAATCACTCCTGGTGTGACGAAGTACGCATAAACTGATCGTAATGGTATAATCACCAAATTTGATCCCCATGTACCCGCACTCTTGTATTTCCTCTTGACAAGAACTCATTTAATTCACCTTACAATCTAATCATATTAGCTCTCTCTCTCTCTCTCTCTCTAGTGCACGCTCTTACACATATACACGAGCCTTAGTCACAGTGTGATGGGTATAGGATGGGACTTTCCATCCCCGTTCTCCTGCCTCACCTGACCATATTCCTAACTACTTGAGAAAATCATTATAATAAAGATGAAAGATATACTCTTTCTGAAGCACCCAAAGAGTCAACATATGAAACTAATAATTAAGAGATATAATAGTGCCATTAGAGTTGGTCATAATTTAAAAAATACTTAAGCATAACCAATATGTTTACAACACAAATAGAGGCTCATAAAGATGACAGATTATGGAAATTGTGAGCATACATTTTGAAACTTGACTATTTAAGTGAAACTAGTTTTTACACATGTGCGTTTAATGCACGACATATATTCTTTTCAACTAAGCCATGACCATGAGCTCTTCGTGCAGTCGTAACAACACGAACAACCGAAATCATCCATAAAATCAAAATCAATAAACATAAAGAACATGTTGAGATTTAAATCCCAATTAAGCTAGCTTGGAATGAATTATCATCACAACCAAAGTTCAAGTCTTAAAACAGAAATGGGAGGAAATTCAATCTCAATCAATGAATTAAAATAGAAATTTGAGAAAGTTATGAGTCATTGATGACTTTATCTTGCTCATCATCCATAGGAGGGAAGCTTCTACTCGAGTTATCAATGGCTTCCACTTGAAGCGGCTCCATCTCGCTAGATCTCTTAGCAATATATATATATAATAGAATAATGAGCTCTTTGGTTGAAACAGAGGGAGTAATTTCTTTTTTAAACATATAACTCGCTGATTTTTTGCAGTGCTAAATTACTACTCCATGAAAAACTAAGTTAGTGATAAAAAAAAAGGTAATATAACATAATATGCTATTTATTTTGGATTAAATAATTCTTTTACAAATTTAGATATCAAAATCTTCACCAAATTTGCAGGAAATTATAAAATATACTACTCTCTTCGTCCCAAAATTACTACCTTATTTGACTCAACACGGATTAATAAAAGATAATTGACTTAATTTTTAATGCTGATATAATATGTAGTTTCGTTTAAATTTATGTGCATGTGGCCCATAACTAAAGAATGTCGAAAAAGTAACGATAAAATGATAAAAATGATAATTTTTTAAAAACGGACGAAAAACAAAACCATGATAATAATTTTGGGACGAATTGAGTGAATTTTAATGATATAGGTCAAAATTGAGGGTTGGACTGGTGTTCGGGCTGGTCTGGAAGAGGGAAGGGTGGGTGAGAAACCAGGTAAATGGGAAGAAGGTTGGGTCGGGTGGGAAGGCTGCCTAGCAAGGGGGAAGGGGGTTTGCCAAGTGGGAGGGAAGGCTCTAGTTTGGGATTTGGCTTTAACATTGGAATGATTAGGTGCGTGACCCAAATGCATTGTTTTGGACCAGTGGCAAAAAAATAAATGCATGTTAAAATTTGTTACGCTTAACATATTTGACGTGTTACGTTTTGTATTTATGTTTGTGATCTGCATATTTAATTAACCTTTTAAAATTGTATAGCATGATCAATGGCTACATTGATCAAGTCACGTGAAAATTGCTAGTTACTCTCTCTGTTTCGGGTAAATAGTTTATGTTTGAAAGTCAAAATTTTTAAGAAAATGACACTTTTATTAGTCCATTAGTGATAAAATGATATTTTTATACCTTAATTTTTGAAAGTAGACTTTTTAAGTAAAATATTATAAAATGAAATAGTTGAGTCTTTACCTGGAACGGAGGGAGTATTAAATAGATAATTCATGCAATTGGATGGAATGGTGTGTAGAGTACCAAATCAGCATATTTTTGGGGATTTATTGTTAGGGGAAGTTATTGTAGGGGATGACCTAAACTATCACGAAAACATAGGGAGTTTGGTGTAATTTGCCCTTAATTTTTGGACATCATTTTTGAAGCCCCAAAAGAGGTGCACCATCTTAGAGCACCACGTTAACTACTGATATGATTGTTTCTAATCATTAACACTTTGAATATTTTCTCATCATAAGTAGGGGATAATATCTTCAACTTATTTCTCGAGTATCCTAAATCATGATCCATCCAATCAGTCCAAACATAAATAAGAAGACGAAAGAATGCCATATTGTTGTGATCATACAGTAGTTTTAATTCCATTGATTACTTAAGAAATTAAAAAATCTTTACTTATGGTGGGCAGAATATCATGAATGGCAAAACCCGTGCCAAGGTTCTATATTTCACATTTTCAAGCTATATTTCCTTTTTATTTTTTTTGGGTTTCGTTTGTTCACGAAAAATAATATTACAATTTACAATACCTGACTCTCAGCCCACCCTTCACCCTCTCTCTCATGATCCCCAATCAGGGGCTATGTAGATTTTATGGTGTCGGAGGACACCACTCAACGTTATATGTAAAATTATTTTGAACACTTATATGTAGAGCTGTCAAGCGGGTCGGCACATCTCAGTCCGGCCTAGGTCCATCGGGCCTCGCTTAACGATAGGTCGGATCGAAATAGTTGCGGGTCTCATAGAACTCAAGCAATTCGGGCCTATGGGTTAAAAAAATAAATAGTTTTATATTAAAAAAAACTCACAAATTAGCTAATAAAAGTTATATAACACATCAAAAGTTCAAAACACGCATACTTACTAGTCTAACTTACACAATTACAAAGCAAAAGTGCAACCAAAGCAAATATAAACAAATGTAATAACTTCAACAATTAAACGAAACAGAAACTAGAAAAACTATAATGTTACAGACCAAAGAAAAAATACATATGCTATTTGAAGGGTTTTTTTTCAAAAAAGTTATAACTAAATTGAAGTTCATCATACTGTCCCTAATTTTTTAATATGTGTTTTACGAGGATAGACAAAAATTTTCGGGTTCTAGTTTGCAAAACCATACTAACTAGCAAATGCTTATTTTTTGATTCGCCCGACATAATCTAGCATTTAAATTTTATTTTTTATCAAGTTTATACTATTGAGGCTTTTTATTAGAATATTAGATAATATCAGATAGAGATACTCAATTAAATAGATCAGTTTCGATAAAATTACTAACCACAACCATACTAAACTAGATTAGAACTTAGAAGATCAACTTAATTTCCTCTTTGTAAGTTTCACTTCCATCAATTTAGAATATGAGTTTCAACCAAAAAGAGAATAATGATTTGGAAATAGATTATACTGTGTCATAAATTTATTTAACCAAAAGAAAAAAAAGTAGTCTAAATGAATGTTTGATAGTTTTTTCTTTTTAAATTTATATTTTAGTTTTTAATTTTGTAATTAAGTTTAAGTGTTTAATTTTATGGTCGGGCCGGACTGGGCTTTTTATTCAGGCCTTCTAAATTGAGGCCCATGCCCTTCAAAAATCAGATGGGTTGGACCGGGCTCAGTTTAGACAGTTCTACTTGTATGTGAAGCAGAGATTGCTGAGTTGGTTTAAGACTTGAGTTTAAAGTCTTTCATAGTGTGCCTATATGTAAGAACACAATGTCAAATCTACCTATGAGATATTATGTAAGACAACTCCCCTTAACCCGATCCACTGGGTGTTGGTGACTAGAGTACGAGAGAGTGATGATTCGTACTTCGAATAAAGATCGGTGACATGGCTTTAAAAATAACTACTCACATATTAATGGACCACGGTTTAATTAGGACAATAGGATTACTTGACTTAATCACTAACAAGGGTATTGATTAGAAGATATTTAAGAATTATTTATATGTCGTTTGCGGTGTTAATATAAGGATCGAGTCAAATGCTCTATCAAGCATGCACGCAAAAAAATTTCAGTTCGATTGCCCTATTGTTTCCAACTTCGACCCCGTAGGAGCATTTGGAATACTAGATTCATTGATTTCTAGACGAAAGAAAACTCTTTAACACTAATTAAGGAATTATGGTTAGGTTAGGTTAGGTTATGTTTGATTGAGTCTGAGAGAAGAACTGTTTCCCGTTAATGAATGCTAATTATTTAAATGTCCACATAAACCAAAGGTAAAAATTTAGGTAAGTCAGTTTTACGGATATTTTTTGTAAGACAAACCAAAGCCCCCTTCTTACGGATTCTTATAAATTAAAATCCGTAAAACCATTATACAAAAGAGCTACTCTAAACCAAAATGTTTGCTTCTGTTGATCTCTAATTCACTCAAACAACTTATGAACGCGAAGATAAATGGAGAAAATTTTATTTTATACGCTCAATTAATTAATGATTTCTTTTATATATATATATATATAGGAAAACCGAAGGCCTATTTTACTTAGAAACTCGTTAATCTGTGAGGCTCCAAGTCTTCTGATGGTTTGTACCACAAGCTTGACAATAGAAAATTGATTCTGCCAGGCATTAACAGCTACTAAAAATACAGAAGCAAATAATTGCTTAATATATTCTCCCTCCATTTTATGAAAAGTCAGTTATTAAGTGACACTCTAATAATAAAAAATATTTAAGTGTAAAAATTATTACTCCATCCATTCTAAGTAAAAAGTTGACTATTTCATTTTGGGATATTTCATTTAAAAAGTCCACTTTTAAAATTAACGTATGCAAATGTCATTTTATTACGGGAAAACTATTTTTTATACCGACATACTATTTGGGGGAAACCAAAATAACTTTGTGTTTTCAATATTACAAATGTTGGCAGTACACTCAATTATGGGGAATAATGTCAAAAGTGTAAAAATAATTTAGATAAAATATTACCAATGTTGTTAAGTTTTCATCCAAATTCATTAACAGAGTGATGACATAATCTTTAAAGATTTCTTTAATAAAATTTCAAAGAAAAGGTATCCCCTTGTATTTATGCTTTCTAATCCTCCAAAATCTCCTCTTCTCCTTTGCAGAATTAACAACCGGACTTAGTTTCACCACCACATCTCCTTCACCAGTTCCGTTGCTTTGCTCCTCCCTTTTAAGCGTACATATTCGATGAGATCAACGATTCCCTCATAAACTCCTAACCCCATCCCGCAAACATTCTTCATAACGTCTCCCCTCCCACATTGCACCAAATTCAACAAAGCTGAAACAACATTTTCTTTAGTCCTATTACTTGATCCGATTGAGTAATCCAGCAAATTAAATAAACCAATACACCAATCCCCAAAACCTTTCGAAATGAATCCCTAACCTCCCCACACCTGGAATTTGTGCGATGACCGCTGTTGCATCCTCCACAACCCCAACTCTCCCATCATTCACCACCAACGAAAACAACACCGAAACAACACCCAACTCAATCATTGTAGCCCAGTTTAACTGATACAAAGAAATTCCAAACAGGGCCTGGAGTGCGTCCTTAATCGATCTTGGTTGTGAATAAGTGGTTCATATTATAATAGATTTAGCATATCTTCTATTATTTTTGTATATATCCAATCAATATTTGTTCAGATTTGTTGGGCAATATGTTAGCTAATTTGTAGCCTAACTATCTGCCCGTATCTTGTATATATCTTCCATTTTGTAATGAAAACACACACGGAATTGATTTCCTTCATGGTATCAGAGCAGCTTCTGATCTTTATCGAATCCTAACCACTCTTCTTCTTCTACCTTCTTCTTCTTCATCTCAATGGCTGAATCCCAGAAATTTCATCCTGCTCTCACCATCACCAACGTGAAGTCTCTTGTTCCCATCACGCTGGATAATGAGCACAGTTTGTATCATTTATGGGCTGCCCTATTCACCAATCTCGCTAGGGTTCACGATCTCTATGATCACTTGGTTCCACCAACAGAAGCGGCAGCCCAGAATGCCTATGCCAAGGCGAAATCCGATGATCTTGTATTGTGGAAACGCCTTGATGCCGCCGTTCTTCAATGGATTTACGGCATTATCTCATCTGACCTTCTTCATGCCATTCTCAAATGAGATGACACAGCCGAAGCGGCATGGAAACGTCTTGAAGCTTTATTTCAAGACAATAAGGCTTCCAGGGCTGCCCATCTCGAAGAAGACTTCACAAATGCCGTCTTCGAGGACCATAATTCCATTGACACCTACTGCAATTACCTTCAATCTCTTGTAGACAGACTTGGCGATGTCGATGCCCCGGTGTCAAACAGTAGGCTAGTTTTACGACTCACCGGTTCTCTGCCGGAGGCTTTTAGCGGTACCGTCGATTTTATCCAAAACCAAGAGCCGTTACCGTCATTTGAAAGTTGTCGCTCAAGATTGAAGATGGCGGAGCGTACAATTACAGCTCGTACAGCACGCGAATCTGGTAGCTCCGGGACCCGCAACGGCATCGCAATGGTGGTAGCATCAGCGATTTCTGATTCCTCCTCCACAGCTTCTCGAAGCAACAGCAATCAAAAGGGACGAAACAGCAACAAAACTAAAGGGAAAGGTAAGGGGAACAGACAGCAAGGTGGGGCTAGTAATGGACATTTTAATCAATCCAGCAACAGCAACAGTAGACATTCTAAGTCTCCACAGCAACAGTAGCCGACCCAGTCACAATGGTAGCCCACTTGGGGAGGATGGACAATTCCACCATGTCCATTTCCTGCTTATTCTTGGCAGCCAAGACCTACATACTCGACCCAAAGGCCTTTTGCTGGACCTGGTGTGCTTGGGCCCAAACCTCAAGCTTTCAATGGCATGGCTTCTTCTTCTGCTCCCTCCACTCCTAGCTACACGCCAACCGACATTGAAGCCGCTATGCACGCTCTTTCGTTCTCTCAACCCGACGGGAACTACTATATGGATACCGGTGCGACATCTCACATGACGGCGGATGCAGGTATTCTCTCCTCTTATTTCAATTCAAGCAATAAATATCATAACATTGTTGTTGGTAGTGGTCATTTAATTCCGGTTGTTGGTCACGGTTCCACTAATTTACCACCACCTCATCCTCCCTTTGTCCTTCAAAATGTTTTACATGCTCCCAAACTCATTAAAAATCTGATCTATGTTCGTAAATTCACCACTGATAATATGGTTTCTATTTCTTTTGACCCTTTTGGTTTTTCTGTTAATGACTTACAGACGGGGATCAGACTCATGCGGAGTGACAGTGTTGGGGATTTATATCCACTCTTCTCAAATTCTCAAGCCACTTCATTCAATCATTCAGCTTTTACTACTATGTCTCGTGATCTTTGGCACAATCGTTTAGGTCATCCTGGCGATGTTATAATCAATACTCTTCGTAGTAATAAGTTTATCAATTGTAATAAGGCTCGTAAAACATTTTGCTCTTCTTGTCCTCTTGGGAAACATGCTAAAACTCCTTTCTCTAATTCTTTGTCATATACTTTCTTGCCGTTTGATATTATCCATAGTGATCTTTGGACTTCCCCTGTTGCCAGCTATTCTGGACACCGTTACTATGTTCTCTTTCTTGATAACTACAACAAATTTTTGTGGACTTTTCCAATTGCAAGCAAATCTCAGGTTAAACAATTATTTATGTCCTTCCATGCTGTCGTCAAGACCCAATTTGAACGTAATATAAAAACCTTTCAATGTGACAATGGGACGGAATATGTTAATGGCACTCTTGAACAGTTCTTTAATCAACATGGCTTGCTTTATCGCCTTTCTTGTCCTCACACATCTCCTCAAAACGGAAAGGCCGAAAGGCATATTAAATCTTTAAATAATATCATCCACACCATTTTCTCTCATGCATCTATGCCACTCTCTTTTTGGCATCATGCTCTATCCATGGCCACATATCTCCTAAACATTCTCCCCTCAAAAGTATTGAATTACTTTTCCCCCGCCCAAATCCTATATCAAAGTGACCCTTCGTATTCGGATTTGCGTGTTTTTGGATGTCTATGTTTCCCTCTATTTCCCTCTACTTCTATTCATAAGTTGCAAGAACGTTCTACTCCTTGTGCTTATCTTGGTCCGACTCCAAATCATCGGGGCTCCAAATGCTATGACATGTCTAGTGGTAAGATCATAATTTGTCGCCATGTGCGTTTTGTTGAAAATGTATTCCCATTTTCTCAAATTCACAAAGCAACTCCTTCGGATTATGATTGTTTGAGTGATCAAATCAATCCTTCCCTACTGAACTCACTTCTTCACCCTCCACGGCATGCTCAGCCTGCTCTATTCCTCGACACAGGCCCCGGTCTCGCCGGGCCCAATCCAGGAGCCCTTCTCTACAGCTCATGATACTTCTCCTCTCCCTCCTCCAATGGACCAATCTTCCCTGCCGCCCATTCCAACCTCTACACCTACCTTGGCATCTCCTGCCTCAGCTAGCCCAGTCCACTCTTCAACCCAGACTTCTTCTTCTTTATCTCCCACCTCCGTCACGATCCGTGTGTCGCGCATGACAACTCGAGCAGCCAATGGTATCTATAAACCAAATCCAAAATACTTCTCCAATCTACATGTCTCCACCACTACAAATATTTCTCCTATACCGAAAAATCCCATTAGTGCGCTCCGTGATCAAAATTGGAAAAATGCAATGTTGGATGAATTTAATGCTTTAATTGACAATAAGACTTGGGAATTAGTGCCTCGGCCTCCTAATGTGAATGTCATACGGTCTATGTGGATTTTTCGTCATAAACATAAATCTGACGGATCTTTTGAGCGTTATAAAGCTCGTCTTGTAGGTGATGGAAAAACACAGCAGCAGGGTGTTGATTGTGACGAAACTTTTAGCCCCGTGGTTAAACCGGCCACCATTATAGCAGTTCTTAGCATTGCTCTTTCTAAATCTTGGCCCATTCATCAAATGGATGTCAAGAATGCTTTCTTGCATGGTCATCTCGATGAAACAGTTTATATGCATCAACCCATGGGTTTCCGTGACAAATGTTATCCAGATCATGTTTGTCTTTTAAAAAATCTTTGTATGGCTTAAAACAGGCTCCTCGAGCTTGGTACCAAAGATTTGCTAACTTTGTTGCTACCATTGGGTTCTCTCACAGTAAGTCAGATCACTCTTTATTCATCTACAAGCATGGTTCTGATGTTGCTTATTTACTGTTATATGTGGATGACATTATACTTACAACTTCTTCTGATCGTCTGCGGTAAGTATATTATGACTCTCTTGGCCTCTGAATTTGCAATGAAGGATCTGGGTCCTTTGAGTTTCTTCTTAGGTATTGCCGTCGCTCGTCATGCCCTTGGTCTTTTCTTATCTCAGACATAATATGCTGCAAAAATTATTGAACGTGCCGGCATGTCAAACTGCAGTTCATGTCCTACTCCCGTTGACACTAAGTCCAAACTCAGTGCCACCGCAGATACTCCTTATCCTGATCCAACTAAGTATCGGAGTCTTGCAGGTGCCCTTCAGTATCTTACATTCACTCGGCCAGACATCTCTTATACCGTTCAGCAGGTCTGCCTTCATATGCATGCTCCGACTAATGAGCATATGAGTGCTCTTAAGCGTATCATCCGCTATCTTCAGGGTACCCTTTCTTTTGGCCTACACTTGTACAAGTCCAATTTTGATCGTCTTATCTCCTATATAGATGCAGATTGAGGAGGTTGTCCAGAACCCGTCGTTCTACCTCTGGTTGTTGTGTTTTCCTCGGGGATAATCTGGTCTCTTGGTCTTCCAAACGGCAGCTTACTCTCTCCCGCAGTAGTGCCGAGGCTGAATACAAGGGTGTTGCCAATGTTGTTTCCGATTCCTGCTGGCTCAGGAACCTTCTTCTCGAATTGCATTGTCCTATTCAAAAGGCAACTCTGGTCTACTGTGACAATGTGAGTGCAATATACCTATCCGAAAATCCTGTTCAACATCAACGCACCAAACACATTGAGATGGACATTCATTTCGTTCGTGAGAAAGTGGCTCGTGGCGAAGTTCGTGTCCTTCATGTGCCGTCCCGTTACCAAATTGCTGATATTTTTACCAAAGGGCTTCCGCGCATTCTATTTAATGATTTCAGGGACAGTCTAAGCATTCGAGAACCTCCCGCTTCGACTGCGGGGGTGTGTTAGAATAGATTTAGCATATCTTCTATTATTTTTGTATATATCCAATCAATATTTGTTCAGATTTGTTGGGCAATCTGTTAGCTAATTTGTAGCCTAACTATCTGCCTGTATCTTGTATATATCTTCCATTTTGTAATGCAAACACACACGGAATTGATTTCCTTCAGTTCAGATAATATCAATTAGGGCATACACAATGTCCCGCTTGGAATCGATGATCGGCAGGTAATCATGATGGTGAGGAGGCTGAAGATGGTGGCAACAGTGGATTGAGCGATAGAGGGAGATGTAGGGTTACACAGTGCGTGGGAAAGTGCGTCCTAAAGGCCGTGGCATTCTCTTGGTTGATAGGCGACGGCGAGTATATGGTTTCGTCAAGGTAAGGAAAGAACGAGAATAGAGCACGAGGAACGACATGTGGAATTAGGTGCCTAGTTAATTATGTGAAGAAGGAAATGGGTCTACTTGTTAATTATGTGAAGGAGGAGAGGATTTTGAAGGATTAGAAAACATGATTACAAGGAAATACCTTATTCTTTGAAATATTATATAAGAAACCTTTAAATGTCCACATCATCACTTCGTTAACAAATTTTGATGAAAATTTAACGAAATTTGTGACATTTTGTCCAAATTATTTGTACACTTCTAACATTTTCTCATGAAACTGAGTATATTGGCAACATTTGTAATATTGAAAGCACGATGTTATTTTGGTTTCCTCCAAATAGTACGTTGGTATAAAAAGTTGTTTTTCTTTTTATTACTAATGAATTATTAAAAATGGTATTTTTTTAAAAAAATATTTAACTTTAGAACGAGGAATATATTTTTATTCGGGAACCGGGAGAGTATATCATACATGTAGCATAAAGTTAAAGGTTATACTCCCATGTTTTATCAAAATTCATGTTTGAAAAATCTAATTATTAAAGATATATAACTAACATTATAGTTAGTTATAATTCCAAAATGTTTGGCAAGAACCAATATTTTAATATTAAATGTAGAAGATAAAATTGAAATGTTACAAAGATAATAAAAATCATTTTTAAAGATAAAATTTTAAAATAAAACATTTTAAAATAATATGGATGGTTCTTTGTGGAACGAAGAGAGAGTAGATTACAAACATATTATTTAGAGTAAAAGATCTTAATAAAATACATATGCTATCTATATTATAAAACAATTAGATAATTAATTAGAGTTATTAACTATTAAGAGATTGAGATTAAATTATCTTTAAAAAATTTATGGTAGAGATTCACCCTCACATTTACATGTGGGGGTAATTATCCATTTTTAACGCCCTATTTTTTCTTTACTTATTATAAATCACCTCCTACAATAAATATTATGATCAGTCATCCACTTTTTCTCTCTTTTGTTTTATCTTCATATTATAAAGTCGTACCCTTTAATTAATCTTCTAAACAGTCACCCCTTATAAAACATCAATCTCTCAACTATCACTTAAAATAATATATCTCTTAATTATAATATTTTTTTAAATCATACTTTCTATTTAGGTATTATCAATCAATTAACGAAACAAGATATATTGGTATCGTGCTTATCTAATTTGTTTATAATGGAGGAAAGCATAAATAAGTGGTAACCGGTAAGTACCAGTATTTGTAAGTTAAAGTTGTGACCTGACAAGTCAAAAGAGAAGAGAGTACAGTACTGTGTTTTCATTGTTTGTGTGTGAATCAGTGTGTGTTGTACGGATGCAACTGTTGAATGATATCATTAAAATCAAATAAATAGATTAGGTGGACTTTTACTTTCAAACCCCAATTTTTCTGTTGTTGATTATTCGTCGATATATATAGAAAAACTGCCTCGTTTATAGACTGCTTAAATTTTGGAATAAATTTTGACAAATGGCGTATTTTGTTCTGTGTCACTATTGGCCGGCTCACATATGGGCCCTCAACCCTAATGTAATTCAATTTGCATGGGGTCTTCTGATCACTCTTCTTAAAAGTCTTAGCCGACAAATTCCAATGTATTGCGTATTTGCGTGTCTCATCAATTTCAATCATACATAATTACGACAACAATAACATACTGACTTAATGGATCTCGAATTTTCGATAATGTTGAATTATTAAATTTATAACTACTCAATTTATTCATAAATTATTGTTTTATTTGATATATAGATAGATTAAAAAATGAAAATGATATTCAAAGATTAAGCCTTGAATTTGGAAAAGTTGTTTTGGACAAAGACAAGTTTACCCTTCTTCAAAGCTTAGTTGTAAGAAAAGTTGTAGAAATAGTTGTAAGGCTAGCAATGTTGTAAAAAAATTAAATGATAATGCAACAAAAATTAGTCTCGGGTCAATCAATACAAATTGTATGATATCATATACAGGTATGTCGGATCCCCAATTTTAAGGGCCCCAAATTTATAAAAATTACATTATATATTGTAAATATAATTTACTGTTAAAATTATTTCAAAGTAGTTTGTTGTAATAATGGTTAAGGCTCATGCCTACCTTGATGAAGGTCACATGTTAGAAAGGGAAGTGGTTTTAGCTTTTTATTAATTGAAAGTGTATAGATCCCTAAATTATTGTCTGGTTGACATGTTAAGAAAAACAATTGACTTGATTATTTATATTGGTTTAATGTGTAGTTTCCTTTAAAGCCCATGTGTATGTGGTCCATAATTAAAGTAAGGTGAAAAGTCAAAAATGTAAGTTTTAAAGTGGACAATTAATAATTTAGGGACGGAGGGAGTAATATATACACAATTATAATATATTTAGTTGTCTCAATGGTTAAGTTTTTATTTTGTTGGTTGTGTGGTCATGGTTCTATACTTCTACTCTTATCTATGTTAAATAATAATAATAATAATAATAATAATAATAATAATAATAATAATAATAATATCAATAAAGGGCCCTGGGCCTCTCAATGAGTAATCTTTATATGCTAGATTGGATTTTGAAAAACATGTCAAGTGAAGAACACTTTAGAAGAAGGAATTCAAGACAAAATTTCACAAAACCCCTTTGGTGTAGAGTAAGTCTTATGTTATGAAATAACAATTTGACATAGTTTCAATATGTGTATGTAAACGTACTTTTTAGGTGTGATGTTGGGAGGGGATCGGGTGAGCATATTTTTCTGTGAATCTGTTCGGGTAGCCGACATATGTGATCGGGTGGGCATCACCCTGTCCGGTCATGTGTGATGTGCTCGTATCCCCTAGTCCATTATTTTCGGACACGACCCCTTGACCCCCTGATCGCGGAAGCGAGTCATCTCCGACCAGGATGGAATTGAATGTGAATAGGTTAGGAGGAATGAGTTCGTCTTCTGATAGAGACCTCTCATCTTCTACTCGATGTTAAGCTTGTGATCTACACGTGAGGTCTCACGTGTCTTGCTCATGACCGACTTTGGGTCGGGCACAACAAATGACTTAATTATTAATATTAGTATAATATGTTTAAAATAGAAAGAAAAAGTAAGAGTAAAATGATTATAATGTTTTTCTTAAAAAACTATAAACAAACAATTTTTCTTAAAATAATAATAATAATAAAAGTACTTCCTCCGTCTCAAAATTATTGTCTTGGTTTCTTTTTTCATCCGTATCAAAATAATTGTATTGTTTGAAAGTTTTTTTTAGAGCATCACTTTTATCACTTTATCTTTACTTTTTCTTCTTTCTTTAGTTTTCGGTCACATATTCATGTGTTTTAAAGGAAACCACACACTATTCCAATATTAATAATCAAGTCAATTATTTTTTTCTTAATTCGTGTGCTGATTTAAACACGATAATAATTTTAGAATGATGGGAGTGGATAATAATTTAAAGAAGGAAGGGACTATATGGTAGGTAGTACTAGTGTTTCTTAGGAAATTAATCAAATTATTCATTCCTTAATTTAATCAAAATAAAAAGTCTTCCGTTTGGTAGGGGGTCTAGCTACATACGTCGAACTACCACTAGACACTAACTAGGATTGGTTTTAAGATTGGGCTAATGATCAGTTTGAGCCATATATGATGATGATAATGTTAATTTGAAAATAGCTAATTATTTATGTAGTCTAGAAGCATTATCATCCGATGCAGATTGCTTGCGTTACCTGTATTAATTGTTTGCTTATCATATTATAAGAAAGAAGCTACTGAATAAATAAATAATTCATTCCGTTTTTAAATAATCGTCATATATAAATTAAAAATTAATTTATTTAATTATAAATATTAGTTTAGTTGTGACACAATGACCGAAAAATTTTCAGCAACAGTTGGTGGTGTAACACATGCTATCCTTCGGAAAATATATGTTTGTTCATAAAAAAAATAAAAAAATGGCTAGATGCCGATCCACGGTCCGTGGCGTATTAACATGATTTACGTTGTCTTCAAAGAAAGAATAAGTGATGAGCGTACATCTGAACGAGATGTATCACTCACACACATGACAATTATTGTGAGTTGCTACCCGTTAGGTAGGAGTGATAAAATGAGTGTTATGGATAAATGGGTGTTAGGTTATTATTCATAACACTCATTTTACCACCCATACTGCTAGGTATCAGAGCATGGCCGGCCCTTCCATAAGCCAAGTGAGGCCATGACCTTGGGCCCCCAAAAAATCTCATATTTTTTAGGCCCCCAAATCTCAAAAAACCCTACCTATTATTCCCTCCGTTTTTAAAATGTTGTCTAGGTTCACTCGACACACCATTTAAGAAAAACAAATTGACTGGATTATAAATATTGGTGAAATGTGTGTTTTCCTTTAATTCCCTTGAGTATGTGGTCATAATTTAAGTAGATAGAAAAAATAAGGATAAAGTGGTAAAAATGTTTTATTAAAAAGAAAGTTTTGAAATATGACAATTATTGAAGAACAGACGAAAAAAAAAGTATATAATAATTTGAAAACGAAGGGAGTATTTTTAAAAAATACCTCTAGTTTAACACTAACAGATCGGCAGAGTGAGACAGAGAAGGACAGAGATAGCCTACACAGGCTTGACTCTTTCTAGTTTCTATAATTTGAAGAAAAAACACAAAAGTAAGATTTCTACTACGGTCCTTTCTATTTTCTCCAAAAAAAAAATTTTTATGTTTTTTTTACTTTATGAGTTATTGGTATTTTGATAATATAATTGAAAATTTTGAGTTTTTAAGTATGTGAATGAGTGACTTGTCGGTAATTGGTGATATTCTAATTGAAATTTGATTATTTGAACATATACTATAATTCTAAAATAGAGAGATTGAGATTAATCGTTAATTTATTTTAATGGAAAAATTGTACATACACTATAATTATATACGAAAATAGAGAAATTATACATGGAAAAATTGTTTGTATTTTTTAGTGTTAATGAAATTTGAATTCTTTTTGTTAGTTATTCATAAGCTTTGATCTCAATTATTGTAAGTAGACAGAATGTCATCACGAAAGTATCTCAAGAATGCTTGAATGAGCTAGATATGATATCTATTGAGAAGAATAGAGTTGAAAAAATTGATTATTATACTTTGATTAATGATTTTATTCTAAATGTGCTATAAGAGTGACATTTAAGTCGTATTTTGTAAATATTTTGTATTTTATATCCATGACTCTGTGATGAAGTGTTTTTTATTATCTTTTATATTTGTTTCTTTAATTTTTCAAAAAGAAAAAAATTATGCTACAAAAGAAGGCCCCATTTCACATAATTGGCCTTAAGCCCCCAATGTCAAACGGCAACCGTGTATCAGAGTTTACGATCGTAGTATCTACTGGGTTTTTGCATATTTAAGGAGGTAACAAACACATTAATGATGCTCATAGGTGTGCAAGTGTGAGCTATTGCCTATTGGAATACTCACCTACTGTTTGAGTGTTTCCCATGAAGCATACACTAATTCATGCCTCATATATATATATATATATATATATACATGTTCGCAGAAATTAGAGGGGAAAACACAAGCATATCCTAGCTACTCCATTCGTAAACAATGGGGCGATTTTAATTTTATTTTTTTTCTGCATTATTTATTATATATTTCCTCCGTTCTTGGCAAAGAGTCCACTATATCATTTTTGAACATTTAGCTTAAAGAGTTTACTTTCTAAAATTAAGACATAACATATTCATTTTATTACTAATGAACTACTAAAAGTGTCATTTTTTTAAAAAAGTTTGACTTTCAAACGAAGATTTTTTTACCCAGGACGGAGGGAGTATATGTTCAAAAAATAACATTAAATTTCTACTTGGAGATGCCAACATGTCATCTATGATGTTGTCGTGGGTTAAGTTAGCACCATGGGATCGAGTTGACGTAAACTAGGAGAGCTCGCCTCTTATCAGAGGGGAATGGATGTGTGGTAAGCAATAAGTCACAGTTGGTTGCCCGATACGATGGTCGTCACCCAGAAACTATGATGTAGAACAAGTGATCGAGACATATTTAAGCAAAACGCTAGGGAAGAGTTCGAAGTTAAGGGGGGCCAGCGGCAATTTCTGAAAGTTGGATCGGTGGGGTGCTTCGCAGTTTTTTCGTTAGTTTCCGTTAGGCATTAGTAGAAATCACTTAATGGTCGGCAGATCTTTAACGAGCGTAACTTTTGCGTCCGGATGAATTACGGGGCCCACCGCATATCGAATCGAAGCTCTCGACGAGATCTACAAGACTCAGCGGGACATTATTTTGAAGCCCAAAAAACGCTGTTTAGATACTATTTTGGCCCTCGGAAGTTTTATGGTTTTTTCCGTCTTTTTTTATTTAATCTTTTCCTTTTAGGGTTTGGATTGTTATGAGATATAAATAACCCCTTAAACATTATTTCGGCAGCTTTGAATAAAAATGTGAATTTTCTTTCGTTTTCTTGCTTGTGCTTGAAACCCTAAAGCCGTCATAGGTTTTGTTAAAAAATTTCTCGTGAAAAGAGTTTTTTATTGTTATTTCCGCTGCGTCAAACCAGGGAATGTTCCCAAAGGTCGGAACCGCAAAAGGATGTCCACACTAACAATTCAATATATCGCCATTAATGAAAATTTGATAATCGCCAAAGCCACACCGCCATGTCCTAGTCAATCATCATTAATGTTATTTTTTTTTTTCTGACATAGGCCGGGAAAGTTTCGTCAAATAAACGTTTCATCACCATTAATGTTGACAGAGTTGGACCCAAACCTGATCTCCTACAATTTTCACTATATAAGGCCCTTATTTCCGTCCAAGCAAGGTTAGATTCTCCCTAGACTCCCAAAACCCTTGAACATGTCCTCTCCCTATAATTCACTTGTGTCTTGCTATTGTTTTTTATTTTTCACCACGAGCGAAAGTTTAAGGACCATTTTGATTCACACTTATTATCTTACCAGAGGGCAGGGCCGGCCCTGGGGTATGTCTGGAGGGGCAATGGCCATGGGCCCCCAATTTAGGGGGCCCCAAATTTGTAAAAATTACCATATACATTCTATATATAATTTATTGTTAACAAGTAGCGTGTTGCTGTATTGGTAGAGGGTTGCACCTAAGATGTTAAGGTCACAGGTTCGAAACTTGGGAAGGGTTTTTTAACTTTTAATTAATTGGCCAGGCGGCCCAGCCTATGAAGTGTATAATATATAATGTATGCATAATTGAAATGTATTTAGTTGTCCGATAGTTAGGTTTTATTTTGTTGGTTGTGTGGTCGGAGTTACTTCTTCTTATATTAAAAAAAATCAATATTTTAATTTTTTTTAGGCTCAGAATGTTCGAGTCGAGCAGAAGGTTATTAGTTGAGTCAACCCTCAACTATCGTACAATGTTGTTAGTGATTTCAAGAGCACTGTGTCATTGGGGTTCATTGAATTCACCAAGTTTGCCTTCAAAACAACCAAGTATGATATTCAAACAAGATCATCGTGCCACTTACCACCTGTCCACCCACGTGGACCCTTGACATGACCGAGCTTGTTTTTTTGGTGCACGTATCAAGAATACATTAGTACTTAGAGCATCCCCAATGTATAAATTCTTATACAACTTCTTATCTGATTTTTTAGATATCATTTTTATCTTCTTATTTAAGAATATATCTTCATTATAATATTCTGCTTCACAATATTAAATTTAACCAAAACCATTCCACCCTCCCCACCCCCACTCACATGCCCTGACACCTTTAAATTTTGCAGCAAAAATCAGGTTCTTATATTAGAACCTCTCCTTCTCTCTCTCTCTCTCTCCTCTCTCTCAGGTGTGCATGGCCAAGAAACCCAAATTTTAAGAACCAAACCAACAACACGTTGGTGATGCTCTTAGATCAAGAGAATTACATTCGATGCTCGTGAACAAATAATGAAGTGTCATAACAACAACACAAATGGTAGCAAAACAAACATAATCGGAATTTCGCAAGCTATTATTTCCCAAACAAACATCATGACTAGATAAAGGGCAAGGAAAACAAGGTAAAGCTATACCCACACGCCACCCTAGAAAATGTGAGCTAGCACTTCTCCTAACATTATTATTATCCATATATAATTAAAAATTAATTAAATCTATAATTAACTATCATCACTTCTATTCATATAATCTTTTTTTTTAGTATGATATTAGCTTTCACGTCACAAAAGATTTCACAAGACAAACGCCAAGATTGTATATCGAGGATATCGCAGTAACCATCAAACTCATTTATTGTCTATTTCTTGGCTTATATGTGTATATATAATGTGAAAAGACAACCTATAATACTCCATCTCGCATCCGTTAGATATATCGTCACCCAATACTATTAGGTACCAACAATATCATTTGATGCTACAAAAATAGTCTTGAGCCGTCAAATACGATTCGTATGATATCTGAGCTTGAGTTTAGGTTGGATCTTTAACCTGTTGAATACAAAGAAAGCACCTTAGTAGGAATATGCAAGACAAAGCCGACGGTGTCTACGATTTCAATTGAAAAAAAAAAAGAATACAAAATAAGGCTCCACAAAATCCACTCTTTGTGAGAATAAGTGTCAAGTCATTAAATAACAATTTTGACAAAGTTTCGGTGTGTGTATATGAGTGTACCATGTTTAAGGTTGAGGGAGGGGTATATATAGCCCTCATGGAGCCAAATCTGGGTGGATTGATAATGGTAGTGGAGAGATTGTAGGGATTGGTGACTATCAATCCAGGTTGATTGCGTAATTGCCAGAGTAATTGTTTGGATCTCGGACAAGCATGCTCTTCTGTGAATCTGCAAGGGTAGCTAGTATATATGGTCGGGTGGTCGTGTCCTTCTGTCCATTATTTTCTGGGCATGGCCCCTGGTCGAGGAGGCATAGTCTCCAACCAGGATAAAATGTGAATGGGCTAGGAAGGGTGAGTCTGTCCTCTGCTTAGGATTCGATCGCAGCTTGCTGTACCTTTCCTCTTTTGCTCGGTTTTGAGCTCGTGATTTGCACACGTGTTTTCCTCGTGACCGACTTTGAGCCGAGTACATCACCATTCATGAACATTTCATTGAGTTTATGGTGTGTTATTGATCCAAAAGCTTAGTGAACCAGTGCATGCATCATGCATAGCGTACCAGTAAGAAGGAAAACTTCTGGAATAACAAGATTAAACCAGTAAGATAGCATAACATTAATGGCACAAGAAATATAAACTCAATAATAATCAGTAGCAAGCATCACAAAAATACTGTAAAAGATATGTAATCAAGTTGATAATTTGTATGCGACATTATTGACGTGCCCGAAAATCGCGCCCCATGTCAGTTTCACATAAAGAAACAATAATGCCCGAAATCGTGGCCCATGTCAGCAATTGTTTCGCGTATATAAAAATACGTAACAATTACGTAAATTACTAATAGTAGTGATAACACAATTAATCAATTCTTGCATTATGTGATTCTTCAATCTTCGTGTACTCAATAAAAGTTGGATTTTGCTGTTAAGTGCTTTATTATGTTAAGTTTCCATTAATAGAAACTGGTTGCATTGAAAATCATGTTAGAATAATCTCTCCGTTCCATATAAAGAGTCACATTTGAAAAATCAAACTAATAAGGATTATATTAATATTATTAGAGTTTGTTATAATTACAAAAATACTTTAAGTACAATTAATATATTTATGTCACAAGTGAAAGGTAAAGATGAAAAATTACATAAATTATAAATATATTTTTTGAAAGTGAATTTTTTAGGTAAAATATCTCAAAATCATATAGCAAACTTTTTGTTTAGAACGAAAGAAATAATTTTTTTAATCAGGAAATGTAACATGAAACATAAAAGTATTAGAGTAGGTTTACTGTGGAACCGTCTTACAGATCTTAATCCGTAAGATGAAATTCTACTCAATCGCAGTTTTGTTCACACAAAAGATACTTATAAAACGATTTTTTCTAAGTTTTTGACAAAGTTTCTTGATAACTAGGCTTCAATGTTGGCGTAATTAATGCCATTCTTTAGTGGGTTAAAATTGTTTCCTATTTGGTTATATATACTTTAATATGGTTAGTGAAAGCATTGCTTCACTAGATTATCTTTACAAAAGATATAGTGACTGCATTTTAATTGGCTCTTTATGCGAAGCTAGTTGCTATTTCTTCTGTTCCAAATAAAATGTCATCTTTTGACATTTTAAAATCAAATTACTTTTTTGAAAAATTAAAACTTGATGTGTATTCTTTCAAAACCTTCTGAATGGGTTTTTTTTTAATAGTTTTATAAGAAATATATAAATAAAAGAGGAATATTTCTATTCATGGGCGGTGTAAAATCATTTTTATATAAGAGACCATTAGATCATGACACATGCAAACGCGATCTTTGTGTTGATTTTTTAAGATTTAGGTTGGTTACGTGTCGTGTTCCAAAGGCCGTTTATGTAAAAAAAATACACTACCGGTAAATAAAAATTCAATTCTAAAAAAAAATATGTAAACATCAATCCGAAAACTCGTGAAATTGACATTGAAGAGGAACGGATGGAATAGTATTAAATAAAAAGAAGTTACTTTCTTCTCACGCTTAGAGTATTCTATATATTTATAAACAATAAATAGACAAGAATTAATATGCTATATATAAATAACATTAAAATGTCCACAATGATATCGATGGGGGTGTGCGATGGAGATCAACATCTATAAAAGGAAACTAACCAGACAGATTTTCTTAGTACGACTCGTTTGGTTTGATTTCATTTAAGTTTCCATGATATTGAATATCGAAAAAGTAATGGAAAAATTGATTACTGTTATGAAAAGTCAATCCTAGCTTACAGGCATAGGATTAGGTAGTGTATATAGCATAGCTAGGAATAGTTAATGCTGCAGGTGGTTTTTCTTCGTTTGTGTGCTGCTGCTCGGTTATAAATACCGAGCAGCCTGTTGTTCATTTGAGTACTGATTCACACTGAATATACTCTGAGTAAATCTCTCTCTCTCTCTCTTTCTCTCATACACTTATTGTTCTACTTTGTGGTTATTTTATAACACGTTATCAACACGATTGTTCTACTATTAACAATCCCAATCGGTAAAATTTTCTACCGATATATTCTTTATTTTATGTTACTGTCTTACATTAATATATATCGTATATCACCATTATTAAGAAAAGGTTGGCTAAGCCACCGTCGATAATAAATGGTGAGACGACGAAATAATAATTTATTATTTAACGCATAATATATATGTTCGTTGATGCTTGTGCGGAAATAACCTCAAGCTATAAACTGAATATTTATATATATACATATATTTCAATTCTATATATGAATAACTTTGTATAGATATATATTTATTACTGACTTACAAACACTCACAGAAAAGCTTGCTGAGTAGCTTGGCGCAAATATATATGTATGCTATATAATTGCTGTATAAAGTTGACTGAAAAAATATTCATGCGGAGTTATTTTATTTATTGCTCCTAATAAGTTTTATATTTATTCATAATATAAATGCAATTATATTAAATCCGAATTTTTACATTTTTACCCCTAACGGCTAGTTAACGACTAGTTGCTGATTTTTATCTATCTCCTCCAACGGTAATAAACGGCTAGTTAACGGCCATAAAACGGTCATTTTTTACTCCATAAATACACCAACATCTCAATTCTTAACTCACATTTTTACTACATACTTACAAACCCTCAACAACATATCAACTTCTACAATATGTTTAGCCCAATATTGGTAATTATTATCATACTTGTTATTGCGTGCACCGTAATGGTTTTTGTTGCTGAATAGTGAATACCCTCCGAACGATTTTTATATTTTTGTTTATTTTCTCAGTATCATGTATTTTCTGTTAGCAGTAGCAATAGCTTTTGACTCTTACTTCACCATGTAATAATTATTATGTCTTAAATAAATTTTCGTATTAGAATTTTATTAATATATATGTTTCTTCTTTTTAGTCCATCAAAATGTCAAATCTCGTCAAACTTGAATTTGAAGCGCTAGACATTCTTGGAAAAAACTATCGTCATGGATACTAGGCACTTGAAATCCACCTAGATGCTAAAGGTCTCGGTGATGCAATAAACGAATCAAAAGAAACATCGACCCAAGACAAAGCAAAGGCTATGATCTTCCTTCGCCACCATCTCCACGAGGATCTAAAATCAGAATACCTCACTATCAAAGATCCTGCAGATCTTTGGAAATCACTAAAGGAACGATATGATCATCAGAAAACAGTGATTCTCCCAAAGGCTCGTTATGATTGGCTAACACTCGTTTTGATTTTAAATCGTTAGCGAATATAATTCACCATGTTTCGCATTCGTTGAAATTATGTGGTGAAAATATCGTTGAATATGATATCTTTGGAAAAACATTCACCACATTTCATGCCTCAAATGTGATCCTACAACAACAATATCGTGAAAGAGGATTCACAAGATATTCGAGGCGATTGCATGTCTTCTTTTGGCCCAACAAAATAACAAGGCTGGCGATGAAAAATCACGAGACTCGTCCCAGGCTCGCCCGTACCAGTAAGCATAGCGTCGGTGATCATGACCATGGGCGTACCATAGGTCCATTTCGGGGCGTGGCCGAGGCTATAATCGTGGCCGGGTCCGTGGTCGGGGCGTGGTCGGGAAGGGGAAGAGGTTTCGAAGTTTCGGACCCAAGATTGATAGGGAGGAAAACGTGGTAAGAACCATAATGGTACTCATAAAGAGAATGATGAAAACATTTGTTACCAATGTGGTATGAAAGGCCATTGGTCACGTCGTGCCATACTGTGAGACATCGGTTGAGCTTTATCGAAATCACGGAAACAGAAATAACATCGAGACAAATTTCATGATAAGTGATTATGAAGATCCTATCTTTGACCTTGATGATGTTGCCAATGTGGATGTTGATATGAGTGATGGACTCAACTGCCAAGAAAATAAATCTTCATAGATATTTCTCGTTTGTGCGAACAATAAACTATTTGCTTGCATTTTAGTACTATGTGTAATGGTCCTCAATGGGAATGAAGCTATGGTCCGAAATAGGAATGAAGCTATGGTCTGAAATATGTGTCAAACATTTATGTTTAGGCACAACACTAAAATAATGTATGATATTATCTATTTATATATTTTCGTGTTTAATATCCTTATAATGTTTACTTATCTTATTCTTTTCTCTATCTTATATTAAAATAGATTATAATCATGTGCGAATCAATATCCAAGAAGGTGATTTATGCCTTGCGGACAGCGCTACTACACATACTATACTTAAGGATAAGAAATATTTTTCTTATCTGAAGATTGACGAGGCAAACGTCAATACTATATCTGGTAGTGCAAAAATAATTAAGGGATCTGGAAAAGCAATTTTTCTGATGCATGGAGGCACGAAAATCATAGTAAGTAATGCACTATTCTCTCCTAAATCTCAAAGAAACTTGTTAAGTTTCAAAGACATTAAATGCGAATGGATATCATATTGAAACCACGAACAAAGAGAATAGTGAATATCTTTACATTACTTCAAACACTTCGGAAGTAAGTGTGTATTGGAAAAGTTATGCGCTATCATCCGGATTGTATTATACAAATATAAGAGTATTTGAATCATATATTACCGTAACCCCGAAGTTTATGGAAACATTTAAAGCCTGGCATGAACGGTTGGGACACCCCGGCTCAATAATGATGCGGAGAATTATTACGAATTCTAGTGGACATCCATTGAAAAACCAGAAGATTTTTCAACCCAATGAACTCTCTTGTGATGCTTGTTCTCAAGGAAAGTTGATAGTTAGACCATCACCAACCAAAGTTGGAAATGAATCACCAACCTTTTGGAGCGGATCGAGGTGATATATGTGGACCTATCCATCCACAAAGTGGACCATTCCAATACTTCATGGTATTAATCGATGCTTCTAGCAAATGGTCACACGTATGCCTATTATCAACTTCAATACGGCATTTGCCAAATTCCTTGCACAAATAATCAAATTGAGAGCACAATTCCCGATTACATGATTAAGAAGGTTAGACTTGATAATCTTTGGTGAATTTACATCTCAAGCATTCAATGATTATTGTATGGCAATAGGAATTGATGTTGAACATCCAGTAGCTCATGTTCATACACAAGACGGTTTGGCTGAATCGTTTATCAAATGTATTCAACTCATCGCCAGACCATTGATAATGAGAACAAAGCTCCCTACTTCCGTATGGGGTCACGTCGTTTTACACGCCGCTGCGCTAATTCACCTTAGACCAAGTGCATATCATAAATACTCCCCATTTCAGCTAGCATTCGGTCAAGAACCAAATCTATCTCATCTAAGAATTTTTGGTTGTGCGGTATATGTACCCATTGCTCCACCACAACGCACAAAGATGGGACCACAACGAAGATTGGGAATATACGTTGGGTATGAATCCCTTTCGATAATCAAGTATCTTGAACCAAAGACAGGTGACATCTTTACGACGTTTTGCGGATTGTCATTTTAATGAAGACAAGTTTCCACCTTTAGGTGAAGAGGGAAACAAGTGGGAAGAGAGATCAAATGGTGCACATCATCATTATTGCACCTTGACCCTCCCACAAAGCAACGTGAGCTGGAAGTCGAAAGATCGTACACTTACGTAATATAGCAAATCAATTGCCGGATGCATTTATAGATACAAAGAGAGTGACAAGGTCACATATAGGCTTTGTTAATGCTCTGCTCGAATTGAAATTCCAAAAGGGCTAAGGGCTACCAAATGAGAATATGACAAATGAATCTAAGACACGCCTGAAGCGTGGATGACCCATTGGTTCAAAGGATAAAAATCCTCGGAAAAAGAAGATGATTGAAAAACCCCAAGCAGTGAGCGTGTTCCAAAAGAATCACATGATCATGCAAGTCCAAAGAGCCTGCAGTAATGAAAACCATGAGATTTCCATTAATTACATGTTTAATGGAAAAATATGGAACCGAGATGAAATGGAGAATATCGATGATATATTCTCTTATTCGGTATCACAAGAAATTAATGGCGGGGCGATGATCCCGAACCAACATCGATATCGAATGTCAAAAGAGACATGGTGGTAAAATGGAAAGATGCCATGAAGGTGAATTCGATTCATTTAAAAAAGAAAGGTATTTAGGCGAAAGGTATTTAGGCCTATCGTTGTCACACTGACCCGTTGGGTACAAATGGGTTTTTATTCGAAAGCGAAATGAGAAAAATGAGATTATGAGATACAAAGCTCGCCTTGTTGCACAAGGTTTTTCCCAAAGGCACAGGATCGATTATGAAGAAACATATTCTCTGTTATGGATGATATTACGTTCGGATATCTAATCAACTTATCGGTTATCGCGAAACCTAAAGATGCATCTCATGGATGTTATAACGACCTATTTATATGGATCATTGGATCTTGACCGATATATATATGAGAATTCTCGATGGAATCAAGGTGCTGAAGCACCGAGCTCAAAGCCCAAAGAATTATGTGCAATTAAACTACAACGATCACTGTACGGATTAAAGCAATCTGGACGTATGTGGTATAGTTGCTTAAGTGAGCATTTGTTAAAAGATGGGTATGTGAGTGATCAATTATGTCTGTGTGTCTTTATCAAGAAATCGACAGTTGGATTTGCAATTGTTGCTGTCTATGTAGATGATCTGAATATCATTGGAACTCCCAAGGAAATTCAAGAAGCAGTCAAATACCTAAAGGGAGAATTTGAAATGAAAGATCTTGGACAAACCAAATACTGTCTTGGTTTACAAATAGAGCACTTGTATAATGGAATATTGGTGCATCAATCAAATTATACAAAAAGGGTCCTGAAGCGCTTTAATATGGACAAGGCAAATCCTCTCACTAGCCCCATGGTTAATCGATCACTGAATGTTGAAAAAGATTCATTTCGTCCCTGTGAAGAGAATGAAGAGATACTTGGTCCTGAAGTACCATACTTAAGTGCTATTGGAGCTCTTATGTATCTTGCAAATTGTACTAGACCAGATATATCATTTGCTACAAACCTATTGGCAAGATATAGCTCATCTCCATCACGGAGACACTGGAATGGGATCAAACACATATTTCATTATCTTCAAGGAACAATCGATTTGAGATTATTTTATCCCAAAGGATCAAAGGATGAAATAATTGGTTTTGCAGATGCGGGTTATTTGTCTGATCCTCATAAAGCCAGATCACAGACCGGCTATGTCTTCATGGTGGGTGGTACTGCAATTTCCTAGCGCTCTCAAAAGCAAACACTAGTTGCTACATCGTCAAATCATGCTGAGATGATCGCACTTCATGAAGCCAGTCGAGAATGTGTTTGGCTTCGATCTATGACTCAACATATTCAAAATGCCAGTGGACTACCTGTTAACAAAGACCCGACAGTATTATTTGAAGACAATGCCGCATGTGTCGCCCAAAGTAAAGAGGGATACATCAAAAGTGACAGGTCCAAACATATCCCCCCGAAGCTCTTTTTATACACTCAAGAACTTGAAAAGAAGAAAGAGGTCAGCATCCAATATGTTCGATCATGTGATAATGCTGCAGATTTATTTACGAAGGCACTCCCCACTACAACCTTCAGAAAGCATGTTCACAATATTGAGATGCGAAATCTACGAGATTTACAAAAGTGATTTCTCTCGACCCTTGTCAGTTTAAGGGGGAGCATATATGGCTGTACTCCTTTTCCCTTTATCATGGTTTTTTCCCACTGGGTTTTCCATGAAAAGGTTTTTAACGAGACAGCCCATGCACACATTTCAGATTTAAGTTGTGTACTCTTTTCCTTATGTCCGATTTTTTTTCCCTACTGGCTTTTTCGACTTAAAGGTTTTTAACGAGACATACTTATTCAAATTACAATGCTATATTCAAAGGGGAGTGTTATGAAAAATCAATCCTAGCTTACAGGCATAGGATTAGGTAGTGTATATAGCATAGCTAGGAATAGTTAATGCTGTAGACGGTTTTTCTCCTTTGTGTCTTCTTTAAATACCGAGTTGATTCATTTGACCGAATATAAATCTCTCTCTCTCTTTCTCTCATACACTTATTGTTCTACTTTGTGGTTATTTTATAACAATAACCAAGCTTTTGGATTTCGCCTATATATTTGTAGTAGATGAAGTTGGAAGTCAAATACTACAAAAAAAAAAATAAAATTTGATGGATTAATTGCAGCATTGATCCCTTGACTTTAAACTATTCTCACCATTAGTCCCTTAACATTCTTTTTTGTAAAAAGTGGGTCCTAAGAATATGAAATTTTCACAACCGTAATACTTTTGATTGATGTCGTTAGAAAAATACAGTGCCTCCCAATGCATTTCGTAAGGGCCAAAATAAAATTTTCTCAAACCTAACATATTTCAAAATTTGCAATCGAGTCCCTAGAGTTGAAAAAATTACCATAAGCCTTCTTCCCTAAATATTTTGGGAAACTCACCAGATTTTTCAACCCATTGATATCTTAGCATCCAAATGTAAACCCTATTGCGATTTTAGAACAGCCTTCAGAATTTATCTTTTTGACTCATCATTGAAACCCTTCACATTCCAAGAAATAAAACGTAAATCCATACTTGGACAATTTTTTATCCTTCTCCCGAGATCTTCCTCCCCTCATATCTGATCAAAATTGAGGCTACAGCTCAGATTCTTGAGCTCTCTACTTCATTTCACGATGTTCCTCTTTGTTTTACCTTTGTTTTGTCCCATCAATTTTTTCCCTTTCTCGATTTCCAGAAGTAACTCCAAAATTCTATCTTTGAACACAGTGCAAGAGACCCCTATAAACCTTTACTCTCATGCTAACCCAAATAGATAGGTCTTCCTTTTCCCCTAAACGTAACACTGGCCTTGGAGTGTCGCAATCCTCCAATCTAATCATCGTTATGGGTGAGTAATCCAACACCTTCTCTTCAACAGCTTCTAATGCCAAAATTTGTCACTGCTTCTGGAAGGATCACTTGGATTCTCTAGAAAACCCCTAAAGTAAAAACCTCCCGACCCCTCCTAGACCTTGGACTCGCTAGCTTCGTTTTCGGCACGATACACCCTCCCTGGTATCTTGATAGCTTCCTCCGCTGTCCATATTATCACTAGGTTCGACCCCTCTCGTTGTATCACAATCCGTGTTTCTGCCTTGAGACCCAGGGGTGTCGTTGACCCTAGATCGAGCTCAACTAGCTCACTGGGGAGCTCAGATATGTATATGTCGCGTTAATCAACTGGCGCCGATAGTCGGATGAAGAAGCTTGCATATGTCTTTGTCATCTAGCTCTTGGGTTATGGTTTTCATTTGGATTAGAGGTGTTAAAAAGTTCAGAAACCGTAGGGTCGACCCTATTAACCAAAAACATGAAAGGATTAACGGGTCGACCCTATAGGGCCGCGGGCAAACTGGATTGGGCTGGCGGGTTCTAAGGTTGGCTCGCGGGTTGGAAGCTTTTGACTAAAATGAGGGTTCAAAATGTTAGAATTGAGATTCAAACCCACAACCTCTCAAAAGGATAGAAACTTATGGTTGACCTCTTACACCATTCAACCATCCTAACTTGTTTGTTTTAAATTCAAATGTGTAATATATATTATCATTTCATTTTGTAAACCAATGTCTATCCCATGTTAGCTTTGTGATGATGTATGTGTATTTGATGAAAGTCAAACCCAAACATGGTTGTAAGTACAGTTCTATGACATATAAGTTTTCAAAATTGGTCAAAATGAGATTTTTGGATACATAATTAGATATGTTAAAAGGGTCGAGAACCGCATGGTTGACCCTGCTAATCCAGAATCGGAAAAGGGTTAGGATTGGGAAAATACAACCAATTTAAATTCCGTGCTAAACGGGTTGACCTTAGTATTATATTTTACTATTTGATTAAAATATTTGATTGTATTAACTTCTTACCAACATTTATTTTATGTTATTTTATTATTGTAGATGAAGAGGATAATAATGTTGAAGAAGATACTTTCTCAAAAGAAAACTTGATTTCATGTTTTTAATTCATATTGTTAATCGTTGTCACTTGTCCGTCACTATATTTGTTACTTAATTTCAATTTTTTGATTTAAATAAGGCATCATGTGTTAATAAGGCTGACCTTGTTAAACTGTACCCTACAACGTTTGGGTCAGGGTTGTGTTTTGAGTGACCCATCGGCCCTATAGGGTCAAAACCCTATAGGGCTGACCCTAGGGGTGTACATGGTTCGGCTTGGTTCGGTTTAGACCAAAATCGTGAACCGAACCATACCCCCTCGGTTCCAAAAATCTTAAACCAAACCAAACCAAACCATCTAATGCTTGGAACCGAACCAAACCAAACCGAGTGGTTCGGTTCGGTTTCGTGGTTCGACGAAAAATTAAATTAATCATTTTTAAAAGCATTTAAAATTAGACAAATAGATTTTAATCGGTAAATTAAGCTAATTACTAATTAGCATCAAACATTAATAGACAAAAAATCAAATTTTTCTTACAAATATCATCAAACATGGTAATTGAAAATTTGAATCCAAGGTAATTGAAAAGTGAAATCATTAAGAATGGAACAATAGTAGCAATATATATAATAAACTTCTAAACAATTAAACAACCAGATATAAAACAAAATATTATATATATATATATAATCAAATAATATTTACCTCGGTTTAGTTTGGTCCGGTTCGGTTCGGTTCGACTCGACTCGATTCGGAGACAGGAACCACAAACCAAACCGAATCACTCGGTTTTTAGATTTTGGAAACCAAAACCGAACCGCGTTGTACCGAAACCGAACCAAACTGCATGGTTCGATTTGGTTCGACTTGGTTCGACTTGGTTCAATGGTTCGGCTGTACACCCCTAGCTGACCCTATATGAGTTATGGCCAACCCAATTTAACATCTCTAATTTGGATGCTGAGATATCAATGGGTTGAAATATCTTGTGAGTTTTCTAAAATATTTAGGGAAGAAGGTCTTATAATCATTTTTTATACTCTAGGAACTCGCTTGCAAATTTTTATATAAGTTAGGTTTAAGAAAAATTTTATTTTAGCCTTTACTAAATGCACGTGAAAAGCACATGAGTAACTTAACTGTATTTTTCTAACGGCGGCATTCATCAAAAGAACCACTGTTAGAATTTCATACTCTTAAGACCCTTTTGTTTACAATTTTTTTAAAGGGACTAATATTGAAAATAATCCAAAGTCAAGGGATCATGGTGCGATTAACCCAAAATAAATAGATTTACCAATACACTTTGAAGTGGCTAGAAAGTATTTCGGACTAAGACTGGGGCTATCTTGTGGAGAAGTGGGTCCATTACCATTTTCTATTCAAGTTTTTCATTAAATATTAAACGACTTTCTGCTCAACAAATAAAAATTAATTTCATTTGAATAACCTAACATTTTATTTACATCTTAAGAAATAATAACATTGGAAAAATTAAATTAAAAAATACAATTGTTTTGATCAGTTTTTGGATTAAGAATGTTATCAACTTATCAATAATCCAAAAAGAAAAGAATCTCTCTCTCTCTCTCTCTCTCTCTCTCTATATATATATATATATATATATATATTTATTTATTTATATATATATATATATATATATATATATATATATATTTATTTATTTATTTATTTATATAATAACAACCGTGATTTTTTCGCCTAAATGTTTTCCATAAATGAAAACACAAATATACATTGGAAGTTGAAATACTTTGTTTTATTACATTTTTCTTAGTTTTTAACTTTTTATACTAAATTTAATTAACAAAGCATTGGAAATTGAAACACTTTGTTTTGTTACATTTCATATATATATATATATATATATATATATATATATATATATATATATATATATATATATATATATATATATATATAATGACAAATGTAATTAGCACATCCAAATGTAGCAAGATCCATTCAAAATGCATTAGTCAAAAATATGAAGATATATATAATGATAAATGTAATTTGTTTATATCAAGATTACAAGATAACCACTGTAACTACTTGCAAAATAAATATTATATTTGCATATGAACACATATACAAGTATTGATAAGTAAATAAAAAAACATAAGAAGCTGTTAAAAAATTAAATATCATCAATCTAAGATGGAATGTCTTTTCTCTTTTTTCCAATATGCAAGGGAAACAAGAATAACAATCTAAAAACTCATTATACCATAAGATCTTTCTATATTGGTATTGAAAACTTTGAAAAGCCTTTCTGAATTGATCAAGGATTGGAATAATCTTCTCGCTTACTGTTTGATTACAAGGGAAGATATATATATACCAAAACAAAAACGGGAATAAACAAACTGGCTAACAGAAACTAACAAACTAACAGAAACTAACAAACCCTCAAAGTTACATAAAGAACCCTAAACAAACTAACATTACAACCAAGGGCTGTAACTTTCCAAATATATACTATTGATGAACTTCCTCAATTTAGCATTTGTCTCTCCAAACTTTGCACACTACGCATACGTTTCATCTACGAACGTAGGGTATTCAACTTGTATTTTCCATAGTTAATACCCCCCCCCCCACAAGTTGTGGGTATACATATACTGACAACTTGTAATCTTGATATAAACTTCCAATGCAAATGCTTCCCAAGAAATTTGGTGAAGATGTCTGCTAATCGATCCTTGTTGGATATGTGTTGCAAAACCACCAGTCCTTGCTTTATCTTCTCCCTTATGAAGTGACAATCCAGTTCTATATGTTTTGTTCTAGCATGATACACTGGATTGTTGGCCACTGCAATGGCTGAAGAGCTGTCACAATTCATGGGAATTGGAATAGGCAGATGAACTTGAAGGTCTTTCAAGAGATTACTTAGCCAAACAACCTCACAGCTGGCAGTAGCTAAAGCTCTGTATTCAGACTCAGTTGAAGACCTTGACACAATAGACTGTTTCTTGGAATGCCATGAAATCAAAGACATGCCCAACATCATGCAATAACCTGTAATTGACTTTCTGTCATTGGGATTCCCAGCCCAGTCACTGTCACAGTAGGCTTCCAGTTGAAGCTGATTGGATGATGGGAAATAGATGCCTTGTTCTGAAGAAGCTTTGATGTACCTTATAACTCTATGAAGAGCCTTAAGATAAGTATCCCTAGGACTTTGAACAAACTGGCTCAAACATTGAGCAGCAAAAGCCAAATCAGGCCTAGTTACTGTCAGATATGTTAGCTTTCCTACAAGCTGTCTATAGACACTAGGGTTATCCAGCAAGTGGCCTTCATTAGCTAGGAGTTTACCATTAGGGTCAAATGGTATGGTAAGAGGCTTTGAGTTAAAGAGTTCAGCATCTTCAATTAAGTCCATGGCATATTTTCTCTGGCTCAGATGAAATCCATCTGTTGACCTCATCACCTCAATACCTAGATAATACTTGATGGGACCCAAATTCTTGATGCTAAATCTGTCATGAAGGATTTCTTTAAGAGTATTAATAGATGATGAGCTATTCCCAGAGACAAGGACATCATCAACATAAACAAGAACACTGGTGAAGCTCAAGCCATCCTTAAGAGTAAAAAGGGAATAATCTGCCATAGATTGTATATACCCTAGGTGAACCAATACTTCAGTTAACTTGGAAAACCATTGTCTGGATGTTTGTTTAAGTCCATAGATGGACTTCTTTAATTTGCAGACCTTGTTGGTATGTCCTTGATCCTTGTAACCTGGTGGCAAACTCATGTAAACCTCCTCATGTAGATCTCCATGCAGAAATGCATTGTTGACATCCAGCTGATGCACCTCCCAATTTTGTGCAGAGGCAATGGCCAGAATAGTTCTAACTGTAACCATTTTGGCCATAGGAGCAAAAGTCTCAGAATAGTCAATTCCTTCTTTCTGATTGTAACCTTTAGCAACCAATCTTGCTTTGAATCTCTCCATAGAGCCATCTAAATTGTATTTGACCTTGTAGACCCATTTACATCCAATAGGTCTCTTTCCTTGAGGCAATGTGACAATTTCCCAAGTGTTGTTAGCCTCAAGAGCTTCAGTTTCCAAATCCATGGCATCTATCCAGTCTGAATTCTATATAGCCTGATTGTAGGATTGTGGCTCTTGCATAAGAGATATGAAATTAACATTAACATGATGTGAATGATGTGTGTGAAACATGTTACTGGCTTTATCAAATATGGATGACAGGACATAATCCTTTAATCTAACAGATGGGACCCTATTCCTAACAGAGGTTCTGGGAATTGGAACATTCGCATTCTCATTGTCATTAGTAATCTGTGTATCAACAGTATATTCTTGTTGATTACTTTTGTGACCATTGATGTCATGTGAAGGATCAGTGTCATGTGAGAGATTAATGTCAATGACAGGTGTATTATCAGTGTCTTTCTCAGTCTTACCAAAAGGAAATATGGTCTCATGGAAGACCACATGTCTGCTGATGAACACTTTGTTAGCTTCAAGATCATACAGGACATACCCTTTTTGGTTTGTGGGATATCCTAGGTGAATGCATCTAATAGCTCTAGGACTGAATTTATCTGCAGGGTGAACACTAGCATAGCAAAGACAACCTATAACTCTTAAATGATCATAAGTGGTTGCAGTTTTAAAAAGGAGTTCATGGGGTGTTTTAAAATTTGTAGTAGCAGTAGGTATTCTATTTATGATGTGAGTGACTGCCAATAGACAATATCCCCAAAAATGTATGGGCAATCCTGACTGAAATCTAATGGCTCTGGACATGTCAAGCAAATGTTGGTGTTTTCTTTCCACCACCCCATTTTGCTGTGGTGTGTCCACACAAGAAATCTAATGAACAATTCTCAGATTAGTGATATAAGGAATGACCTCTGAGTTATAAAACTCAGTTCCATGGTCTGTCCTACAGTCTTTGATGGTGGTCTTAAAATGATTCTGAACATAAGCATTAAATTGTTTTAATAGAGTAAAGACATGTGTTTTAGTGGAGATTAAAAAGGTCCACATAGCCCTAGTGTAGTCATCAACAATGGTCAAAAAATACCTACAACCATTCATAGTGGCTTTCCTATAAGGTCCCCACAAATCACAATGTATAAGATCAAAGCAATGTTTACTCTTAATGCTACTAATATTGAAAGGAAGCTTATGTTGTTTAGCCAAAGGACAAATCCCACACATTTCAACACTTTCAATGTTTAAATTTTTGTTATTACAAAGATGAGATAGAGGAGCAATCTTTTGAAGTGTACTTAAAGAACTATGTCCTAATCTTTTGTGCCAACAAACAATGTCTTTATTCTTGGAGAATACAGAGCAAGCATATGTATTAGAAAGAGGTAGTTCAGCTATAGGGCGGTATAGGCCCGGAACCAAATCACCAGTACCTATGGTCTTGTGCATCTTCAGGTCCTGGAAAATGCATTGTGTTCCAAATCACCAGTACCTATGGTCTTGTGCATCTTCAGGTCCTGGAAAATGCATTGTGTTCCAACAATGAGAGTGTGGCAATCAATTTGTAAGTTGAGTTTTGAAATAGACAGAAGGTTGTATTGGAATTTTGGAATATAGAATACTTTAGCCAAAATCAGGTCAGGGTTAATAAAAGCCTTGCCTATGTGTGTGACTTTGACTTTAGCACCATTGGGTAGGGACAAAATTATGGGGTGAATAAGAACTTCAATGTTAAGCATAAGGGATAGAGACATGCAAATGTGGTCAGTGGCACCTGAATCTATGATCCAGGTGTAAAGTGAGTGAAAAATTCTAGGATGATTTTCAATAATGGATGTACCTACCATCTGTGAAACACCAATGAACTTCTGTCCACTTTGACTGCTACTATGATCTTCAGGGCTGTCTTTAGCTTTAAGCAAACTCATGACCTGATTAAGCTGTGTCTGTATTTGTTCAAGGGTGGGATGTGTAGTTCCATCCTTGTTGCTCTGATCATTGTTGTTCTTCTGGTCATGTTAGACCTGCATCACCCTGCCATTTCCTGACTGTGGTTGATTGCCAGAAGTATAATTGCCCTGTGTCCTTCCACCAGTCTGATCCTTATTCAATTCAATGGTCCTATGTGCGGGATGATCGGGATGCCTGGGGTGTCCTATAGGAAATCCCTTGAGTCTATAGCAATCATCCTTAATGTGGCCTTCCCTGTTACAATAGTTACAGAAAATACCTTTCTTGAAGGGGGTCTTGTTATACGGATTCTTGGGTAAGCCATACTTGTCTGTGGTCCCTTGATTGTGTCCTGTTTGATTAACACTAGCAGCAAGAAAACTGGATTCTGGGATATAACCTTGTCTTTGGGTCTCCTCCTGTCTTATCATGTAGTATGCCTCACCAATTGTTGGTAGAGGTTTCATTCTCAGGATCTGGCCTCTTATATTCATGAAACTATCGTGAAACCCCATTAAGAACTGCATTAACTGTCTCATTTGATCTCGCATTTCTTGATTCTTGGTGGATCCACATGTACATTCACAACTACAGGCTGTAACAGGATCCAGGGCACAACTTTCATCCCAATGCCCCTTCATCTTGTGAATGTAGAATTCAACAGAGCCTGTACCTTGTTCTAATCTGTGTAAATCCTTTTCAATTTGAAAAATTCTATGTCCATCGATGCTGGAAAATCTCTCTCCCAATTCCTTCTAGACAGAATTGGCATTTATAACGTACTTAAGGCTGTTGCTAATCTCTTCATTGATCACATTGAAAATCCAAGAGATGACCATGTCATTTGCCTTGGCCTAGAGAGGGAACAAGGGATCTTCTTTCTCTGGAACTTGAAAACTTCCATCCAGTATCCCCAACTTGTTCTTGGCTGAAATAGCTATCTCGAAAGATCTCTTCCAGGAATTGAAGTTGTCGCTTCCGATCAATTTCGTGGCAATAAGGACAAGTCCTGGATGATCGTTGTTGTGAAGATAAAGGGGATGCATGTTGGAGTCAATTCCAATCTCCATGGTTGCAGTCTTGTTCTTCGATTAAGAGGGAATGGTTTTAGGGTTAGAGGGTTCATCTCCCATGGCGAGAAGAAAGGATGAAGGATTGGAGGGAGAAAATCAAGAATCAAAGGATCCTTGCTCTGATACCATGAAAACTTTGAAAAGCCTTTCTGAATTGATCAAGGATTGGAATAATCTTCCCGCTTACTATTTGATTACAAGGGAAGATATATATATATACCAAAACAAAAACAGAATACACAAACTGGCTAACAGAAACTAACAAACCCTCAAAGTTACATAAAGAACCCTAAACAAACTAACATTACAACCAAGGGTTGTAACTTTACAAATATATACTATTGATGAACTTCCTCCATTTAGCATTTGTCTCTTCAAACTTTGCACACTTCTGCACTTCTGTTTCATCTATGAACTGTAGGGTATTCAACTTGTATTTTCCATAGTTAATAGATATTAATTTACTTGTGAGTTTTGTTAAGATAAATTCTATCAATAGGAGCTAAAGAACAAGTTTATAATACAATATTATTTGATGAACAACTATGAATTTTTAAAGTCTGTCATGTCTAATTTGATATTCAACAAACATTGCTTCTCAGCCATAAATGTGTTTCCTCCTTGAATATAAATTCTTTATGACCACCTTTGTTGCCTATAACCAAGTAATTTCACCGATAAAAGTAGTAGTATCAGTTATGAAATGCTTGATGAGTGGACTCTTAAAGATCAACATGGTCCTGGTGAGAGGTGACAACATCATCATTACCGGATTCTATTTTCACTGAATGACATTATAGAAAAGCAAGGATGAATATGAGCAAGTAAATCGTAGTCTAATTTCTTTAGGAACATGTACAATGACTCAAGAAGGGTGTGATTATGTATATGGGAGAGTAGCTGAGTATATCATAATCTGTAAGAGGTACAGTGAATTGAGAGCAATCATAGTCTAAATGTCTATTTATATTGTTTATTGAATTGAGCTTAAATATTTGTAGATATAGCTGTAATAATTAAGTACACATATTATCAGTGTTACCTCATTTGGGTGACACTATTAATGAAAAGGTTTTTGAGTATGAGACATTTTGGTCATTTCGGGGAGAGGGATGATCGTAGGAAGTATGTAATTTGAGTCGTTTTTCTTTGGTTTATCGTCAATTGAATTTGTTACGCAATTTTTACTATTTAACAAATATAAATTGTTTAAAGACGTATGCTAAAATATATATGGATTTTTCATTCATATAATAAACAATAATTAAATTCACTTATATTTTTATCCTTATATTTTTATCCTTACATTTTAATTATATGTTTAATTTTCATAACACACTAACTAAAAGATAAAAAAAATATTATTATTGATTAATATAGATTACGTGCATTTTGTTATGTGATAGTGATAGTAGTAGTAATTGTACATATTTAATTATAGTGATAGTAGTAGTAATCACACATATTTAATGCCAAATGTTGTATTTTAAAAAAAGTATTCTAAAATTTATAAAAGATTTTATTTATTTATTGTATTCTTTATTAATAGTTTTACTTTTTCTTAATCACTACGTTGTAATAATTTGTTCAGTTTACGTACACCAAACTCACAATCTTTACTCGCGGCTGAGCTTCATATTGTCCTCCCGCTCGAGTTTACTCGCGGTAGAGTTGTACACAGCGCCTGCCTGCGCTTATGCTCCCCGTTCGAGTTTACTCACGGCTGAGCTTCATATTGTCCTCCCGCTCGAGTTTACTCGTGGTAGAGTTATATAAAGCGTCTGCATGCGCTTATGCTCCCCGCTCGAGTTTACTCGCGGCCAAGCTTCATGTTATCCTCCTGCTAGGTTTTTATGATTTGTGAAATAAATGACCTTGTTCAATCTCCATTGATAGTTCATTTTGTAAAGTCAGTTGTTATCTCGATTATTCTCTTTTTCACGAGTAAGATGTATCTCTGCTCGTGAAAAAGGGTTGGTGTTTGAGTATGTAATCTCGATTATTCTCTTTTTCACGAGTAAGATGTATCTCTACTCGTGAAAAAGGGTTGGTGTTCGAGTATGTTATCTCGATTATTCTTTTTTTCTCGAGTAAGAGGTATCTCTGCTCGTGAAAAAGGGTTGGTGTTCGAGTATGTTATCTCGATTATTCTCTTTTTCACGAGTAAGATATATCTCTGCTCGTGAAAAAGGGTTGGTGTTCGAGTATGTTATCTCGATTATTCTCTTTTTCACGAGTAAGAGGTATCTCTGCTCGTGAAAAAGGGTTGGTGTTCGAGTATGTTATCTCGATTATTCTCTTTTTCACGAGTAACAGGTATCTCTGCTCGTGAAAAAGGGTTGGTGTTCGAGCCTGTTATCTCGATTATTCTTTTTTTCACGAGTAAGATGTATCTCTGCTCGTGAAAAAGGGTTGGTGTTCGAGTATGTAATCTCGATTATTCTCTTTTTCACGAGTAAGATGTATCTCTGCTCGTGAAAAAGGGTTGGTGTTCAAGTATGTTATCTCGATTATTTTCTTTTTCGCGAGTAAGAGGTATCTCTGCCCGTGAAAAAGGGTTGGTGTTCGAGTATGTTATCTCGATTATTCTCTTTTTCACGAGTAAGATATATCTATGCTCGTGAAAAAGGGTTGGTGTTCGAGTATGTTATCTTGATTATTCTCTTTTTCACGAGTAAGAGGTATCTCTGCTCGTGAAAAAGGGTTGGTGTTCGAGCATGTTATCTCGATTATTCTCTTTTTCACAAGTAAGAGGTATCTCTGCTCGTGAAAAAGGGTTGATGTTCGAGCATGTTATCTCGATTATTCTCTTTTACACGAGTAAGAGATATCTCTGCTCGTGAAAAATGGTTGGTGTTCGAGTGATTCTTAGAATATACCTAAGACCAAGTGTTCACCTTTCTTACGAGCATGATATATCTCTGCTCGCCAAGAGGCTCCCGTTCGAGTTTACTCGTGGTTGAGTGGTGTTCTGCTCGCTAGCTTTTCAAAGGTAATCATGCTCGCAAAGTCGAGTACTGGGACTTGACCTTGACCCAAGTGGCATTTTGCTCGCTAGCTTATCAAAGGTAGTCCTGCTCGCATAGTGGAGTACTGGGACTTGACCTTGGTCTAAGTGGCGTTCTGTTCGCTAGCTTATCAAAGGTAGTCCTGCTCGTAAAGTCAAGTATTGGAACTTGACCTTGGCCCAAATGGCGTTATGCTCGCTAGCTTTTAAGAGTAGTCCCGCTCACGAAGTCAAGTAGTAGGACTTGACCTTGGCCCAAGTAACGCTCTGCTCGCAATAGAAAGACTTATATAATCAAGTTTTAAGGCGCAATGGTTAATTAAAATATACAATGACGGTCAAAAGCGACTAAATCTGTGACTCATCCCAGCACTTCTATTATCTTGTCTACCTAGATGAAAGTGATTAAGTCTTGGCCATCCCGAGAAATTAAAAAATATTACAAGTGAATAGTACTCCTTACTCTCGAGATGAATTTCGAAGAATAATGAGTAGGGGGCTACTGATGTGCATATTTTGGATCCGTCTCAATAGTGTTTGGGCCTCACTTAATGGCCAATTGTATTTTGCATGTGTAGACACCCCAATTTCGTACCCCTGATATGTGACTGACATAAAATATCAAGAACTGTTAAAACTTAACAAATGTCAAGTTGCAGGAGTCAAAAATGCGAAAGGAAAAGCGGATGCGAAAGCAGTGAAGCTGCGAGGGGGTGAAAGTTCAAAAAAGCGAAACTAGAATAGTTGGAATAGTTGGCCTCTTGGTGCCGCACCAAGGGTCACAATATTGGCACCGAGACATTCACTTCATCTCTCTCAGATAGAAAGTGTACAAGCTTCGAAGCACACGGTACAACTGATCAATGCAGGAGGAAGAAATTGAAGAATTCCCAGCGTGTCCCTGCCTTCAACTATAAATAGAAGCCTCCGGCTTCTCATTTCAGTTGCTCATTTCCTCCGCGATTTTTAATCTCAGCGAAGCTCTGTCAATATTCTACCGAGTATGAGAGGTGCGAGATAGGTGAGTGGAAGCCCCTAGAGTCTCCAAACCCCGTCCAAACTCTGCCAAATCAAAAACCCATAGGTTATAAGTGATCCCTAGCCTAGTTGTTAGGTATCCACCTCATTTTCCCGGTCCAAAAATCCCAAAGTAAGCCGTTACTGCAGAGTAGCAGTGAAAAAGTCAAAAAACTAAGTCTAGGTTCCGCCCAACCAAAAAGGCCAAAACCTACCCAAATAAGCGTCACTCTACCGAGTTGACAAGCCCAAACTCTCATAAATAGCGGTCATTACGCCCAAATCAAAACAACAACCACACAACAACAACAAAAGACTCCCTCTCCCTGAAGGACAGAGCGAGCACACCGCCGCTCTAAAAGGTAAAATCTTTAAGGGCGCTATTTATAGTATTTATCTAATTTTTTTGTCTTTTTATTTATTTTTAAAAGTTGTCATTTAAATCCGGCACAATGTAGCCAATATAAGCCGTTGTGCTGCCCGGATTAGAATAGGAAATATTTTGTAAAAGAGTCGTTATAATGGCCAAATATTCTTAAATGTGTTTGTAATTATTGTAAGGAAATGGCTGCGAGTCCGTAAATAATGTAGCCACGAATGTATTTGTTTAAATTTCTGTCTTTTTAATACCTTATTTATTTGCGAGATAAATATGACAATAAGCATACTTGACCAAAAACCATTTTGAGACCGAAAGAGCGAGTTGGGTGCCTAGCACCTTCCCAACTCGTAACTTAGCCTCGAACCCGTTTTCTTTTCTACGGTTTATTTTTCTTTTTTTGGTTTTGCTTTATTTGCCTTAAAATAAAGATGGCGACTCTAAAACTTTCGGATTCGGTGGGGCCTCGCAACATTCCCTCTTTGCACTTTCCGTTCTCCCTAAAAAAAGGAGATATGGGAATGGAGGGTGATGCATTCCCATATCTGGTATCCCTAAACAAGGGATAACTTGATGCGGGAAACCCAAAGCTCCCATAGTAATCTGAATGGGCCATAAGGCTATTTTTAATAAAATCCATAGTGGGGCGTCGCAATATCCTTTTTGCACTTTTCGTTTTCCCTAAAAAGGGAAAATGAGAATGAAAGGGTAATGCATTCCCATATCTGGTATCCCTAAAAAGGGATAACTTGATGCGAGGAAACCATAAGTTCCCATATTGGATACAAAATCCACTCAAGGCAAGCAGAGGCACATTCAACGTGCTAACATAGACACACTCCTCTCGCACTTTTGATTTCGTCTTCCCTAAACAAGGGAGGGTGGAGCGAGAGCGGTGGTGTCCCGCATCACGCGTGCACCCTATCCAGGCGCGGGCGCGGGTCGCACCAGGAACCTCACGGTGGCGACTCTGTTGGGGAGTTGTTTTATTTTAAATAAAATGGAGGGCTAGACTCGTAAAATAAAACTTTTTGTTTTTATTTGTTTAAGCGGTATGCTTGTCATATTAATTTACGCATTTGAATAAAGTGTTCCCATACGGCCGTGGCTATATTTGTGGATATGATCCTCCATCTTGCAGGCGGTTTCGTTCGATAAGCATTCGAGGCATGTTTAAGAGTATAAAAAAAAAAAAATAAATAAATATATATATATATCAAAAAAAAAAAAAATAAAAAATATATATATATATATATATATATATATATATATTATGTTACAATAAATTCGAGGCGACACAACAAAAGTGGGGCTTTACTTAGGCTCTATATTATTATTTATTTCGTTCATTTTCTTTTTCATTTTATTACGTACATTTATACATATCTGCATTCATTACGTCATTTTATTTTGGGGACATAGGACCAAAATTTGTAATTAATAGGGATAGATAGTTTCCCCACTTTTCTTTCTATTTCTTAAAATGGTGTGCTTGCTTGCTTGCGTTCAAACTAAAAAGCAGAAAATCCACACAAACGACAAGACAGGCCATATATGTTTTATTTTTACGTTTATATATACGTAAATAAATAAAGATTTTCTTGCTTTCTAGATACCACACACACGCACATGCATATAGCTATATTCGAGCTGTTACCCTACACCATGGCCGGCCTACCCCTGCATGAGCCAACGTTAGAATGCATATAGATTCTCGGGACACTTCATTGGACCGGTTTTTGCATCTCCGAATTGTGAGTCGGCCCACAAAAAAAAAAAAAAAAATATATATATATATCAAAAAAAAAAAAATGAATGATGAAATTAAATTGCGCAAAAAAAATATGATAATAAGCGGTGATTTATTATTCTCCGATGCTCGACCTAGACCATTTCGAATGGTGGATCTGGAAAGAGTATAGGCCCTTCGCTGGGACGATCCGATCTGAGGGAGTCGAAAGCGAGGTGGAATACGTTGGTCCTATACTGCGAGAAAGAATCCTTGTTCGAGGAAAAGTCTGAGGCCGTCAAAATAAAGCAAGTGCTTATCCAGGTCAATTGTAGGGAACAAAACAAACAATAATAAAATACACTAATAAAGGCACGATGTACTCCAAACCCAAAAGCCTTGACCCGGCCTCACGATACCTCCATAACCCATTTTCCTCGAAACGGCCCAAATTTGGAAAGAGAGATAATCTTGGCCGGTTGATACGGGAAAGTAGTGCAATCGAACGAGAAGGTATCGATGTCGAGATCGAGACAAAGAGGCGAGAATCGGTTCGAAAGCAGATCAAGCATATGGCAACGATGAAGCGATCCGATATGGAGTGCAGTTCGGGGGCTCGAGGATATGCTCGAGCTCGGCAATGCAACAATGGCTAGACCGAGAATGCGGATGCGAAATGAGCGCTTGCTAAGCCAAATAGCAAGTCTTATACAAGGTCAAAAACCCGGTGGTGAGGTGAATTCTTCCCTACAATCCCCGAAACATCAACATCCCACGTGCCTCCAAACCCAACTCCTCGGCCAAACACTAACCCACCAAATACGGCGCTACCCCAAATCCCAATCCTCCACCAAGTCCTACTACCCAAATATCGGCCCTTACAGTCATATCCTTCATATCCTTCCCCAAACACCAAAATTCCCCAAAGCCCAAATGACCTCCTGTTCCCATAACCAACCCACTCGGAACGACCCAAATATGGACCCACAAAATTATAACCCGCCGGGCCAAGTTACCACTTATTTACCTTATAATGATCTTGGCGCCAGAAACCATCCCAAAATCCACCTAACCCAAAATCCTACCCAAGCCCAGAAATCCTTATCCCCCCAAAATCCGTATCCTACCCAAAATCCACGGCCCAATATCCATATCCGGCCCAAAACCCTTACGGACACAGAAATTAACCCGACCTTCCCTAATCCGGCCGGTATATACCAAAGCCAACTCCCCGACCACCAAAATAGAGGCGGCGTGGAAAATATAAAGACCATGGTACTCAAGCTTCTCAACAAAGGGGAATTTTCTCGCGAACGCGGCGTTACAACTGCGGCGGTGTTGCCTTTCAAATTCAAAATGCGACATAGAAAAATTTGATGGGATTTGGATGCCCTATATCCCACTTAAAATCTTATTCCAGGCATGCGGTCAAGGGGAGCTAGCTTTGAGGCTATGGCTTCCAATTTTCACCTCACCCTAATAGGGCGCCAAACAATGGCTAATGTTGTCGATAGCGGCACCATGAATCGTGGGACGAGATAGGCTGAGCGTTCTGGAAAGGTACAAAGACAACACCGATCCGAAAATAGAAGGGACCTTGAGTCGTGCACCCAGGAGAAAAAACTTGTCTTTGAGTTCGCGGTCGGTGGAAAAGAAAGTTGGCCCGGACTTTGACTGATCCGGTAGAGTCATGCTTAGAATGTTCATCAAAAACCTCCGGCCCATTTACGGAACACATGCGGTATCCTCCCTACACCAATTTTAAAGAAATAGTAGAGATAGGCGCTCGTATTGATGATGATATACGGACGGGACAATTACAAGTCAATACGCCTCCTAGCTCTTTCCGTTACTCTAAAGGGAAGGCGCGACCACACCAGCTGTCAATGTGGTAGGAAATGCATCGGCCCTTTTCCTACCCAAAATTATGGCCTTGTTCCATGGTCTTATGGAGCGGATAGGTCTGTCAACACGATCGGAGGAATAATGGCCCGGCGAAATTTAATCGAAACCGCCATTATGATGAGCTGCAAGCCTCGATCTGTGATCTGCGGGGGGCTAATGGCACAAGGAGTGTTAAAGCCTATGGAAAATTATAAGCCACGGACCCCACCCGGGACACGGAATCATGCCCGATCTTGTGAATATCATCATGCGGTGGTCACCTCACCGATAAATGTTATCGCTCAAAAATGCTATTCGAGGATCTTATAGATGATAAGGTTATTGAAAAGCCCACTCCCGGACCAAATATAATCAATAACCCTCTACCTCAAATCAACATGATTGAGGTTGATGGAACTTCTGGGCATGATAGGCGGAGGTGCGATTATGAGAAGCTCCTGGCGAGTTTGAGTCCTACTTTCTAATAAGCCTCTGCAGAACTAGTATACTATGACCAGCCCACTTTTGACGCCGGACACGGTGGACTACTTGGATATATTACCCCTATTCCTTTCCCTAGCCTTACGGTTTGGTCATCTACCAATCCGCTCCCTAAAATTGAGGATCTCAAACCCGGGTCCTCAATAATGTAATTAACCACATGCGGTGTGCTTTTAATAATAATCTAAATGTCTTTGTTTATTTCTTAGTTGCACCTACATTAAAAGACGCATCAAATAATTATAATGATGAGTCATTTAATAGGACCCAAAAGATAAAAAAATTATTTGCTTGAGCTTGTAAAGTCGGTAGAGCACCGAGACAACATCATCAACGACAAGCGAAGGCGATCCACTATCAATGCGGGGCTGGACAATGAAATCAAAAGAAGTCGAGAATCGGCAACTACTGCAAGGCTCCAAAAGAACACCACTCCATGGATCTCCTCAAAAGTTCGTGGACATGCTTACGGTCCTATGAAGATGTGTCGGGGTAGACCCGGCCATAGCCAAACACGGACCCTCATATGTCGGATGCTCGAATCGGACAAAAGCTCCACCGCATCAAGCGGAATGGTCACTACAAGTTGAAAAAAAAGAAGCATGAAACAGCCGCACGTCAACTTCATTCGGGTAAAAAAAAATAAAAAAAGAAGAGTAAAAAAAAAGAGTAAAAAAAAGAAAGAAGAAAAATTAGAGCGAAATTAAAAAAAAATACCCGATCTGGTGTCCAATATAGTGATCATTCCCAAGCCAGGTTTTTTTCAACGGCATCTTTGGGCTATAGTCAAATCAAAGGCGGAGGAGACCAAGAAAAGACCTCATTCACCACCCCTTGGGGACCTCTGCTATCATGTCATGCCGTGCGGGCTAAAAATCTTTGGGGCTACTTATCAAAGGCTGCTACCACTCTCTTCCACGATGTGCCGTATATTGTCAAAAGATCCGGTCGGGAGATGTCGTACTCCTCACAAGCCGGAAAGGAAAAGACCTTGTTCGACCCTCAATCTCAATGAGCTTAAAAGGTATTATGCTCGAGACACTCTATCCGACAAGTGCTTCCCTCTCCGGCCCGCTAAATGAAAACCGAAAAGGGCGGCCTAGGCAAAAGTTAGGGCATATAAAAAAATAAAAAAAAAAAAAGGAGAAATAAGGGCTCGCTAGGTTGAAAACCGAAAGAGCGGCCTAGGCAAAATTAGAGCATAAAAAAAAATAAAAAAATAAAGGCTCGCTAGGTTGAAAACTTAGAAAGCCTAGGCAAAAGTTAGAGCCAAAAAAAATATATATAGGAGAATAAGGAGAGGAAGGCACTCTTTGAAACCTCGGCATCTTACCTCCGGTCTTCGGCATGCAAGGGGCTCGTCGAGGAAAGAAAAAAGAAAAACCACGACATAAGCTCGCAATAAAACACTAAAATATAATATTACAGGTCTAAGGTGCAACTTAGGAATAATTGCTAAAGAAATTTAGGTTATGCATTAATTGCACATGTACATATCTATTATTGCCTGTACCCCCTTGTTTCCCCAAAACTATCCCTTCATTTGCGGCTTAAGCCGGGCTTGATCCATCGATGCGCGGCGTCCGCGGTCCCATATACTTCTTACGCGAGGCCTGAGAAAAGGCTCGATCTCATCGGGAAAATGAGAAGCACCGAAGTGTCCTCGCCTATTCATCATCTGCGTTGCCATTGTCTGAAGCTTGACAGGCGACTTGGATTAGATCATTCACTTTGCCTGTCGATTTGAAGGAAAATGCGGGGATTATGAAAATAGCCTTATGCCAAGTATAGCCACCGCAACAATTATATGGCCAAGAAGGAGGTGGCGCCTTTTCCTTTCCCGCATATACATCATAAAAAAAAAAAAAAAAAGGGAAGCTGTTCGAGCCGAAGGTATATTCCTTTAAAATCCATTTTGGGGATCTGACGTGCCATTACCGTTAGGTCGGTATAGCTTTGCTTTGTGCGTGCGTCTTGAGTCTGCATGTGTTTATTTATTTTGCATCATATAAATTATATTGCATTGTAAATATTTGTACAGGTTTTCAAAACAAAAAAAACAAAAACAAAAAACAAAAAAAAAAAAAACAAAAACAAAAACAAAACAAAAACAAAAACAAAAATTTTATATGTATTGTTTTGCATATAAATAAACGTTTTTGCATTCTAAGCATTATAAATGCATTTTGCATCTTAAAGATATGTACTGCATTTTGCATTATTGCATGTATGATAGAATAGGAAAATATCCATGCATCATGTTAATAAGCATCCTATAATTTTTACACATTTACATTAAATAAAGTAAGTACATGCATCCAGCATTTGCATTTATTATCCAATAAAATTGCATTAGGGGTGCGCTAAAAGAAAAATAAAATGCCACCAATCATGAAAATAAATATTCTCATGGCATTCACTATGTCCTGCGACATAAGCATGCATCATTTAGCCCATTTGCATTTATAGTATAAATCATGCATAATAAGGTCAAATAGTGACCACTAGTTTAATCATGCATCATAAAATAAATTCATTTTCATGCATCATTACTTAATTGCATCATTTAGGCATAAATAGGACATGCATAAGCATCATTAATAAAGTCGGAATGCTTCAAAAGTGCCAAGCGATGCCAAAATCTAGCGGATCGAAGTATATCTGGCGGACCAAAAAAAACAAACAAAAAAAAAAAAAAAAGAAAAAAAGTAATAAGCATGCAAATAAAGAAAAGTGGCAGGCATGCGAGAATAAAAAGACAAAAACAAAAACAAAAAAAAAAACAAAAAAAAAAAATCGGAGAGGAAAAATGCATGTACAAGAAAGGAAAAAATTTTCGGTACATGCAACAAGGAAAAAATGCGGAAGAAGAAGAAATTTTAAATTTGAAGCTAGAAAATGGAGCAAAAAGAAAAACAACGACAAAGAAAAGATGATATCGGTGATACCAAGAATCTTTGCGCAAGAAAAAGCTTCGACCAAGGTTAGAAGGAGCGATAAAGAAAAAGCGGCGACATCAAGAAAAATTTTCGGCTAAAGCCGAAAACAAAGCGGAGCGGGGAAAAGATTTTCCGGCGAAGAAGGCTGGAGCGATGATAAAAAAAAAATCCCGACAAAGTGCAACAACGAACAACGTAAAGCGACAAGCGGACAAAACAACATCGGCGACAATTTCTTTGCATGGACACGACAAAGGTAAAGGAAAGGAAGGTATTTTCCTTTTTAACGGTGCATTTGTATGATGTTTGGAAACTTTCCTTTAAAGTACACGACCGGATTGATAGGGAAAGGTTTGTTCTCGTTGAAGGTGAGTTCTGAGGAGGCAATGCATTCCATGCATTTTGGCTATGTGGGAAACTTTCCTTTAAGGGGTACGACCGGATTTATAGGGAAAGGTCTTGTTCTCCGGTAGAGGCGAGTTCTAGGAAACAATTCACTCGCATAGCCACAAGGCGAACTACGTTTGGTGCGATTCCTTGTTTAAGGATCGTGGCGATCTATCACGGTGAGCGACCATCACATCACATATTTACCCTTGTCGTACTCATTTGATAAAGCTTTGCCACACTTGCTCATTTAGTATTGTCGCACTTGCACCGCAACACTTACAGCCACATTTAGTCCCGGTGAGTGAACTACGTTTCGGTCGATTCCTTGTTTAAGGATACGTGGCGACCTATCACGGTAGGCACGACCGTTGTACAGTGATAGTTTAGGTTTTGGCTTTGAACTACGTTTGGTCGATTTCCTTTAATGGGAATACGTGGGCGACCTACATTAGTAGGTCAGACCATCGAGCACATTAAATTCATATACGCTTAAAAGCTGCGATAACTTTTTATAACCGACTAAAATGTCTAGGTTATGGAGTTTGGATAGCATGTTAGCGTGCATTATAAGCGCTACCAATTGCATTCTCCGTTCTTAAATGAGCGAAATTGGAGAGTCTATTGTTTATCAACGATGTTCGTCTACTCGGTAAGCCTTGGGTTGCAGTAGACTCCATCGTTGAGGGGCTCTATAGACACCCCAATTTCGTACCCATATGTGACCGACATAAAATATCAAGAAGCTGTTAAAACTTAACAAATGTCAAGATTCGAGGAGTCAAAAATGCGAAAGGAAAAAAGCGAGGATCTTGGCTTGAGTGAAGCTGCGAGGGGGAAAGTGCAAAAATGAAAGTTGAAAAGCTTGGTGCGCACCAAGGCCCTTGGTGGCACCAAGACATTCCTCTGTAGCTCTCTCGAGATGGAAAATGTACAACTTTTGATGCTCGCAAGGTACAAGTATTGGGCGTTGAAAGAAATCAAAATTCAGTGTCCTCTCCTGGAGCTATAAATAGGAGGCCTCGGGCTCCCATTTCAGTTCGCTCATTTTCGCGATTAAAAATCGCGGCGAAGCTCTGCTGCCGTTCTTCCGATAATATTAGTACGCGAGAGGTGCGAGATAGGTGAGTGGAAGCCCCTAAAATCTCAAACCCCGTCCAAACTCCGCCAAAATAAATATCCCATAGGTTATAAGTGATCCTAGCCTAGTTGTTAGGTATCCACCTCATTTCCCGGCCCAAAATCCCAAAGTAAGCCGTTACTACTTCCGAGTAGCAGTGGCTGAAAAAACTAAGCTTGTTCCGCCCAACCAAAAGGCCAAAACCACAAAAACTAAGCCGTCATTCCGCAGACCAAATAAACCAAAACTACCACATATAAGCCGTCACTCTGCCCAAATCAAAACAACAACCACACAACAAACAACAAAAGTCTCCCTCTCACGAGGACGGGCAGGCGAGCACACCCGCTCTAAAAGGTAAAACCTTTAAGGCGTTTTTATTTTGTATTTATTTATTTTTACGTCTATTTATTTATTTTTAAAGTTGTTATTTAAATCCGGCACAATGTAGTCCTTATAAGCCGTTGTCTTTGCCGGATTAGAATAGGAAATATTATGTAAAAGAGCCGTTATAATGGCCAAATATTTTTAAATATGTTTGTAATTATTGTAAGGAAATGGCTGCGAGTCCGTAAATAATGTAGCCACGGATGTATTTGTTTTTTATTTTCTGTCATTTAATGCTTATTTATTTGCTAAATAAATATAACAATAAGCATACTTTAGCCAAAAACCATTTTGAGACCGAAAGGCGAGTTGGGTGCCTAGCACCTTCCCAACTCGTAACTTAGCCTCCGAACCGTTTTCTTTTTCTACGGTTTTCTTTTTTTCGGTTTTCTTTATTTTTTGCCTTAAAATAAAGATGGCGACTCTAAAACTTTCGGATCGGTGGGGCCTCGCAACACTCCTTCTTTGCACTTTCCGTTCTCCCCTAAAAAGGGAGATATGGGAATGGAAGGGTGATGCATTCCCATATCTGGTATCCCAAAACAAGGGATAACTTGATGCGGGGAAACTCAAAGCTCCCATAGTAATCTGAATGGGTCATAAGGCTATTTTTAATAGTCCATGAGTGGGGCGTCGCAATATCCTTTTGCACTTTCCGCTTTCCCTAAAAAAGGGAAATGGGAATGAAAGGGTAATGCATTCCCATATCTTGGTATCCCCTAAAAAGGGATAACTTGATGTGAGGAAACCATAAATTCACCATATTGGATACAAAATCCACTCAAGGCAACCGAGGCACATTCAAGCGTGCTAACATAGACAACACTCCTCTCGCACTTTTGATTTCGTCTTCCCTAAACAAGGGAGGGTGGAGCGAGGCGTGGTGTCCGCATCACTGCGTCTGGCACCCTATCAAGGCGCGGGAAGGCACACCAGGGAACCTCACACTTGGCAACTTTCTTCTTCCACACAGGCGCAAGTGCAAATGTTTCATTTTCCTTTTGGGTGTACTTCAAGATCTCTTTTATTTAGGTGGTAGTATTGTCTTTGCCTTTAGGAATTCTTACGCTATTTTGCCCCAAGTACTTCATGAATGGCCTTTGATATCATTAGCATTAACCATTGCTTGGCGTCCTATCAGTATGGTGAAAATTGGAGCCATGGCAATAGCCTAACTTGTGCGTATGGGTAGAATAAGATTTCGGGTGGAATGGGGCATCTAGTCCCATCGAATTTTCTATGCCGGACATTTTTGAATTTTGGGGTAGTATGGTGAAGGTTGCCAGCGCTAATGCCAGCGTAGAAAATTCCCCTTTGTTTAGAATTTTGAGCACCATACTTTTAGGTTCTTCATGTACGTCTTTATTTTGGTGGGAGGGTCTTTGGGTTTCGGTATATATGCTAGAAAAGTTAAGGAGCAGGTTCATTTCTTCTTTGTGAAAATTTGGTAAGGATTTTGATGAGGTGGTAAGGATTTCCCAGGGAAGAGTAAGTTATTTGCGGGTCTTTGGGTTTGGTGATATATTGGAAGGATTTTTGAGGAAGTGGGTTATTGGCGATTTCCATTTGGCCTTGAGATCATTGAAGGAGTAAATAGGTCGTTACTTGCCCTTGTTGGGTATATCTTACGGGGTCACGATCGATGTTTTATTTAATCTTTTTCCTTGCAAGTGAACAAGACTATTATAGAATAGTATTGGAAGCAAGGGTCGAACCCACAGAGACAAGTGATCACGAACAGTGCAATTTATCAATAGCAAATTATTAACCTAAAGGGGGGTTTTATGTTTAATTCTACTCTAACTACTATTTATAGATGTTTAACTAATTAGACAGTAATAACAGATATGAAGATCTTATGGTGGGTGGCAATCTAGGATTATGGGTTTCACTTATATCTCCTTTATGTTCAATTCATAATAATGGCATTCAATGTCTTGGGTTCGTTCACTAAAAATAGATATAGTACGTTGAACAATTGGTTCGGCCTCCATCCCATAAAATTCATCCATTCATATCCTAAGCACGAGGCTATCAATCTAGGCTGTCACCTAGATTTATGATCTATCTGTCACCTAGATCATGTAAGAACCTGGTCCTAACTTATCACTCTCGTGCATCGATAGGTCCAATTTATTGTGTTGGTGAGCCGATTATGCGACATATGCACTTGGTCATGCGGTTATCCGCACCTCTAAGCCTTTATTATTTGCGATTACATTCATTTGTTCAAAGCAAAATAATATAGGGGTTGATAAACAACACAATCAACAAGCATTGAATGAACATATATATAAGAATCAAAACATAAATTTGATACAAGTTACCTCCCACCTCCTAGATTAAGGATGATTTAGTTCATCATAGACAATGAAACGGCATGGAGATGATCGGATACATGATTTGATCTTCAATACTTGAAATTACCCTAACTATGTTATACAATCTAAAACTACCTAAAATCTATGTGAGAGCTTCGGCCGTCCTCCTTATGCTTTGGCTCGGCATCGGCTTCTATATACTCGGGAGTTGTATTGGATCGAATATTTGTGAAAATCCGAATAAATCGCATTAGCACCTTGCTCGCAAGAGTCTTTGGACCTACTGCGTCCATGAGTCTCCGATGTGTGTGTGGCTTTTGATTTCTTGGTTTTGCCGAGGACCCATGCGCCTACCTTGCGGTCGCAAGGTGCAAGGCACCTGCGTCGCAAGGTGTCAGTGATAATGACTTTATTTTTCTTCATTTTCCTTTTCTCTTCTTGAAATTTGCACTTAAAACCACGGAGTTTCGCGTATTTTCACAAATAATCCACGAAACTTACAAAACTCACCGAAAACATATATTAGTAACCAAAAGCCTCGTGAAATAGCATAATTTAAGTCATAGAAGTATATAAAATCGGCGTATAAAATACATCGATCAAATACCCCAAACTTGAACTTTGCTCGTCCACGAGTAAACAAATAAACTTATAAATACAAAAGCATATAAATAACAAAAAAAAATCTTTTGGAGGGTGACACTATTTACACTCCTCTATAAACCCACAAACTCAAGGAGACTCTTTCGAGTGACTTCGACTATGCGAGATAAATACAAAAAGCAGATAAATACAAAAGCAAATAAAATTAAACTAAAATAAAACATAAAATCTTTTTGGCTTCATCTCAAGTTATAGGTGTATGGCATGCATGTAATCTCGGTTTGGTGCTCACCACATATATCGAGGCTTAGTCATATAAAACCAACTAGTCTTTTCTTAAGGCTACTACTACTTTAATTTCTCCGTGTGTGTGTGATCACCGGTCTTAAAGAATATCTTAACTAAAACAGTTTTATTAAGCTAAACACCACATTCATATGAAAATCAAAGTTTAATAGAAAATCATGCATTAAGAATTATGAGATCTACCATCCAAACCCGGTCGATTCTGACGAGAAAGGTCCCAAGTTTAAAAGACTTATACATCCATCCATGCACTTCTATGTATGACATACAATGCTCTCCTATCCCAATGACTTGTAATAGCTAAGATTATGCTAACACGGTGAGCTTTAGGGTGAATAATAATGAATATGAAGTGTGTGATCAATTTCATGTTACTTACTTGACAATTAAAACAACATAAGCATTGGCAAGAAGATCATTAGGTCTTTATAAGCTTGTAATGTAAGGCCAAGGTGTTGGGGGATTGATGGAAAGGGATTGGAATTCAAAGTGAGAGAGTAAGACTACCCTTTATCCCTCATACTTCCAAGCAAAAGGAAGTTTCCCTATTTAGGCTAGGACACCAAAGACTAGTGGAGGGTGCTTTTGTTACTTTTAAGTTTTCTTCTTTCCCCCAAACTTGTTTTGGGCAATATATTCTTCTAAAATATCACATCATTCTAACAACGAAATTTTTCTAACATATTTTTCTCTTGAAAGCTATGCTTCCATTTGAATCTTTGTTTACACTCTTCTTCTTAGTTTCATTTTTAAATCGACACATGATTTTATTTTTTTTTTTTAACGACGGAAAGAAGAAGTCTTAGAAATAACCTAGCGAAAAGAAGTGGTCCTCCAATCAATTTCCCCCCACATCCTACTCTCTCAAAGGGTAGGCTAAAAGTGTATAGGCTTTTAGGGTTAAGTTAATGTGGGTAATAAAGCTTGGCGAATGGGGGTTTAAATAGTGTGCTTAGCACACTCCATTCTTTTCATTAGGCTCAAAGGGGACACTAGGGATATATTTAGTATAGGTCGAGGAATATTTAGGCTCTAACGATCCAAAGATGGCCTAAGTCATTTCTTAATGCCAAATGCTCATATAGTATTTAAAGCAAGTAAGACAACACAAAATATCATATCAACTATGGGAATTGGGGTTGAGTGTTTAGCATCAGGATTTCACATAAGCATTTGCTAAGGCAGATGGTAGGGACAATTGAGACTAACATGCGACACGGTTCGAAAGTGTGCTTGAGATATATAAATGAGAAAATCAGGGATCTAACTATCATGCAATTGACCCTAAGTTACAATTTAATGCAACAATTATGTTCGAATGGCTATGCATCATATTCTTGTGCATATCTTGTTGTAATGAAGTAGGTGTTATAAACTTTATAAAACTATTCTAATCAATCCATAATTATGGTGGTGTGAGTGCATGAAGAATTTGGAGAAAAGTAAAAGTTTCGCAAAATTAAGTAAATTCAGGGGGATCTCTGGACTAACTATGCGGTTCATTGCATTAACTCCTCATCGATCACGACTAGCATTACCACACCTAGACTTCGAGGATGAATATTTTGAATTTAAATTTTTTATATATTTTTCTAAAAATTTGGAGATGATGGCGATGACACAATTGATGATGGGTCCCCATAAAAGGAACCCACAGTATCCAATGTGAGTGTATTCGGTCAAGGCAACACCTCAGAAAATAAGAAAAAATTAAAAACAGGAAAAATAGGGTGAAGATTTAAATGGTCATCAAGAAAGAGAAATATTCTTCACCACAACGACATAGCCCAACTCCATTCCTCGTTAGGCTAGGACTTGCTAAGACTAAAAGTTTTAAATCCCCCAAACTTAATTTCTATTTTGTCCTCAAAATAGAGGAACATATGAGAGGATTGATGGGGTAGGACAAATATCAAAAGGAGATAGCGGGTCCACTAACGAAGAGGATGGAACTTGGGCCTCGACTCAAGGTGAGTCGGGCGGAAATAAGAAGGCCGAAGGCTTCGGGGAGGTGCAATGGTGGATGTATGGATGAGGGAGATGAAGAATTTGAGGAGAGAGAATATCTTGGAGTATTTGCCGAATTGGGGCGATCTTCTTGAGATTTGAAGGATACGGGCGATTCTTTCTAGCTAGAGGGAGAAAGATTTACGTAGTGGAGAAGAAGAACTTCGTGACCTTCATCTGAGGACCTAACGGTCGCAAAGTGCCACACGCGAGTCCGCAGGTGGGCGATCAAACGGAATGTTACTCATTCATTCCCCATGTCGACATAACGATTACTGCAATCCCTTTAGTATTCTTGGGGACCTTGCGGTCGTAAGGTCCCTTCACACCCTGCGTCCCGCAATGTGGGCCAGAACTCTTCCCTTGTTTTCTTTTAACTTTTCGGCGGTTTGCGGTTTAACACCTCCGTTATCTTCCGTTATGTCTTGAATATTTCTGAATGTAAAAACTAAACAAAACTCTAAACTAAAATTATTAGTAACATATAAATACAACACTAAGATGTTTTTCTCCCCAAACTTAGATTTTGGCATATTTAATTAAAATTAAATGTCCAAAAATTAAATTTAACGGAGAAAAAGCATATTTAAATAACTATAAAAACTAAATAACATTCATCTTAGTGGGTTGCCTCCCACTTGGCGCTTTGTTTAACGTCTTTGGCTCGACCAAGCTGCAAGCTAATCTCGGGGTGGTTCATTGTCGGCCAAGCGGATTAACTCAATTGTTCGTTCAAGCGACATCGGCTCAAAATATGGCTTGAGTCGGTGTCCATTCACTTTAAACACTTCATTATTTTTAGGGTTTGAATATCAACGACCCATGAGGATAAATTGTACAATTCTAAAGGGACCGGACCATTTGGATTTTAATTTTCCAGGGAATAGCCTCAATCTAGAGTTAAACAGTAACACTTTCATACTTGGATGGAGCATTTTGTTGGCTAACCCCATGTCATGATATTTCTTGGTCTTTTCTTTATATGTCTTTGCATTCTCATACGAATTTAACCTATGTTCTTCTAACTCATTTAACTAAAACAATCTTTCTTCTCCAGCCAATGTCAAATCTAAAATTCAATTCTTTAATTGCCCAATAGGCTTTGTGCTCAATTTCAA
>CM028382.1:44051088-44112754 GCA_013146195.2 Codonopsis lanceolata | reverse complement strand
GGGGTGGTACCTTTGCATTGCCGTAAAGGGCAGAGGCAGCACTTCGAGGATTTTTGTCCCGGCTGTGGAGAAGGAAGGTGGTTGGGAGCTGGTGGCGTGCAAAATTAGGAGGTTTACCCAGACAAAGGTTGTGAACAGAAGACCCAGGGAGATGACGGACATCACTCCTTGGCCGGATGGGGAATTGGTTGTTTATGATGGCCCAGGAGATCAAGTTGATTTTGAGATTGCAAAGAAATCCTGTAGGGAAATTTGGAGCTTTGGAGAGGTGTTTGGTAGGTAGAGTAGGGGAGTTGCAGGGCCATGCTCCGACATTTGGTACACATCCCATGGTTCAAATCTCTTTCTATATTTAAGCTTATTCTCCCTCCGTCCCAATTGATTGTCCCATTTTGCATAAATTTACTAAATTCATCTTTTCTATTAAATATGTCGAATGTGCAATTGCCAAACTACAGTATGAACACCAAGAATTCCATTCCTTTTTTTTGAAAAAACAAAAACAAAAACAGACACTTAATTAGGAGTGAGGTTGTATCCCAATTTGAAAATTAATGGAAATGTGTGGAAGTAAAATGCATTACAAAAGATTTTCCAAATAAGACTACTCACGGCAGCTGGAGGAATCAAAACCTTAAGTCAAATTACATTCAATGTTCTAAAAGTCGCTAGGCGTAAGACAGCGCCTAGCGCTAGGGGAAAAATAATAATAATAATTAATGGATAATTACAATTTTTTTTATTTTTCCAATATAATGTAATTAACAAGTATTAAAAATTATCACATATACTAATAGTAAATATCACCTAATAATCTAAAAATATTAAAATAACCATTATATTACCATTTAAAAGATTAATAATTAATAATTCAATCTCATTATATAAAGTGTAAATCTCAAGACAATATGAGTACCAAAAAGAAACTTTGAGTTCAAGTTACAAAATGGGTATTTGGATAAGAACAAGGGAAAGAAATAAATAAAACAATATGAGTACCAAAAGAAATTTTGAGTTCAAGTTACAAAATGGGTATTTGGATAAGAACAAGGAAAGAAATAAATAAAAGACAAACCTAAAGGATTATTTTAAAATATTGATAAACTATATTGTGAGACATTACATTTCTCTACCTAGGGTTATATGACTTGGTGTTTGTTTGGTGGAACGTTTCAACTAAAACGCTGGCAAAAAATACAATGTTTTCTCTTTTAAAGTGTTTCAACACATCGTTTTAAAAATGTACAACATTTTAAAAATGCAGCGCTTTTAAAATGCTCCAATTTGGAGGCGTTTAAAAATATGTTGCGTTACAACTACTACGATTATGAAAATAGTATTTTGAAATAGTTTCTCAAACGTATTTACAAGAAAGAAAAAAAACCACGTTTTAAAAACGCTACGTATTGAAAAAGTTGTATTTTGAAAACGCTACACCAAATGAGGCCTTAGCTCCTATAAATATATCATACACAGCTGACATTGGTTTTTTCCATGCCACAGACGGTTGAAATTGATCGCTAACATTGTCTCTCTCTTTCCCCCTCCCTCTTCTTCTCTCTCTCTCTCTCTCTCTCTCTCTCGCTAGAGTTAGATCTCTCGTCTACTCGCCATTAGATCTCTCGTCGGCTCACCGCACTGTCGCCCTCCTTCACAGACTCCATAGTCGTCGATGCATCGCCGTCACCGCTATAAGTCATCTCTTTCTTCTGATCTTTCTTTCCCTATCCCTCTATCTCGCCCCCTTCTTTCTGAGGTGTTGTAAGACCAGCTTTTGAGACCTCTATAAGTCATCTCTTTCTTCGATCTTTCTTTCTCTATCCTCTATCTCGCCCCTTCTTTCGAGGTGGGCTTTGAGAAAAAGAAGATTTAAGAGGCACTATGAAGGCTACGGAAAACACATTGTGCAGGCGCCTAGGGCGATTAGGCAGCGATTCCCCTGGACGATTTGAAGGTAGTGAATAAGCGCCTAGGCGCATTTTAGAACACTGGTCAAAAACAGTGAAGACAAAAACAATTCCGACCTGCCGGATTCGAACCAGCGACCTAAGGATAACAGACAGGCTTAACCAACTACAGTCCTCCGCTCTACCAACTGAGCTAAGGTCGGTTTTGATTCTATGCTTTCTGTATATATATATATATATATATATTACTTAGTTTCCCTCGTTGGCTGACCGTACTGCCACCCTCCCTTCACAGACTCCATAGCCGTCCATGCATCGCCGTCACCGCTATAAGTCATCTCTTTCTTCTATTCCCCTATCCCTCTATCTCGCCCCCTTCTTTCTGAGGTGGGCTTTTGAGGAAGAAAGAAGGATTTATTTCTTCTGATCTTTCTTTCCCTATCCCTTTATCTCGCCCCCTTCTTTTCTAAGATGGGCTTTTGAGGAAGAAAGAAGATTTATTTCTTCTGATCTCTTTCCCTATCCCTCTATCTTGCCCCCTTCTTTCTGAGGTGGGCTACGGCAAACACATCACAGGCCGTGCCTAGGACGATTAGGCAGCGATTTCCCCCTGGACGATTTGAAGGTGGTTACGGCGCATTTTAGAACACTGATCAAAATCAGTGAAGACAAAAATAATTCCGACCTGCCGGATTCGAACCAGCGACCTAAGGATAACAGACAGGCTTAACCAACTACAGTCCTCCGCTCTACCAACTGAGCTAAGGTCGGTTTTGCTTCTATGTTTTCTGTATATTATATATATAGTTATATGCTACTTAGTTTCCCCAATTTTTCAATTTACATTTAATCCTCAAAATTGCATTCACCAACTAATCTAAATCTCGAATTACAGTGAAACTAATATATATATATATATATATATATATATATATATATATATATATATATATATATATATATAATGAATTCGAATAAACGGCGGAAATCTCACCGGTTTGAAGACGTATAAGCGAAATCGGTCCATGACTGGCCATTCCAGAAGAGAATTCGGCCGTCGGCAACGCCGGTGTAGGGTCCACGTCCTTGCGGATCGAAGGCAATGCTCTCAGGACCTTGAACCTGGTTTAGAAACTTAATTTCCGACTTCTGAAGCAGATTATCAGCGTCTTTATCAACGGGAACTTGAGACCAGGACGGCATTTCAACCTTAACCGCTTGGAAGTCTGGGAATTCAGATATTGCGCTGTGATTGAAAGGGTCGGTTGAACAGTATACGGCGAGAAGGAGGAATAAACCGGCGAGAATTCCGGTTGGAGTCATAGTTAATTAAGAAGAAAAATCAATATATGTGTTAATAGTCTATATCTATGCAGGAGAAAGCGGGGATTTGGGGTTTTGTATATAGAAGTTCCTACCTACCCAACACCTACTTACTTAAACCAGTTCTGTAACTAACACACACCATCTTTACTTCATTAATGGTGGGCCGTGTGTCGTGGAGGCTTCCTTAACATTGGTTAAATCGCCAACTTCTTTGTTTTTCTCGAGGTGTGTTTTGGTTCGACTCGCCATGCAAAATTGTGTAAATTAACTCCCTCCTCTCGTTCCATTCTAAGGTTATTGATTACTGTGGTAGGTATCAAAACAATCATTTTGAATCATTTGTATTAAAATTTTAGATAATAATAATAATAATAATTTTAAAAAAATTATATCCAAACATCACAATATAACAACAAAATAAAAATATTATTATACGATAATTTACCGAAACATATTATGACATAAATATTTAGTCAAATGAAGGGTATTAAAATTATGTGTGGTATTAAGAGGAAAGTATCAAATTTGGTACTTTCTCTAGTACCACACATAATTCTGATATATTTTGCTTTAACTATTAGGGCAATGCAATTATAGGGTCAAAACCAAATTTTGATACATATATAAAAACATTAGGTTCTCCAATTGTTAAAATAAAAGGTATCAAAATTACGTGTGGCACTAAGGAAGGTGTTAAATTTGATACCTCCCCAGCCTCCTTAGTACTCACCTAATTTTAATACCCTGATTTTAATACCTATGATTGGAAATGATCATTTAATACCTATGAATAATAACCAATAAATATCAAAATTTGGTTTTGATACCTATAAACAAGAACCACCATTGGACTTGCCCTTAAAGAGCATAATATTATTATATAGGTATCAAAATTTGATTTTGACCATTATCATTGACTTTCCCTAAGAGCATCTCCAATGTTACATATTCTTATACATATTTTTAGTTGAATCTCACTATTTTTTTTTCTGCGTTTTTTCTTTCTTATTCTATTTAAAAATATATATTCTCTCATTCATAATCTTCTTACACATCTTTTTAGCTATGTTTCACTTCACTTCATTAACTTCACACTTCAATCTTATTTTTATAATTCTCAATCAAAACAAAATTATTTAACTTTATTTAATATATTTCATATTTAAATATTCCGTATAAAAATTAATTTATAAATTGAGAGATTAATTGATTTATAAATAATAAATTAACTATAAAACACATATTTATAGGAAGAAAAAAACTTTAAAAACATAATATAAATTAGTAACGGTAGGATTTAAAAAATATAAAATAAAACATTTTCCTCCCCACCCACCCAACGGTAGGATAGCCAACTATAGCAATTAAAAAAAATTGTAAGTCAACAAAATCAGACGTTGGGACCCACCCAGAATCTCCTTTCACACCCCACTCGTACGCGTGTAATGCACGGACCATCTGTGGCAAAGCAATGCACCATGCTCTCGGACACCAGACCAATTCTTCATAAACCAATTTTTTCTTCCTAAATAAGAAATCATCTTCTCTCTACATGGCATTGCTAAGAAGGAATCTCTCATTGTTCACTTTTCTCTTCTTAATAAGAAGAGCCCTAAAAAAGAGCTCATTTTTAAACAATGGGGATGTTGTAAGAGAGATAATTGCAATAAAACAAAATAAAAAACATGGGCCTATTTCACGCTTTTTGCAAAATTGATGAATATTTTAAATTTTACATTTGTAAACATTTAATTAGTTTTACACCCACGCGTTAGACGTACGGATATAAAGAAAATTTTAATTAGTATTAAATAATTGTAGCATAAAAAATATGAGTTCGATCTATATAAATCAAAAAATAATTATAATGAAAAACTAAAAATCATTTCATAATTAATAATCCCTCCGTTTTCAAAAAATCGTTCTCTTTAATTTGGCACACTATTTAAAGTGATGCTACCTTTCCTTTAAGGCTCATGTCGGTATATCAATTCATTGTGGATGCCTCATCTTGGGCTACTAAGAATGGCAAATACAAGGCTAAGCTAACTACAATTACCAAAGATTTTATCTAAGGTACAACAATTTCAAGCTTGGAGGCTGCGATGGAGGTGAACCAGAGCCAGCCTCGTGTCGTCCACCTTTCGGCTTGCCCGGATGAAATGGTTGGTTAAGCCTACAGCAATATGAAGACATGTATTGGGTGTAGGTAGAGCTGTCAAAACGGGTTGAGTCTATTGGACTAGCTCGTCCTGCCATCTAAAATGGTAAAATTCAGGACGATCCATTTTTTAAAGTTTCTAACATATCCAAATTCATTTTTTCAACCGAAAACACACTTTTGAACGCGAAAGACCGCAATACTCTTAATGAGCAAAGTCGCGCTATGAATAAAGACGGGATACACCGCGGTTCGCATAATTTTCTAACTGTTGATAGTTTTGCATATATAAATATGCGATATATAAATATGTGAACCGCGATATATAAATGAATAGAATATCCATAGTCAGCATTAAAAGAAGCAAACTACCCAGCACATATATCAACAGCCAAAAATTAATAACAACAACAATTTTTCTTCCTTCTTTCGTCTTTAAATATCTAATGTCATTTCTTCTCAAGCTTATCTACTGTTATTTCGTCTCACTACATATGATTTATTTAAAATTCCAGTTGTTTTTTATCATCAGATTTCTTCTCAAACTTTATGATTTTCGGATGCATACAAATCTTATATCAAAAAACCAATATTTTCTTCCTTCATCTTTATGAACTTGATGATAAAGCTTGAAAAGCAACTTGATGATAAACAACCACATGGAGCTAATCTATGAAGATTTCTCCGGGTATGCCTGAGACTTTCGATCTCTCCATGCAGCCTTTTATCCGGGCATGCCCAAACTTCATAAATTTTTGATATATTTCGATATATTTTAATACAGAAATTGAAAGTAAAACATATATTTTGTATCGCGGTTCACATATGTATTTTGTATCGCGATTCCTCAAAGTTAACATTCATGATTTTTGATACATAAATGAAAGAAAAATATGCATTGTGTATCGCGGTTCACTTGTTTTTGTATCGCATATGCATTTTGTATCGCGGTTCATCGTTGTTAATATTCATGATTTTTGATACGTAAATTAAAGAAAACACATATATTATGTATCGCGGTTCACTTGTTTTTGTATCACGGTTCACTTGTTTTTGCATCGCGGTTCATTTGTTTTTGTAACGCTGTTAATATATTTGTCTACCCGTGCAACTAACTTTTATGATGAGAACTGTTATAAACAAATATATCAAAATTTGAATACGCTACCAAATAAGAAAATTTACATCAAGGTATATAAATATTTAAATACATAAATTGAAGTTATATACCGCACAAAGGCTAATATACTCTATTATGATTGTTTGTTTGTGTATCGCATTAATATATTTGTATCGCGGTATATAAACATTTAACGTTGGCTCTTTATATTTAAATAAAAAGACATGTGCAATGCGATTCACGCGTTAGTCATCCCTTCGTGTTTATTTATTTAGGGTAACGTAGTCATTTCTCTCTAAAAGTTACCTTTTTTCGGCTAAAAATAAAAACAACGGATCGAGCGATTAAATTCATGGAAAAGGGGAACGGCCATCAATTATTTCCATCTAAAAGTGGTGTGTTTTGTTGGGAAAATATAAGTCCACTAGGAGATGGGTCAAACAGGCTGATCCCAGGGTGGGTTGGCCCCCTATGAGAACCCTGTTTCACGACACCCCCCCACGCGTGAGAAGCGAGTTGCTTAGAAACGCCGAGTGCGTGAGAATGCTTCGGTCTCGTTGTGGACTCTAAATATGTGTGTACAGTTGCCACCTCTATTTTATGGTTAAACGTAAAAAACCAATTATTCCTAAAATATGTAAGTTCGGAGGCTAGGTTACGAGTTGAGAAATGGTTAAGCACCCAACTCGCCTTTCGATCTCATTTTAGGTTTAAATAAATTAGCATGCTTTTAGATGTATATAGCCCGTAAAGTATATTTTATATATATGTATATTGAAAATAACATTATTTTGTTTAATGTTATTTGGGCATAGTAACAACTATATGTGTGTTTATGCCTAAATATTAACAACATACATATTATGAATTTATATATATATATATATATATATATATATATATATATATATATATATATATATATATATATAGTTACATTTTTATCTAGTATTTACATTATATTATTTAATTTTAATATTATTTACATTGCATGCATAATATTAATATTCTACATTAATATTAACGGGATAAGACAATAAATTGATATTTACCTCTTGTAGCATGAATGTCTGACCCGGTATATACGCCTAGGCTTTAGCCCATTAGGCGCTCGAAAACTTCAAGTGTGCTTCCCCAATCCTTTTGAGAAACGAAGTCTTTTTTATGTGTATGTATGTGTATGTGTATGTATGTGTATGAGTATGTGTATGTGATCGGCTCGCTAGGGGACAAAGACTGGATTTTCATATGGCGTGCTGTAGGATGCAGAGCAAGGAGGCTTGTTTCTTCTTCTTCGGCTTCTTCGGCAGAGGAGGCTTCGGGAAGACGTGTTGTAAAATGATTACCTAATTAATTTTATATCATTAACAAAAACATAGAATGAAATATAATATAATTATAGAATATTATGAAATATATTCAATTTCTTAGATCAAAATGGTGACCTAATCTATTTCATAACAATAATATAAACATACGTACCGAATTATCAAATAACAGTTTTATAAAGTTGCAATACTAATCAAATGGAATAATCAAATAAATCAGTAAAATTATTCGATAGAATTATCAATTAAATTTATTAAATGGTTAACTAATTAATTTTTATAACAATTATATTAACAAATACACCAAATAATAACAAAATTATGAAATATTATGAAAAATACATAATAATTTATCCAATTTCCAGGAGCAATAAGGGTAGCTAATTAATTTGATAATATAAATATAAATCTAAATAGATAGAATTATCAAAAAAAAAAAAACTTTAAAGTAGTAATATAAATAGACATAATGATCAAATAACAGTAGTATTAACAGACAAAATAATTTTATTATCACCCGTTATTTACCAACTTTATTAAACCAACTCTATCAAAATACTATTCAATTTCTTGAATCAAAACAAAATGAAACATAACTGAATTATGGAATAAATTCAATTTCTTGAATCAAAATAGTTACCTAATCTATTTTATAACAATAATATAAACAAATTGACTTATATATCAAATACTCCCTTCGTCCCTAAATTATCGTCCTAGTTGATCCGGCGCACGGATTAAGAAAAAATAATTGATTTGATTATTTATATTAGTTTGATGTATAGTTTCCTTTAAAGCCTATGTGTATATGACACATAATTAAAATAGGGAAAAAAAAGTAAGGGTAAAGTGATAAAAGTGATGTTCTAAAAAAGTAAGTTTCAAACTGGACAATTATTTTGAGACACAAAAAAAAAATTATTTTGGAATGTACAAAAAAGAAAAGAAGGACGATAATTTAGGGACGGGGGGAGTAACAGTTTTATAAATTAAGTGGCAATACTAATCAAACGGAATTATCAAAGAAATTGGTAAAATTATTCGACGGAATTATCAATTAGATTGATTAAATGGTTAACTAATTAATTTGTATAACAGTTATATTAACAAACATACAAAATAATAACAAAATTATGAAAAACACATAATAATATATCCAATTTCTAGGAGCAATATGGTTAGCTAATTAATTTGATGATATAAATATAAATAGATAGAATTATCAACAAAAAAAACTTTAAAGTAGTAATATAAATAGACATAATGATCAAATAACAATAGTATTAACAGTCAAAATAATTTTATCATCAACCGTTATTTACCAACTTTATTAAACCAACACTATCAAAATACTATTCAATCCAACTTATAAATGATATACTCCATTACATTAATGTCTGAAAAACATTAAAAAAAAAAACAAATACATACAAAGAGAAACAATCATAATGCATCGAACTGACATAATTTTGTGCAAAAATTAAATTACTGATCAAATAATATCGCAAGTTAGACTGACTCAAACTATACACAATAAATTTATGTGATACAAGCTAGCTAATAATCAATAGAAAATCTTATGCAAATGACAAAAAGAGTAACAGACCACGTGCATTAAATTACTATTACACTGAGAATGAAGTTATATTTCAAATGACCAAAAAAAGTAACATTATATTACTGTTACACCAAGAATGGTAAATTAAATGATTGTCTATGAAGTGTAGACCAAATGCAAATGTTTAGTGAATACATTGAGACAAAATTTAATTATGATATTTCAAATGATGGAAAAACTAACCTTTGGCTTAACAACCGCAAACCAAATAGTCATGATATTATAGATAAATTCAGCTATAGACTCATAAATTAATACTGTTATTCTTGGAACTCAAGAGTTATAGAAGTTATCTATCAAAACAATTTAATCAAACACAATATCAACAAATCACTAAAAACCTTACTCGTTCATTTTCTCATTGGGCATTGGAATTATTGTTTTCACCATTCATATGAAATCTGCATTTTTCAACAATTGATGCATTATATAATTTCATTACAATATATATTCGTATTGAAAACTTGCTAAATAAACTGGTTGTGTAATTTTATATATAATATTTTTATAGATAATGTATTTGATAAATATTTTGTTAATTACACGAGTTTGAAGGTATTTATCTTCATCAATGCTTGCATAAAACTCCCAATTTTTTGTATTTGACTGGGTAGATAAGTAGGGATATGAAAAGAAAAGCAGATACCAATGTCTTAAATGATGGATGAATTTACCATGTTTAATAAACATGAGATATATAAGCACATATTTAAATATTCCAAATCTATATTTTCTTTAAAAATAAATCTAAAGATTATAGATTTGTATTTTATAATTACATAACTAGATATTTGAGATATGTTTCTTTTGTTGTACTTGAAATATGAAAAAGCAGATCAAACATGATAGATTGAAGTCTTTACATATATGGATATGAAGAATTACATCATATTTGTATTTTTTTAAAATATAATTTAAAGATTAATTTTAGAAATATGTATTTTTTAAAAAGATCTGATAAATATAGATGTGAATTAGAGATCTGTATTTTTTATTAAACTCGACACATAAAAAACATTATCACCATCATATAATACATACATATTTACAATAAAATAAACTTAAATAGAAGAAAAAGTTTCCCTTAAAAACTGAACTTGAGTGCTCAAAGGGCAAAAGGGAGGCATGTCCATGTGTGCACAATTTTGTAGAAATTGCAAGCCTGTCGCTTTTCTCAAATATTCAACTGCATAAGTGCTTCGTTTTTGTTTTCTTTTTTGTTTTTTTTTTTTTTGCAACTAGGAAAGTCTATTTTCGTTAAATTGTTCTAATAATGCCCAATCTCAGAGAATGTTGCAAATTTCTTCTTCTTCTCCCTTCTTCTTATCATCCATCTTTGTTGAATTCGTCCACCCGAAAACGCAAAAACATATGAAGAGGGAAGAGAGTGAGGAGTTGGGTGGAAGAACAGTTGTTACTACATAACTGTGTCGTCACCACTCTAACTTCCTACACTCTTACTTATTCATGTCATGTTGTTATTGTCCTTATACTTATTCGTTTGTGTTTGTGTGTGTGATTCAAAATAAATTTACTTTTGTGTTTGTGTTGCTGCGCATGTAAATTGTTCCATAAAATGCTTGAATATAAATTTGTTCATTGTTGGACACCTTTTTAAATCTGGATTCATCAAATTTGAATCAAGGTGCATCATTTGTGAATCGTGATGCTTCAATTTGAATTTGATATGCAAGAAAGATGCATTAAATTTGAATCATTTGTTTATTGTGTACTGAAAAGAATGTACATTAAGTGGTTTCATAATGATTTACAGAGCAATGCATCAATTTTTTTGCAGCGCGATGCACAAATTAAATTAGGTAATTTAAATTGATGCACCGCGATGCATAAATTGGATAAGGTAATTTAAATTGATGCCTCGTGATGTATAAAAATTAATACAACGCAATGCATAAATTGAATTAGGTAATTTAAATTGATGTATCGCAGTGCATATATTGATGCAACGCGATGCACTGAGTGAATGATCTGTAGTCCACATTCGGTTCATTGAGGGTATTGTAGTCTTTTTCCTCAAAACTGTATTTTTTCGGTTAAACAAAACATATATGACACTGTAGTGGTTGAAAACTTATTAAAGTGAACCAGCCCGAATTTTACCCCACAATATTTGCCACCACTATTCTGTGTCGGCTCATAAATTTAGTGTAAACCTTTTATTTTGAGAAACATGACCAAATTGATGAAATTTGGTATTATGAGGTTCTGAAGATGAGTCTTTATTTGCTCCAATATAAATCTTTTCAAGGCACAAGATGAGTATAATAATGCATTTTAAAAATTCTTTGTGCGTTTGTTTGATTTTCAATTTGGACCAGCTTTAGTATATCTTATACATTAATTTTTGGAGTCCACTACTTAGTGTTAAATAAATGCACTCATGCGAATGTTGCATTATACAAAGTACATATCCTTTATTTGGAAGCAGCCCTAATGACTCATCATTTTTGAAATAGAGAGCTATATTGGGTTCGACTCTTGATGTTTTTAATTCAATAAATGATTACATGGTATTGGAGAACAATTCAGAAGGAAGACTGTATTTAAGCTCATATTCTCTGTGTCATTCGGATAGAAACGTTGATCTTGTGAATGACATACATACTTCTGAATGTTTAAATGAGATTTCATGTTCTGGAATAGCAAATCATAATTTAAATTTGAAGGTTGGAACTCCAGTAATGTTGTTTCGTTACATAGACCATTCCCTTGAGTTATACAATGACACAAGGTTAATTTATTATAAGCCTGAGAAATCATATTTTAGTAGGTCGAGTTCTTTCAAATGGCATTTACAGTGATACTATTTTGATTCAAAGAATGTTACTAACACTATCTGATCATATAATATTATTCAAATTTCAAAGAATACAACTTTCGTGATGGTGTCTTACGTAATGTTTATAAATAAAAGTCAGGATCAGTCATTGTCTAACATATGACTTCTTGTTGGTCCACAATAATGCTCAAATATGCTAGAGGGGGTGAATAGCCTATTTTGCCATTTTAAAAAACTTTTCTTTTGGTGATACATAAAGCATAGTTTAAGTGGCAATTGCAGTTTATCTAGTTGAGCATGTCTGCCGGTAGAGGCTATCGGTAGACTTGCTCTAAGAAGAAGTATCAACTCTGCCGGTAAACTGCTAATCAAATCAAAAGCCTGTAAAAAGGTTTGGGCAGCGGAAGATAAAGAGGCTATGATTTGGAGAAGTCTTAAGTGGCTGTACACGAATATATGTTCAGAACAACAACACACTTATTACTTCTTTAAATGTAGGTTTAGGAGATCAAGTAGAGAATGGTTTTTCTAAAGATAAATCATTTATAAAAACCTCATAGATATTTTAAGGACTGAGAGATAAAGCATTAGTAAGAACATATGAATTTATTCAAAGATAAATTACATATTACATCAGTCTAAATAATCTATGTACAGTTTCTGTCTTTGTCTTCCTAAGTCTCAATCCTTACTTAATTATCCATTCAAGGATCTTTAAGTTTGCAAAGGACAATAGGAGACAAGAACGAGAAACTGTTATGAGAAGAGGATTTTCAAGGTCGTTCAGATATAAAAAATATATCTAAACGATTGAGTGCAAAGCACTCATCCTCCCATGATGATTGATAATTGCACAATCAACAACATTTGTATTGGGATACAAATCTGAAGATTTGAATGCAATATCTACAGACAGCTCTTCATTTTCCTCAGACAATGTCTAACATCGATCTTCAGATCTTGATCTCTGCCTATTGAAGTTTCTGATCAATCTCTTCTCTTTTCCAAGATTTTCTTCCTAGCAATCCACTGGGAGTGTTTTGCTAAGACCTGGATGAGTTCACTACAATCTGTTGTGGAAATCAGAGATGCATTGGAGAAGACGATCTCTTTAATGATTTCTTCTCAATGAAGTTTTTGAGTGGATTGAGTTACTCGTTGCTCACAGTGTATCGTCTGATGATCTTAGATATAGCATACACTGTTATTGAGTCACTTAGTTTCTAAGTTCCTCTCTTCTTTTTGTTGAGCATGAGAGAGGGTTTATATAGGCGAGAATCAATATGATCGTTGAGAGATGAAGACTCGAAGATTTCTATCCGTTGAAGATGTAGTGGTTGATGAATATCGAATAGAGATCTTTGTCCATAAGATCTTTGATTGTCTGGAGCAGAGATTTAGTCCTGTAGATCTTGGAACTCGTTGTCTGTCAGACTATGTTGATAAGTCTCTAAAGAGTAGGTCGATGTACCGTTGCCTTTGTCGGGTGGTGCTTCAATAAAGTAATTGCTTTTTGACTTTAACAGACTACTTAAGTGAGAGAACGTCTTGTAGCTTTGAGTATGTCAGGCTTTTTGAGGCACGGACATATTTGTCTTGATTTGAGCAGGCTTCTTGATATTTCTCTGTATCACGTGCAGATTTTGAAGTCTGCCATTGGAAAGCTTCGAGCCAGTGGAGACAAGTCTTCCGATACAGGAGAACTGATGTCTACCGGTACGAGCATTTTATCTTGTAGCATGTCTGCCGGTGATGAGTCATAAGAATATTCTGATCTTTATCACTGAAGACTTTTGACATAGCTGCAAGTCTTTCGATGCTAAGTGCATTCTGAAGTGCTGGTCTGTCTTGATCATCATATAGGAGGGTAGGACTAGATTAGGTTGAACTTAATCTAAGACCTATGTGATATCAACACGAGTTGCCACGCTAACCGATACGCAGACCTTTTAGCCATTCGTAAAGACTCACTTGTAATGGGGGCAAGCAAATCAATATGTGTAGAATATGCAAGAGAGATAATTGAATTATCAAAAAGCATATTCCAACAATCAACAATCTCTTCCTATTTGCTTGGAACCATTACAAAATGACATATACAAAGCACTAAAGCATTTATAAGACATAGTAATAGCATGTCCACAATGAATGATCATTTAATCTCAAGACATGTCCTATGTTGATAATTATATATAAGCGATGGCTTTGGTATAGTCTACTATTGCTATTACAGACTCGATAAATCAAAGTACTGAACAGGTAATGCAATAGTAAAAACAATTTAGATCACTTTAGATTCGAAATAGTTTTGGACAGGATCTAAAAGGTTTTTAGAAGTCTTACTTGCACATAATTTTTTATAGAATGAAAGCTTGTTTTGGCAAGTAAGAGTAGCAAATCCTTAAGTAAATGTATGTTTTTGAAAGAGTTTAAAATAAGGATTGCTTGTAATATCCATTTTTTGAAAAATCAATTTTTTTGAAAATCAATTTTTTGAAAACTTTTTATTTCTGTTGAAAGTAAAGGATCTCTGTTGAAGGTAAGAGGTTTTAGTTTTAAACAAGGTTTTCAACAGAAGTGACACAAAGGCTGAGCATGATTCACAAAGAATCGGCTTAGGGTGAATTGTCACATTTATTTTGTGTGTTCATTTGGAATTTAGTTAAGTCAATTATCCTTCTTACGAAAGGAAGGTTATCACTCTTTTTATACTCTCCTCCTTAAGTTATATGTCTGATACCAAGTTATATGTCATAGACCTCTCCTCCTTAATGGTTGCAAGCACTTAGGATTAAAACCTGAAGGACAGTTGCAAGCAAAAAATAAAGAAGGATAAAAGAAGAGATGCAGTATGGTAGAGTAGATAGCTAGAGAAAAGACACTCAATAACGGAAGAAAGTACTAAAAGTTCTGAAAAGGTACAATCTAGTTTGAATATCCAAAACTACCAGTGCTAGAATCTAGAGAATAGTTTCTATCCTGATTAGAAAAGCTTCGATTGCCGAATAATTCTCGAATGATCAGCATTTCTCCCGTGATGGGAAGGCGTTCGTTCTCGTGAATCATGGAACGAATGGTGTGGTAGGAGCATAGTAAGTAGCTGATTATCCTAGCGTACTTGAGAATACCAGACCCATTCACTCGTCTTCACTGGAAAGATCGACAGATGAGTGAGAAGACTACTTCAGACCAGTTGATGACATGAGAGTCAAGAACGGCAATGGTGAAGTTCCTAAGTCTTCTGGTGTCGCTTCCTGAGCCAGGTTCATGAAACAGAAGGCATTGGCTCAGAATATCTCCAACACAATACATGTCCAAGGGATAGTTAAGAATGTCCCATGTACTGTAGTCATTTCGAGATTGGTGGCCATGCGTGCGGCTTTGTGGGTTCCCGGAACGTGCTCCGCCCCGCGCGGATAGGGGATGCGCGTGCGTGCGGATGCGGTGACATCCATCGCTCGTTCCCAGCCTCCCTTGTTTAGGGGAGGACGAAATCAAAAGTGCGGGAGGAGTGCTGTCGGAATAGCGCGTTGGAATGCGCCTCGGTTGTCTTTAGTGGATTTTGATCCAATATGGGAGCTTTAGATTTTCTATGTCAAGTTATCCCTTTTTTAGGGAATACCAGGATATAGGAAAACATCACATTTCCATTCTCATCCTCCCTTGTTTAGGGGAGAACGTGAAAGTGCAAAGAAAGATGTTGCAGCGCCCCCACTATGGATTTTATGAAAATATCCTTATGGCCTATTTCGGATCACTATGAGTGCTTTGGGTTTTCTATGTCAAGTTATCCCTTGTTTAGGGGATACCAGGACATAGGAATACATCACCTTTCCATTCCCATTCTCCCTTTTTTAGGAGAGAACGTGAAAGTGCAAAGAAAGATGTTGCGAGGCCCCACTGGATCCAAAATGTTTTTAGAGTCGCCATCTTTATTTTAAGGCAAAAATAAAGCAAAACCAGAAAAAGAAAACCAGAGCTGAAGAAAACGGGTTCGGAGGCTAAGTTACGAGTTGGGAAGGTGCTAGGCACCCAACTCGCCCTTTCGGTCTCAAAACGGTTTTTGGCTAAAGTATGCTTTTTGTTATATTTATTAAACAAATAAATAAAGCATTAACTGCCTACAAATACATCCATTACATCTATATTATTTACGGACTTGCAACAGTGTCTTTTACAAACAATTACAAATATACTTGGAAATATTTGGCCATAGTAACGGCTACATTTAGTATTATTTCCTAAATAAATCCGGCAAAGATAAGATAACGCGCTATATATTGATATTGAACCGGATCGGAAATAATACATTTACAAATAAAGACTTTAATGAATAAATAGAGTAAATAATTACAAATCTATCTAAAAACATTTTGTCATAATAACTGCTACATTTAGTACTATTTTCTAATTAAATCCGGGCAGCACAACTGCTTATATGGCTACATTGGGCCGGACTGGAAATAATACTATTACATGGAAATGAAAGACTTAAAAATAAAAACTTACAGACAACGAAAGGGTGTGCTCGCTCTGTCCCTCGGGGAGAGAGAGTCTTTTTTTTTTTTTTTTTGAAGTTGTGTGTTTGTGTGTTGTGTGAATTTGGGCAGCGTGATTGCTCTGAAAGTTACTTTTCGGCCTCGGGATCGGGGCATGGTAACTGTTTGTGTTTGGTTGTTTGATTGACTGGAAGTAGGCTGAAATCGGGCAGAGTAACGGCTTACTACTGGCGATTTGGCCTTTTAAATCGGGCAAAGCAACTGCTCTTTCCACGATTTTTGGACTGGGGAAATAGGGTAGATACTTAGCTGGGGGGCTAAGGTACACTTCTATCGGTTGGTTTTGTGTTTGGAGGAAGTTAGGCAGAGTTTCGAGGCTTTGGAGGTGATCTCTCACTATCTCACACCGCTCTCTAATTCTCCAGCGTAACGTTAACGCGGAGAAGCTTTACGGATGAATTCTGTGTGAAATGAGGAGCCGAGCACTGCTATTTATAGGAGGAATTAGGGACATCGAAGGAATTTCTTTTCCTTCTCTGCGCATCAACTGGTTGCACCGCGCGCTGAATTTGTTGCATTTTACGGCAAACTTTGGATGAACAGTGCACAGAGAAAAGGAATTGGGCGCCATACATCATGGATTTGGGCGCCATGCCCAAATTTGTGGGGAGCCACGCCTATTTTCTTTTCTGCGCTACAAACGGTTGTACCTCGCGCTGGAAAAGTTGCATTTTACGGCAAATATTGCATGAACAGTGCCAGGGGAAGCAATTTGGGCGCCATCCCCTCCTTATTTGGGCACCATGCCCAATTTCATGGGTGGCCATGCCCAATTTCCAAACATTGGTATTTTTGAGCATCCAAGTCCCTGCAGTTTGTCCTTTTGCGCATCCTGCTTTGTCCTTTTGCACTTTTGACCCTGTAACTTGACATTTGTTAATGTTTTAACAGGTATTGATATTTTATGTCATGTCACATACCAGGGGTACGAAATTGGGGTGTCTACAGAGCCCCTCAACGATGGAGTCTACGGGTAACCCGCAGCTTACTGAGTAGACGAACATCTTTGATAAGAATAGACTCTCCAATTTCGTTTCATTTCAAAACGAGGGAGAAATATGCAGCAGGTAGCAGTTATAATGCAGCAATTTATCAAACTTCCATATCCTAGACATTTTTAGTCAGTTATAGCAGGTTATCGCAGTTTTTAAGCAGATATGCAAATTGAATGCTCTGATGGTCGGACCTACTAATGTAGGCTGCCTACGTATCCCTTAATAAAAGGAATCAGACCAAACGTAGTTCGGCCTAAGCCGAAACAAACAACCATTTGAAGAAAAGATTTTCATGTTTTTCGAAAAGTCGTATTCTTCCGGTCCGAAACCGTTGTCAAATACGGTATGAAGATTTTTGTGTATTTCGAAAACCATATTTCAACCGATCAATACCCGACGCTGAAATATGTTAAGAGATCAGTCTCAAAATTGTGTCTGGCTGGTCAATACCTTGCTTCCAAACACAATAAGAGGACCTTCAGATTTTCGAAAACTGTACTCGACCGATCAATACCCAACATCGAATACGACAAAGAACGTTCTTCAAATTTTTCGAAAATTGTATCCAACTGATCAAAAATCTGTTGGACACGATAAAGAATTTTCTTTCTTCTTCCTTCTCTTTTTTTTTTTTTGAATATTCCTCTTTTTTTTTTCTTTTTTTTTTTGAAACAAAAACTCTTTTTGAAAAAGATTTTTCTTTTATTTTCTTTTTGAACAAAACTTTTTGAAAAAGATTTCTTTTTTTATTTCTAAAAGCAGGATAAGAAAATCTTACCTTCCTTACCTTTCTTACCTGTTAGCTTTTGACAGCTGCTGTTGGTTCAGCTGATTTGACTATTTCTGCCGTTCTGATCTTTCCATGCTGGAGATTTCCTTCTTTCTCTTCTTTTTTTTTCTTTTTTGTTCTTTCTTTGATTGATTTTTTGTTTGTTTTTTTTTTCTTCTTTTTTTCTTTCTCTTTCTTCATGACTTTATTATTCTCTGATTCTTTTTTCTTTTCTTTCTTTGATTGATTTTTTTTTATTTCAAAAGGAAAAGGGACTTACCTTTGCCGCTGAGTTTTCTGACTTTTCTGCTTGTCTGGCAGCTAACTTGCTGGGGCCATGAGCTTTCCTTTGCTTCTTGGGTGAAAGGCCATCGAATGTGATTAACAAAATTGTTTTTGTTAATTTCCTGTTAAGTCTTAGGGACCACTTTGCAGCTTTGAAATTTGGAGGACTTAAGTGCTGATGTTGAACTGTTTGGAGGGGGAAAAGTGAAAGTTTCACTTTTTCTTCCCTTTCTTCTTCACTTACGGGAGAAAGGAAATTTCATTTCCTTTTCTTTGCTTCTGCTTCAGTTCCTTCCATAGCCGACGAGGTAAGTTTTCTATTTATTTATTTTTCATTTTCTCTCCTTTTCTCAATTTTCTTCCGCCAAAATTTTTGTTTTTCTGCGCAGATGGCTTCTTCCTCCAGATCTAGGAAAGGAAAAGCACCAATGAACCCGGAATCTGGCGAGGAAAGGAAAGAACTTCCTCCTTTGGTTCGGAACCATGTCGGCTATTATTATTCGAAACATGACTGGGGCAATCTGGTGCGAGATTGGTACAAACACATCTCGAATCTTCCTGATCCCAATGTAAGTATAACTTTCTTCCACCCATTTGGTTAATTTTTCAGATCTGCTCATTTTCTGTGTTGTTTTAGACTTTTGGAATATATATATGCTGCTTATGATATTTAGACATGCAATTTATGGACTAGAATGATGCAATTTTGTTAATAATGCATGAAATTTGGACAATTTATTTTTGTGATGCCCAAATCGAACTAGTCTATTTGATCCTACTATGCATGATTGATATTGTTAATACAATTAAGGCTATATGATGCATGTTTTAGCTCTAAAAATATTTTTACATGACATATATTCACTGGATGGAATTTTCGGAATGAAATGCAAATTTTTCTGGACACATTTTCGGATATATACAAGACAAAACAAATATATTTTATGCACCAAACATGAATGATGAAATGCAATATAATTTTAAATGACATGGTAAAATAAAATGCACACTCAAAATACATGCAGAAAATAAAGCTATATCGACTCCTAAGGGTAATGACACGCTGCATTTTAGAAATGAATTTGAAAAGAATACACCTTCAGTTTTAAGGAGGCTTTTCTGGCGATCTGCGGGTAGAGGAAGAGGCAGCCGCCTCCTCCTGTACGAGGGAGCATAATTGTGACCATCTACTCTCGTATAGGCTTTTCTTTTTGATAGATTGCCAGAGCTTCCGTGATCAGACGAAATATCAATTGGCGATTTGGACAGAAACCAGAACAGCTGGGGTAGTAAATGAGCAAATTGGGCGTGGCTTATAAGCATTTTGGGCGCCATGCCCAATTCTCATGAGGGTGGCGCCCAGTTTTGGGTTTCCTGGGGGATTTCTTGGCCACTGTTTGCCACTGTTCGTCCTGTTTGTCGATTTTTATTTTCTGCTATAAAAGGAGACCCAGCGAGCCTGAATTCTTCACATCCGCTTTCCTTCATTCTGCCTTGTTCTTTCATAGTTTCTCCTCTCCGTTGCTCCTTCTTTTGACAGAGAAAGCTTCTTGTTTCTGCTCTAATGGCTGCCCCGTACCATACACTTCTGGAATTAGAAATCTATGAAAATGCCCTCGACCTATGGATTCTTGCCCTCCGAGCCGACGAGCGTGACTGGTTCGATCACATTTTTGGCTTCAGGTGCCTTCTTTTCTGGAGAAATATCGTGATCAACTGGGACATGCTGAGAGGAGCGTCCAGGTTCTGGTCTCGTCAAGATCATCTTTTTAATTTTGGGATGAACGAGATGTGCCCAACCTTTGAAGAATTTTGTGCAATGCTGGGAGTTGCTGCCACTCGTAATATTACCGTGCCTTCGCCTCGGAGGCGTCCTTACATGGCCATTAGGGAGCTATTCCGTAGTACCCTAGAGGCCACCCCGGGCTTCTACAACGGGGTGAATTTTGACTTGACCGTTCTTCCACGATCATTCACAGAATTCATAGAGGGTGACGTGGATTATTTGAGGCGCCGGCTGACGGCTCTTTTCTTGTGCTTGGTAGGGAGATACCTGTTGGTGGGCCATCAGGGATTTATTGATGTGCGAGTGGTAGATCTTGCCCTGCAGGCACGTGATCGCCGGGCGAATATCGTTCCAGTAATTTTGGCAGAGACTCTGGCTGGTTTGGATGCCTTTTCGGGGGGCGACGAACTTTTCCCTACTGGCAGTCCCATTCTGATCCATATGTGGTTGGAGGAGCATTTTCAGTGCGTGATGGCTCTTGCATCTTTTGGACCCGTATATGACCCAGGGCTTTATGGTTTTCGAGGCCGCTTTCCCCAAGTTAACTATTCTGATTATGACTGGTCCGAGGACTTTTTTCGGAGGGGCTCCATGGACATATCCTGGGTGATTAACCACTGGGAGATCCGACGCTTCATTTTACACTCTGCCGGCTATGCCCAAGTTGTCATGTTGGGCATCAGAAAAACCTCTTTTTATAGTGCCGAATCGCCGCTTGGCCGGAGCAGCATTATTCCGCATACACGACTCACTCGGTGTTTTTGGAGATGGCAAATAGCAGGACTCTGGATTTTGACTTCCAGAGGATGTGGCGTCTGGACTTTGATAGGCCTCAGGTGGCCTATTTGTTCTCTCGATTACATATTTTTGTCCCTTGAATACTTGGCATGGATAATGGTGATCGCTGAGGGCTCTTCTCGCGAGATCCGGCGGAGGCTGAGAAATTTGTTTGGCCGCCATGTAGCTACGGGCATTGACGCTCACCTTATGGAGATAGGCGAAGAGATCGAGAGTTCAGGTTTGGTCATTCCTCAGGCTCTGCAGGAGGATTTCAGGCGAGTACATAATCTTGGGACTCCGGTGGCTCCGGACCCGGATGAAGCCAGAATGGGAAACGGCGGAGGTCGCCCCCTTGAGGCTGAATGGGGCACTGGCTGCAGATATGCTGATTTCGAGATCCCTCGACATGATGATGCAGGTTGGCAACAGAATCCTTGGGAATAGGAGGAGGCTATCCCTTCCCCTCAAAATGGATGGGGCACTGATATAAGGCCTGATAATGGCAATCAGCAGCATAATCCCTGGAACCGAAGGCCTCCTCCCCTCGGGATGGGTACCGGCCGAGATAACGAGTCGGTCCTAGCAACACAACCGTCCACGAGAATGGAGATGCCGGTGATGACGAAGGAGACACTTCTGGCGGTTCTGAGAACAGGGGTTCTTCTGTGCCTCGCAGAAGAGGAATATGGGCCCGGCTTGGTGGACGCCGCAGGCATGGATAGACCGCTAGGAGGCTGAGCTGCAAAAGGAAGGAATGTTTGGGGGAAACAAGTGGGGGTGTAGGCAGGCATATGTATGTGCAATGCAGTTAATGTATAATATAAATGTCTTAAATAAATATTCCTAAGTTGCACCTTAGGACCTTGTAATATATTTTAAGTATTTTAATGTGAGCTTCTGTCATGGTTTTTCTCTTTCCTTTGTCAGTTGAGCCTGTTGTATACTGAAGACCGGAGATAAAATGCCGAAGATCCAAAAGAGTGTCTTCCCTCTCCTTTTTCTCCTGATTTTTTTTATATGCTCTAACTTTTGCCTAGGCCGCCCTTTCGGGTTTTCAACCTAGCGAGCCCTTATTTCTTCGTTTTATTGTATCTTTTTTTTTTCGCTCTAACTTTTGCCTAGGCCGCCCTTTCGGGTTTTCAACCTAGCGAGCTGGAGAGGGAAACACTTTTGTCGGATAGATTGGCTCAAGCATAGTACCTTTTGAGCTTGTCAAGGTTGAAGGGCTGAACGAGGTCCTCTCCTTCCTGGTTCGTAAGGAGCACGGCACCTCCTGATCAGATTTCTTTGACTATATATGGTCCCATCCATGGAGATTTCCATTTTCCCCTAGTATCAACGTAACTAGGGGGTTTTTCTCGAAGCACCAGATCTCCGACCTGGATGTCGCGGCCTTTGACTTTTTTGTTGAATGCCCGGGCTATGCGTCTTTGATATGCTCGAGTGTGCTCGAGAGCTAGTAACCGCCTCTCATCGATCAGGGCTAATTCTTCAAACCGCCCTTTGACCCAGTCGACTTCTGCTATGTCAAATTCCATCATTATTCTTAATGATGGTATTTCAACTTCAATAGGCAGCACTGCCTCCATGCCATATGCTAAAGAGTAGGGGGTAGCCCCGGTGGGTGTACGGACTGAGGTGCGATAGCCCCAGAGGGCTAGCGGAAGCTTTTCCGCCGCCTCTTCCCCGTGTCGCCCATTTTTCTAATGATGTTTTCGAGGGTTTTGTTGGCTGCTTCAACGGCACTATTGGCTTGCGGCCCGTAGGGGGAAGATTTGTGTCTTTGAATTTTGAATTCGTCAAGCAGACGATTCACGTCCCCTTCAAAATGAGAGCCATTGTCGGAGATGATTTCGAAAGGCACCCCATAGCGGTATATGATGTTGGCTCGGATGAATTCGGACACCTTTCTAGCATTTAAGATTTTGTAGGAAGAGGCTTCCACCCACTTTGTGAAGTAGTCGACGGCTACTAGAACGTACTCATGGCCATTAGATCCCTTCGGGTGAATTTGGCCTATGACATCGATACCCCATGTTGAGAAGGGCCAGGGGGCTGTGGAGTTGTATAAGATGTGCGGGGGCACGTGCTTTGCAATTTGCAAAACGCTGGCACTTGTCGCAGTTGTCGCACTCCACCGAATGCGGTTTCAAGCGAGCTCCAATAGTACCCTTGCCGGATAACTTTCTTGGATAGCATGTGGCCGTTCATGTGGGGTCCACAGGTACCACCATGGAGTTGGTCCATAATTTGTTCTGCTTTGGCCTGGTCGACGCATAAGAGATTTAAGCCTTGGTAGTGCCTTTTATATAGGCTGCCACCGCCGATACACAAATTGCGATGCCCATCTTCGCAGGGAGATTTTCCCTCTTTTATCTAGGCCAGGGGGATAGATTCCTCTTTGAAGCAGATTTTGGATGTCAATATACCAAGGCTCGTGATCTGCCTCAGGGGCTGCATTAATTTTGAAGCAGTATGCCGGCGTGACTTTCTTCCCGACCACAAAGGGTTGGACTTGTATTTCTGCGGGAATTTGGACTAGTGATGCTAGAGTGGCCAGTGCATCGGCAAATTGATTTCTGTCCCGCGGCAAGTAGTGGAATGAGATAGAATCAAACCGAGCGGCAAGTGCTGTTAATTTGGCATGATAAAGTTGCAGCCGGGGATCTTGGGTTTTCCACCTCCCTTCGACTTGGTTTATGATCAAGGCAGAGTCTCCAAAGACTTCGAGATTTTTGGCCTTCCTTTGGAGAGCCTCTTCCGAGCCAAACAATACAAGCTTCGTATTGATTCGGTGGTGTTGTTGGAGCACTCAAACTCCAATCTTAGGGCCGAGAGTGTGAGAATCTCGGATCAATGAGTAAGATTCCTATGCCAAAGCCTCTTTTGTTTGCGGCTCACAAAGAACATCCGCGATGGTGTCGTGGTCGGTGATTTCCAAGACACCTTCGCCTCGGGAAGCCGGGCTCGCAGCATCTTCGGTTTTGAGGTAGATCGGCTAAGTGCGATTACGCCTTTGATAGATTTGAGCGTGACATATGTTATGTCAAACTCGTTGAGAAGGAAAGCCCACTTAGCCGGTCGGTGGAAAGTGATTGGTTTGCCGAAGATATATTTTTATAGGGTCCATTCTCGATATGAGCTTGATGGATCGTCCTGTAGATAAGTTTTGAGCCTTTGGGTTGTCCGCACTAGGCCAAGACAACTTTTCTCCGGCCGAATAATTCACTCGCTTCCTCACTTGCAACTTCCTACCGATGAAGTATATGGCGTTCTCGATGTAGGAGTCTTTCTTTCTTGGGCAAGCATGGCTCCCACCGACGTGTCTCGTGACGGTTAAGTATATGAGGAGAGGTTTATGTGTATGGGCCGGGGCTAGCAGTGGATTGGTGAGATAGGCTTTTATTTTTTCGAAGGCTAGGCCGGCATTTCTCGTCCCACTTGGTCAAGATTTTTCTTCTTAGAAGCTTGAAGAGGGCCCACATGTGGTGGTGAGTCGTCCGATGAAGCGGTGATATCTTGTCGCCTAAGAAGCCTTTGACTGTTGGAGTTTTTGGTCGCATCTCTATGATAGCTTTGATTTTGCCGGCTCGATCTCAATGCCTTGCTCATTCACTAAGAATCCTGTGACCTTGCCTTGTGACCCCAAATGTGCATTTGGTGGGGTTGAGTTTCATCGATGCTTTCTCGAGTCTTTCAAGAACTTCCGAAGATCTCGATATGAGCACCGTTGGCGTCTGGAATGTACGATCATGTCGCCGACGAGACTTCCATTTCTTTGTGGATCATGTCGTGGAAGAGAGTGGTGGCATTTTCGATAAGTAGCCCCCGCATTTTGAGCCCAAATGGCATGACAAGATAGCAAGGTACCCCAAGGAGTGGTGAATGAAGTCTTCTCTGGTCTTCGCGCGCCATTTTAATTTGATTGTAGCCGAGCATGCCGCCGACGAAGGATCCGATTTTGTGCGCAAAGAACAAAGATCTACCACAATATCAATGTTGGGTAGCGGAAATCATCTTTGGGCGACGCTTTGTTGAGGTCGCAAGTCGACGCAGATTCGACCTTCCCATTGGGCTTGGGAACGCCACTATGTTGGACCAGATCGGGTATTCAACCACCCGAATGAAGTTGACATGGAGCTCGCTCATAATTTCTTCTTTGACTTGCAAAGGACCATTCCGGTTTGATTCGGCGAGCTTCGCTTGATTGGCCGAGCATCCGGATAGATAGGATCCTGTTCGACAGGTATGGTCGGATCTAGCCCCCAGATATCTTCATAGGACTAGGCAAAGATATCTACGAACTCTTTGAGGAGGTCGATGAGTGCTACCCTCGTGAGCCTCGGTAGTTGCCGATTTTGATTTCTTTGATTTGATTGTTCAAATTCCGCATTGATGATTGACAAGTCTTCAGCTGCTGCTGCTGAGTGATGCTGTTCCTGTTGCTCAACTGACTTTACAAGCTCAAGCAAATATTTTTTATCTTTTGGGTCCATTTCATTAAATGACTCATTATTATGATTATTTAATGTATCTTTTAATGTAGGTGCAACTAAGGAATAAGCAAAGACATTCATATTATTATTAATAGCAAACTACACGGGGCTTATTACATTATTGAGGACCCGGGTTTGAGATCCTCATTATTAGGGAGCGGATCGGTAGATGACCAATCCGTAAAGCTAGAGAAGGAAGGGGAATGGTATATCCGAAGCGGCCTACCGCCTCATGGAGTCAAGAGTGGGCCTAGTTGTAACATACCACCTCCTCGCAGAGGCTTAGCAGTGAGAAGCTCGAACTCATCAGGGGGTTTTTCATACTTAGTGCCTCCATCTATCATACCCAGGAAGCTGTCTCCCAGGCCATCATCATCAAATAAGACCAGAGAATAGTCATCCTGATCTATAGACCAAGTGTTTTCAAAAGTGGCGCTTTTATATGCAAGTGCTATAGGCTCTGTGGTGACTGCTCCATTTTGTCTGTGAAGATCGACATCTTCAAAGATTTCCCATCCGTGGCATCTTTTCTCCATTCTCGATCTATCCGTGGGCTCGTGGAACATGAGGTAGGCTTCTGTTTCCCCTTTCCTTATGAAGTAACCATTTAAGGTCTTTCTGTATAGTTGGAAAGGGGGATGTGTGTAAGGACGCTTTTCTTTTTCTGAGTTCTTTTCTCACGCTTTTGTTTCATGACAGCAGCTATCTCAGCTGGAGTAGGTGTGTATCCTAGGCCAAAGGGAGAGATACATTCCTTAAGTTCATCCTGGACTAGATTGACAAACCCCTGTTGGTTTCTACCAAGACCCAGACTAGGCATATAATTCATTTTTCGGAACATGTTTAAAGGGACCATGTTTCCTAGGGATGTGGTTTTCTTTCCAAATGATGTCGCCTCTACGTATTCAAGGGCGTTGACCACGCCTTGGGGATAACCTCAAAACCACCGAGGAAAATACCCGTGTCTTCATGCTCTATCTCGAGGATTGGGATATCCTCGCTTTCCTTGTTTTTCCACGATCTTGTCACCTGTAATAATTACTATGTGGTCATCGTGGATGAATTTGACACGTTGGTGCAATGAAGAGGCTACCCCTTTACCCCATGGATCCAAGGGCGCCCCAAGAATGCATCGAAAAGTGGTCGGTATGTCCAAGACTTGGAATTCGAGGCATGGTTAGTGGCCCAATAGTCAAGATCGAGTGACTACCCCTAAGACACATCGACCGGTGTTGTCATATGCCTTTAGCTCGTGAAGAAGGAGTGAGTTCTCGATATTTTTGTTCCCAATTTGGCTAAGGTGTCGGGACACACATTCGTAGAGGACCCGTTGTCGATCGAACTCGAGGGACCCGCTTTTCCATTATTCCCACAAAGGATATGAAGAGCATCAATGTGGTCGGCCCTTCCTTGGGAAGATCTAGATCAAGAAACATTATGACATTTCCGAAATGAATGTTTCCGATCATCTGAGTAAGCTCGTTCTGGGAGGTTTCAATTAGAACGACTGCTTGACTTAGAGACTTGGCCGTGGTGTCACTTGGGGTTTTTGAAGCACAAAGTAAGCCCCAGATGGAAATGTTGGCCTGAGTTTTCTTCATCTGAGCTAACAAAGTATCTTCCACCTCCTTAGCCCCAGTATCTGTTTCTTTGTCTTTGCCTGAGTGGTCACCTTTTTCCAGGTTTGGTTGGTAGGCTCGGCCAGATCTAGTAAGGTGGCTAACATCCCCACCGACCCAAGTGGCTTTTTCGATGTTGCAAGTATTTTGGCTACCCAGATAGTGTCCCAAGAGAGCATATTACAGCCTAGGCTCTTTTATGGATGTATATGGAGAGAAGGAATGAGAATATATGGTAATGGGTGGCTAATTTTTTCGAACTTTGGGCATAGTGATTTTTTCATCAACCTCAATCATGTTGATTTGAGGTAGAGGGTTATTGACTGTATTTGGTCCGGGAGGAGGTTTTTCAATCACCTTGTCATCTATCAAATCCTGGATAGCATGTTTGAGTGTATAACATCTGTCGGTGAGGTGACCACTGTAGCGATGATACTCACAAGATTCTGGCATGGTTCCAGCTTGTCATGCAGTAGGGTTTGGTGGCTCAGTAGTTTTCAAAGGCTTCAACACTCCTCGAGCTATTAGCCCCCTGTAATATCACGCATCGAGGAGCTTGCACCGTCAAAGTACCGGCTGACCGCTTGACCTCCTCGAAATTTGCTCGGGGCCATTATTTCCTCCGATCCGAAGTTGACAGACTGCTCGGCCCATAGGACCATGGAGTAGCACTATAGTTTTGGGTAGGGAAAGTGGAAGATGCATCTCCTACCATGTTGACGGCCGGTGTCGCGCCGTCTTTCCTTTAGAGTATCGAAAGAACCGAAGGTGTATTGACTTTTAATTGCCCTGGTCCGTATATCTTCATCAATACGAACCCCTATCTCCACTACTTATTTAAAGTCGCTGTAAGGGAGATACCGCATGTGTTCCGTGTATATGGGCCGGAGGTTTTGATGAACATCCCAAGATGACTCACCGATCGTCCGTCAAAAGTCCGGGCCAACTTCCGCTTCCACCGACCGCAAACTCAAGCATGTTTTTTTTCCCTTTGGGTGCACGACTCAAGGTCTCTTTTGTTTTCTGGGCTAGTGTTGTCTTTATACCTTTCAAGGAATTCTTCGGCTATCCGGTCCTGTGTATTCGTAGTGTCTGCCCGACAACATCGCCTATTGCTTGGCGTACCTACTAGGGTGAGGTGAGGTGAAAATTGGAAGCCATAGCTTCAAAGCTAGCTCCCTTGATCCGCATACCAATGGAGTAGGATTTTAGATGGGATATAAGGCATCCTGTCCCATCGAACTTTTCTATGTCGGGCATTTTGAACTTTGAAGGGCGCATCGCTGAAGGTTGTAATGCCAAGGCCCGCATAGAAAATTCCCTTTGTTGAGCGCTGAGCATCATGGTTTTCATGTTTTCCATGTCGGCCTCCATTTTGGTGGTGGGGAGTTGGTTTTAGGTATATGCCGGCGTGATTTGGGAAGCCGGGTTAATTTGTGCCGTGTTGGGTAAGGATTTTGGGTCAGTATGGATTCCGAGCCTGGATTTTGAGCCGGGTATGGATTCTCGAAATGGATATGGGTTTTGGGCTATGTAAGCTTATGGATTTTGGGTTGGATAGTGATTTTGAGTTGGGTAAGGATTCTGGGCTGGATAGAGATTTTGGGCAGGATAGAGATTCTGGGCTAGATAGAGATTTTGGGTTGGTGGATTTTGAGCTGGTGGATTGTTGGAAAGGTACGTGTTTTGAGTCCGGGCGGTTATTGGCAGGATATGGATTTTGGGTAGTGTAGCCGGTGGATTTTGGATGGTTTCTACGATGGCCGTGGATCATCGTGAGGTAAGTAGGTAGTAACTTGGCCTCGACGGGTTATAGCTTTGGGGATCCATATGTGGCCGCTTTGGAGTGAGGTTGGTTATGGGAAAGAGGAGGTCATTTGGACTCGGGGAATGTTGGTGTTTGGGATAGGATATGGAGGATATGATGGGTAAGGATTGACATTTGGGTAGTAGGGAGTTGGTGGAGGGTTAGGATGGAGGCATATGTGAGGTTGATGCTTTTTGGGAACCGCAGGGAAGAAATTACCTCACCACGGATTTCAAGCTTTGTACCGATTAGCCATTTGGCTCATTCTTCGGCCACCAGGCACCCAAATTCTCGGTCTAGCCACCGCCGCATTGGGAGATACCTTGGAGCCCCTGATCCAAGGTTCTAAAATCGTTAGCGGCCTCTAGGCCATACTTGGCCTCGCCTGGGACTAGCAGGGGTCTAAGTGGGCCTAGAATTAAGACAAAATTACCATTTTTTGATAATTTACATCAAAGATCAACCACATTGACTACAAATTTAATTTTTTTATGTTTGTTATTTTATCAAACACTTGTCTATATTTGTAAAATGAAGAAAAATATACAAACCTACCTTTAATCTCATTTCAACAACCCCAAAGCAATAAACCACCCAAAAAACTACTCCACCTACCTTACCCCTACAACCCACACGCCTAACATATCCTTCATAATCCCTTCTCATTCTAAATTCTCGAGACGCTTCTTCTTCATCTTTTTCTTCTTCTTTCTTCTATCTATCCGCGCATCGGCAACGAGACGCCGACTTGTCGATTAGCGGCACCAAGAAAGTCGCGGCTATACCTACCGGCCGCGGAGCTAGGGGGAGTTTTTAACACCGTCAGACTGCATACTCCGCGATCGCTCACTTTCGCCGCCATACCGCTCGGATTTGTACCCTCCGAACTGCTTCGCCCCGATCCGACTGCTTCGATACCCTCTCGATCGATTTCTCGACTTGATTCCTCATACCAATCGGCCAAGATCGCCTCGCTTTCCAAATTCGGCCAAGTTTCGGGAAAATGGGTTGGTATCGGCATCGGCTCAAGGCTTTCTCGGGCTTGGAGTACGTGCCTTTATTAGTATATTTTATTATTTATTATTTTCCCTACAAAATGACCTGGATAAGCACTGCTTAATTTTGACAGCCTCGTGACTTTCCCTCGAACAAGGGATTCTTTCTCCGCAGTATAGACCAACGTATTCCACCCGCCTTTCGACTCTCCGAGATCGGATCGATCCCAGCGAAGGGCCTATACTCTTCCTGGGATCCACCATTCGAAATGGTCTAGGTCGAGCATTTGAAAATAATAATCACCCCGTATTTTTTTTTTTTTTTTGACTTGCACATTTTTTTTTATTTGTGCGCATTTTTTTTGACTTGCGCACTTTTTTTTTAATTTGCGCACATTTTTTTTTGATTTGCGCACACATTTTTTTTGACTGGCTGACCCATAATTTAAAATGCAAAACCGGTCGGTCTTTGAAGTGAAGTGTCCCGAAAACTATATGCGCCTAACGTTGGCTTATGCAGGGGTAGGTTGGCCATGGTGTAGGGTAGCAGTTCGGAATATATTTATATGCAAGTGCGCGTGTGTGCGGTATTTAAAAAGCAAATAAAAGTTTTTTTTTCAGATATAGAAATAGGAAATAAAACAGATATAGTCTGTCTTGCTATTATGTATGAATTTTCTCGGCTTTTTAGCTTAAGCGCGAGCAAGCAAGCATAACATCAAGAAATAGAAAGAAAAGCGGGGAATCTATCTATTCTTAGAAAATGGGTCCTAATCCCCAAAATAAAATGACGTAATGAATGCATGCATATATGTATATATATATATATATATATTGCAGAATGAAAATAAAGCAGGAAATAATAATATAAGGTCGAAAATGAAAAGATTTTGAAAACAAAGCCCCGGCCCGTTTATTGTGCTGCCCGAAAATAAAAAGCAACATTACATATATTATATATATAAATATATATATATATATATATATATATATTTGAAACATACGAATATTTTCAAGTATATCCGTAACAGTGTTTGAAATGAAACTGCTGCAAGATGGATGATCATATCCACAAATATAGACACGGATGTTAAAGGAACGCAATATTAGACTGCTTTTAAATTAATATAACAAGCATACTTTAGCCGAAACAAAAAAAAAAAGTTTTGGTTAATGAGTCTAGCCCTCCATTTTTATTCATTAAAATAAAAACGATCTCCCCAAGAGTCGCCAGCTGGGTTCCTGAATGCTCCCGCCCTTGGATAGGGTGCGCAGTGATGCGTGACATCCATTGCTCCTGCCCAGCCTCCCTTGTTTAGGGAGGACGAAATCAAAAGTGCGGGAGAAGTGTCTAGCGCTTAGCGCTGGAATGCGCCTCGCTTGCCTTTAGTGGATTTTGATCCAATATGGGAGCTTTGATTTTCTATGTCAAGTTATCCCTTTTTAGGGATACCAGATATAGAAAACATCACCTTTCCATTCTCATCCTCCCTTGTTTAGGGAGAACGTGAAAGTGCAAAGAAAGATGTTGCAGCCCCACTATGGATTTTATGAAAATAGCCTTATGGCCTATTTCGATCACTATGAGTGCTTGGGTTTTCTACGTCAAGTTATCCCTTGTTTAGGGATACCAGACATAGGAATACATCACCTTTCCATTCCCATTCTCCCTTTTTAGGGAGAACGTGAAAGTGCAAAGAAAGATGTTGCGAGGCCCCACCGGATCCAAAATGTTTTTAGAGTCGCCATCTTTATTTTAAGGCAAAAATAAAGCAAAACCGTAAAAGAAAACCGAGATGAAGAAAACGGGTTCGGAGGCTAAGTTACGAGTTGGGAAGGTGCTAGGCACCCAACTCGCCCTTTCGGTCTCAAAACGGTTTTTTTGGCTAAAGTATGTTTTTGTTATATTTATTAAACAGATAAATAAAGCATTAATCGCCTACAAATACATCCATTACATCTATATTATTTACTGACTTGCAAATGTCTCTTTACAAACAATTACAAATATACTTGGAAATATTTGGCCATAGTAATCGCTACATTTAGTATTATTTCCTAAATAAATCCGGCAAAGATAATCGCTATATATTGATATTGAACCGACCGAAATAATATATTTACAAATAAAGACTTTAATGAATAAATAGAGTAAATAATTACAAATCTATCTAAAAACATTTTGCCATAATAACGGCTACATTTAGTACTATTTCCTAATTAAATCCGGCAAAGACAACCGCTTATATGACTACATTGGGCCTGATCGAAATAATACTATTACATGGAAATGAAAGACTTAAAATAAAAACTTACGCACAACGAAAGTGGTGTGCTCGCTCCGTCCATCTGGGAGAGAGAGTCTTTTTTTTTAAGTTGTGTGTTTGTGTGTTGTGTGAATTTGGGCAACGGATCGCCTGAAAGTTACTTTTCGCCGGATCGGACGGGTAACTGCTTGTGTTTGGTTGTTTGATTGATCGAAGTAGGTAAATCGGCGTAGTAACGCTTTCATCGGGCGATTTGGCCTTTTAAATCGCAGAGCAACCGCTTCTTTCCACGATTTTTGGACCGGGAAATAGGGTGGATACCTAGCCGGGGGCTAAGGTACACTTCTATCGGTTGGTTTTGTGTTTGGAGGAAGTTTGGCGCAGTTTCGAGGCTTTGAGGTGATCTCTCACTATCTCACACCGCTCTCTAATTCTCCAAATAACGTTAACGCGAGAAGCTTTACGGATGAATTCTCAGGTGAAATGAGGAGCCGAGCATCGCTATTTATAGGAGGAATTAGGGACATCGGCGAATTTTTCCTTCTCTACGCATCAACTGGTTGCACCGCGCGCTGAATTTGTTGCATTTTACGGCAAACTTTGGATGAACAGTGCACAGAGAAAAGGAATTGGGCGCCATACATCATGGATTTGGGCGCCATGCCCAAATTTGTGGGAGCCACGCCTATTTTCTTTTACCGCAAACTAAGTTGTACTCGCTTGGAAAAGTTGCATTTACTAAGAAATATTGCATGAACAAGGCTGGAAGCAATTTGGGCGCCATCCTCCTTATTTGGGCGCCATGCCCAATTTCATGGGTGGCCACGCCCAATTTCCAAACATTGGTATTTTTGAGCATCTAGGTCCCTGCAGTTTGTCCTTTTGCGCATCCTGTTTTGTCCTTTTGCACTTTTGACCATGTAACTTGACATTTGTTAATGTTTTAACAGGTCTTGATATTTTATGTCATGTCACATACCAGGGGTACGAAATTGGGGTGTTTACACAGCCATGATTCGTTGAGAAGAGAATCATTGATGGAGTCAGGGCTAGCATGAAGGTCAAGACTCTAAAAGGTCAAGATTGAGGACAAGGTCGACCTGAATGCGACCGTGGAGGATTTTACCATCACTTAACAGGTGCATCCTTGAGTAGAGTTCGTCGACCAGTTTAAGGCTGTAGAATTCTTCGCGAAAGGAAAGGATATAGACGAGTCCAGTACTGTGGAAAAGATCTAAAATCTTTGCGCCAACAGTATTGTCAAGGAGAAATTGTTCTCCTTGAATCGTTCGACGAAGAATGTAGGATTGACGGCCTACTTATGTGATGAAAGAAGATTCAGAGGGACCGATAGGGCGAGAGACACTGTTTGATGAAGAAGCGGTCATGAAGAATTTCTTAGCGAAACAAAAAAATACACCGATAATAATCGTTTTAGATTGATTGGGAAACGATGGAGATCAAAAAGAGTATATATATTCAGTATTTTTCTGAGATTGGGCAGGAGGAACACACTGTTCAAGAACCGTCGTATGATAGTCCACAATAAAGCTGTTATGGATTGAAATGAGAACCGGCGAAGTAATCATTTCGAAGCTTAATTGTGAGTGGACGTTTTTATGGGAGTGGCGGCGATTCATGATAGCGATAATTAAGTCTTCTAGGGAATATGTATTTGGACAGATTGGAGACTTAAAATCGAGGATTTCAATACCGAGAGAGTTTTAATTGACAGCTTAAGGTATTGAAAAGAAGATGTGTTGATATCGATGAGCAAAAATAATATACTGAATTTCATAAAAATAAATTTAGGAAATATGATAGGTTTTAAATATTCCAGGCATCCTAATAGATAATTTACGGGGCATTCTGAATCATCTACACAATCTTCAGCAATCTCCCAAATCTATAGAATTTTGGAACAGAAATCATTTCAAAAATATTTTGGAAGAAATATAAAAAAAATGTTTTTGGAAAACAGTTAAGATTTTTGTGTTCTTTATTTACTAGAAGAAATTTATGGAGCTTTCTGAGTCATCCACACGGTCTTCAGCAATCTTCCAATTCTTTTAGTCATTCCAGAACAAAGTTGTTTTGAAAGTCATTTTCAGAAGGATTTTTGAAATGTTATTTTGAAAAACAATCAATCATTCCTAAATGTTTTGTGTCAAAGATATCATTACACAAGGTTGATCAGCAGCAAGAGATATGAAACCAATTTTGTTGATTAGTTTTAGTAGAGTGTGAAGTGTGCTGATACAAGAGTGTGAACGGCAGAGATGAAGGTCTGCAGTTCTGGTTTTGACCAGTAGACATTGAGGTCTACCGATGCAACTGATAACTTTTAAAGAAGTATGCAGCAGTAATGAAATTCTGTTGATACCAAATTAAAAGGTTTGTGCGAGGTTATCAGTCTTTTGAACACACGAAAGATGATGGCTATGAATAGATTTTATATTGAATTGAATGATGTATTCAAGAAGGGTGGAAGTTTACTGATTTTTTGAGAGCTGAAGGAAATCAATCAATTGTTGAACGATGTCAATTGATTGTATGAGGGATACCAATTTATGAATGATATCAATCATTGAAGGATGATCAGTAAACTAGATAGGTATGCCGTTGTCGAGAGAAAGAATGACAGTGAGTCGGATAGATAAGGTCTCACTGATGAAAGAGGACAGCAGGGATAAGTCTGCTAAGATAAAATGATTTGAAGAGTTTTGCAGACAAGAAGGTTTGTTGTTTATAGATGGAACAACAGACATTGAGGTCTGCCGATACCAATTGGAAGAAGAGTATTACAGCAACCATTTCCTTTGGAATGCCTTGGCTTCTGGAAGGATAAACCATAAGCTTCATCGGCAAAGAGAACGAAATAAAAATGGAGGGAGAACGAGATAATTCTTATAAATTTGAAACAACAACAGCAGTAACAGCGGTATCGGAATGAGAAAGATACTAAGTTCTATAGTTGGCTCATCCTCACTAGTAGAATAAGCGCTTCGAACTCTTTGAAGAGAGAATAGAGTCTGCAGATTATAAAAGTAGAAAAGAGATTTTCTACAGATTTTCCTTTTTGCCTTGGCAGTTGTTAGGAGATACAGCTGCTTCATCGGCAAAGATTAACTGATGATCATGCTACTTCATAATAGAATCTTATATGAATGATAAGAGCATTTAGAAGCAAAAACGAAAGACAACAACCATTTCAGTTAAAGTACTTGAATCACAAAGAAGCAAGTGGCTCAAACTTAGTTAGGCTGACGGTACAGATGAAGAATGACTTTTTTTTCAAGGTCAACGGCTAAGATGATGATGCCTATCCTTTAAGGGAAAGGAAGTCATCTATGTTCAAGACAAGAAAGGTAAGAAAGAGTTTAGAGCAAAGTTGTCGTTGAACAGAGAAAGCATTAGAAAAGAATAGAATTTGAGGATACTGCTTATTTCCTTGAACGGTCGTTGTTATAACGGCAGAGATAAGGTCTACCATTAAAACTAGAGAGACCTGAAATTTATAGAGGGGAATTAAGATTCATCAGAACATCATGGGTTGAGATGAGATCTAAAATTCCTGATAAAGTAGTTGCAAGGTATGCAATAACTTCAAAGAAATCCAAAACTTAAAATTAACCATATTCCAACTTTGTTTTTTCAGATACCAAATGTTGAATACCAAGTGTTGAATAGGAAATTTTATTATTAAGGATTGGTTTGCTGTTGGGTTAACAGCAGAGTTATATTTGCTGTATTGAATTCGAAAAAACATATTATCAAAAGCACAAATACCGAAAACTCAAACAAATATCAGCTTTCATGCTATCACGGAATGTTCATACAAAGGCAGATAGACATGAAGTAAAGATGCTTTGAACTAGTTCTCTTTTAGATCAAAATATACTAGAATACAAAAAGGATCTAAAGATTACAGAGTTCATTACAACTTCCGATGACTTAACTACTCCTTTTAAACAGCTAATCTAAACACCTGATACATATCTAAAGATAAGGATGTTACAAGGAGATGTCTATGAAGACCATGGACCCATATTCAGCTAACCGGTTGGAAAACAGAATACAGGTCCTAGATCAAGGTCGAACGAGGCAGCCAAACGGAATCTCTACATTTAGAAAAATGCCGCTATGTGATCGTGTCGCCTCCTCGTCCTACTCCCATCAGCTAGCTCTCAAGCCAGGGTGACCTTCACAAACTCGCAGGACTTCCTTTGTAGAATCAACGGTTGTGAAAAGAGCTAATCTCATGAGAGAACCATGTCAGCTAAGGATCACGTAAAAGGTCTACGAGGCCTTGAAGAAGTGGCTGACATGAGCATAGTCACAGGAATCTGGGATAGGCATGCTAAATGGTTGTTAAGGCAAGTCTTCACGCGAGAGAGATCCTTGAAACAAACCAAACAACTTTCAAAGAATCGGAGGGGTGATTCCAAGTTGTTGAGAAGAAGCCTTGATCTAGTGCTAAGAATTCTCCTAAGTAACATTTTGGAAGAAGGGGATCTTGTATCAGTGTCTATCATAGTGTTTGAGGTAGTTTGAGAGTGATAGAGAAGAAGGAAGGAAGGTCTCTATAAATACTCGCTGAGGCAAGACAATGGACCGACTCATTTAAGAGTGAGAAGTCATTTTCAACTACTCTTCAATAAAAGTTATATGGGGAAGAGTGAGAGTTGGTATAAATTTCTAGATATCTGGTAAAGTTACTTCTTTGGAAAGCTAAAAGATTTTGAAAAGTAGGTTTGGCTTTCTGAAAGAATGAAACGTCTTTAAGTGGATAAAAACTTTTTTAGTGGGATTTGACAAAACATAACTCTTTTTCAGAAGATTTTTTTGGGAAGTACAATTATCACATTTCAAAGTCGTTTTTATCTTTACCGAGATTCTATGAAATATGTCTTTAGCTTTTAAGAAATAGTCAGTTTCTAAAGCTTTACCTCAACCTTTATAGAAATTGCAAAAGTACCCATGTAGTTTGCACATTGTCTATAAGGTAAAAACTTCTATAAGTCATCACATAGAACTGAGCTTAGGAAGCACTGAGCAACAAAAGAGAACTTCAAAGAAAATGAGGTAACAAAACAGATGAGTAAATCACATATCATACTTTATAAAGGAAAGAAAGGAAACAATGTATGATAAGAGAAATCACTCTGGCTATGTATTTTGCTTTAGAAAAGAGAAGACAAGAGCAGAGCAAGCAAATACGAAGCCATGCAGAGATGATATATTCAGAATCATGATTAGCAGGGAATCATAAATGAAAAACAGAAATATATCATAATCCAGAAGGAAGAAGACTGAATCAGGTGAATAGGATCATGTACTTTCAGTCAAATCTTTTAGAACTAGATGAGAGATAATAAAGTGTGCTTATTGATCTTTGGAGAATACACATTCCTGAATAAAAATCAAGAAGATCATTAGCAACATTTTATGAGCTTTAGGAAGCTCCAGAAAAATCTAGATACTGGAACAAGTATTTCAAGAAGATCAGTGAGAAGGAAAGACTAGATGTTGAATTTCTCATTCTCCCTTGGTCTTTTTGTGCAAAGATAAAGATTTGAAGAAAGCGGCACAAGACAAGGGATGTACCTTTTTGACAGTTATCTGGATCGATATTGATGTTTTTCAGACAAAGTCTTTTTGAATCTGAGCTGATAAATCTGTAGTCGATGTTGTCTAAAGAAAGCGATAGCTGCCAAGGCCAAAAAGGTCAGGATGGAAGCAGAAGAGGCTGAAAAAGAACAAGCCAAGTGGATTCGGAAAGAGCTGAGGATCGGCAAAAATGCCAAGTCTACTGGCACCTCCTCTGCAGCTGCCAGTACATCTTCATCTCCTCCACCTCCTATCCCAGAACCACCAACTTCACCAACACAGCCTCCTCACCAACCCAAGCGAAAACCCTCACCATCACCTCAACCTAAACGAAGAAGACTACGCAAAGCTATGCCAAGCCTGCCACCAGCAGACATTTCAATCTCTGCCAAAGACGCCGCTGAAGCCCCTATTCAGTTGCCAAGGCAGACAAAGAAGTCTGTCGGCACTCACTCTTCTATCACCATCCAACCCATTCCTACTGAGTCATCTACTCAGAGCCCTTCACCCCCTCCGGAGGAGTCTATCCCTTAGGAGGAGCCACCAATACAGGAGGAGCCAATCAGAACACCCTCTCCGTCTCCACATCCTCCTTCACCCTTTAATTATTCACCAAACCCGTCTACACCTACCAGGATACCATCTCATACCCCAACCATCCAATCCACACCCATTAAACCTCTAGATTCTGCTGCCTCTAAATTTCTCTTTGAAATTTCCTCTATAGCATAACTCATTCCCCAACCTTCATCCCCCCTACCCCACTTAAACCAAAATCCCTTTTCTACCCAGCCCCCTCTTTCTGGTTCTCCACCGACCCTCTACCAGAAACTTCAATACTCAGTGACAACTCCGACACTGACATTGAACTTGACCAACCTCGAACCCCTCCTCCCTCCCCAATCCCAATTTCCTCCTCAACCCATACTTTCCTCTCTCGCGACTCGACCTCTACCGGCTCTGCCAGTCCACCTCCTCAACATCCCTTCCAACCCACTGCCACTGCCGAAATTCCTTCTACTGCCGGCAGTGAGCAGATCCACATTGGCCTGGACCCATCTCCATCTCAACCGGCCACCTGTGAAATTTTGTCTCGCCTGGACGCCATATACGCCAGACTGGGAGAACTGACGAGTATCTCCATAGCTGCCGCCGAGGTTGCCACTGCCACGTCCATGACAAATGATAGGACTGCTGCTCGTCTACTCCAATTCCAAGATGATGTGTGGACGAGATTTGGACAGATGAAACACGAGTTTACTGACGTCAAGATCAACGTCGAAACTCAACGCAATGGATGTGCGCGAATCGTCTCATCTATTTTTTACGACCTATTCCACGACATCACTACCCATCTCGCAAACAACCGCCCACATGTTCTTGAGCTCAACAACATTGCTCGCACTTTAGCTACTGAAACTATGGATGCTCAGCGTGATCGTGATCTGGCCATCACGGAGGAGAGACAACTGAGGTCTATCAACAAGATACTTATGGAAGAGAACAACCGTCTACGTGAAGAACTAGACTATCGTTCTCGCTCCACCAGACCATCTACCTCTGCTGATGATGAATATGTCAGAAGAGCTGAAGAGCTAGAACAGCAGCGGAAAGAAAAGGAAGCATCAGACAAAGGCAAGGGGAAAAGACCATGGTAATTATGTATCCTTTTTCTCCCTCAAACCTTTGTATCAATCATAATTTTGTGAAAACTCTAATATATTAAACTTCTCGTGGAAATACAGAAGGTTAATTATCTTTCAAAACTTATCTACAGTTCAATTCTTGCTATTTCAATTCATATATCTGCTTATAACTTAAACTTTCAATTTAGATCTATAATTGAACTGCTCACTACTAATCACTGTGTTACTCTTTACTTTTTTTCTATTGTAAACACTTAGATTAGTTTGTTACACTTGAGGTATACTTCTGTTTGATAGAGGCATGTCTACATATAGAAATAAAAATTCCTCTTGACATGTTATTATCCATCATATAGTTATTTATAACCCTCACTTGTAACTAATGATGATCAGATGCAAATACGAGGAGATTGTTGTTTCTCAATTACATTTTGATTTACATCTGTTCATACATTACATCTATTTTATCCTTTAGTGGCTAATTGGGTTGTGTATCAATTAGCGTGGCAACTATGTATAAAACATTGCTATAGGATAGATTATAAGGCTTCACAGGTTCAGCGGAAGACTTCAGTATTGCTCCAGTGGCAGACTTTGTCTGCAGGCGTTCAAATGCATGACGTGTCCAGACTACCAAAAACTTAGTGGATTAATTCAAATATTATCTTTTACTATTTCGTATTTGAATTCAAATTTCCCCAAACTTCTCAAACACACTTAAAACAGCTTTCAAGAAAGGCTGGGAAACTTTTACCCTCTGAACAGTAATAAAGAAGGTGAACAGACTGACACTTGCAGGTCTGATATTCTAATTATTCAGCTACCAACTCCTGCAAACAACTCTGCACCACTCCCTGCTCAGTATCAATGAGGACGAATTCTACAAGACAGCTCCATGCATTTAATGCATTTAATCTAATAGAGCTGTTACTCTTCGTCTTCTCCAACGGATCTCTAAAATGCTCCTGCTATAAATACTTCCATTAAAGACTGAAGAAAAACAACACTGTCCGTCCTGAAATGCTCTGAAATTCTACAAATCGAAGTCTTTATACTCAGCGCATTCTAGAGATCATTAACTGATCAAAAAGTCCTCGACAACAAACAAAGAAGATCTACTTCAACATTTATTTTAAAGCTTCTTATTGTTGTATTCCTTTAATTATTCTTCAGCACAAATTGAATATCTTGTTTATTGAGATATTCAGTTCTCAAACCCCCAAACACAAGTCAAATATTTTGTACACGATCCATTAGAAATATTCCTTGTAATAGAACTACTGGAAAACATAGTGCACTTTTGAAATCCAAGGTTGACTGCCTTGGTGGTGGACGTAGCACTCTTTATAGTGTGAACCATCTCAATTACTTGTGTTCTTCTGTATCTGTTGCTTATAACTTTGATCTTATTCTTATTTCCTTTACTTATATTTTAAAACAGCAGACTTGAGTATTCTGTCAAGTCTACCGATAGTCATTGATCGGCATACTTGATCTAAATTCCTTACAAGACTTCCGCTATTTCAATCTCTTTGATCGATTGCAAGTGCTTGTTTTAGGAACATACTTGAGAAAATTTAAGTGTCTAATAAGCTATTCAACCCCCCCCCCCCTTCTAGCTTATTATTGTGCCCTTTTGGACCAACACTTTTTTTCAAAAAAAAAAAAACATGTTTGATATGTAATAGTGATAGTTGTAATAGTTATACATATTTAATGACAAATGTTGTTGTATATAAAAAAGTATTCCGAAATTTATAATGACTTTTTTCATATTTATGTGATTTTCTATCTTTAATTTAACTATTTATTGTTTTTTCGTTTATATGATTTTACACCCGTGTACTAATCGTGCAACGTACGGGTGCATCACTAGTGTATATTATATAATATATGTAAAGATATTATATAGATATAATATATTATATGGATATCAGTAGGTAGATACATACATATATATATATATATATATATATATATATATATATATATATATATATATATATATATATATATTATTATTATTATTATACTACATTAACATAATATTTACAAAAACACCGTGTGTATGTTTTGTGTGTGTATCGGTTAATGTTAGATTTACAGAATGTCTTTTGTGTCAGTAGTTAGATTGGGAATAGGAGAGAAAAATAAATTATTGTATAGCTATATTGAATGATGCCTTGTTACGTCAATATTAGTTTCGGACGAACGAGTTTGAGACGATTGCATGTGTTTGGGGATTATCATTGCTAAGAATTTCAAGGTAAGAGATTATACTTCTTTTAGGTCTCTAATCATTTATGTACCGTTCGTTAGGTTTCTATTACTCCTTTGATATCGATGTTTCTTGAAACATACGCCAACTCCGTGTCGGTAATTGAATTTAAACTTTGTTGCTTATAAGAGGTACAACGGGGGTTTTCCCCCAAATATATATATATATATATATATATATATATATATATATATATATATATATATATATGTAGCTTGTGAGGAGCAATATGGTTGTATCACCTCACCACCTTTGGATAAATCTTCATTGTAAAGCGTCCATGTGGAAGCTTTAAAAACTTTTGGTTTTCTAGCCATTAGCTAATAATAATACATAATAATAATCAATATTATAAGGGGTATTAGTATTGGTATATATAACTTCTTCTATTATCAACAGTAGATGACTTATATTTTAAAAAACTTTTACAACTAACATTACTTCTAATAAATATGTGATAAAACTCTTCAAAGTGGGACATTACTTCTAATGACTCACTTTTAAGTTTTAACACCATACTTTAAGCTTTGAACTCTTATTCATCCAAAACTTGATTTGGACAAATAAATATATCATTTCGATACTTTTGCCGAGTACAACACATTTGCATAATTACTTTTGCCAACAAACAAATGACACGTAAAGAAATTCATGCCTCAAGTTGCACAATTTCTTTCACTAAAAACACTAATTTTTTAACAAGTATTATACTTTATGTCTTGATATCTTATTCATTCAAAACGTGGTTTGGACAAATAAATATATCATTTCGATGCTCTCACTTAGTAGAACATATTTGCATAATTACTTTTGTTAACAAACAAATGTGTAAAGAAATTTGTGCCTCAAGAATTTCTTTCACTAAAAACACTAATTTTTTAATATATATTATACTTTTAAATCTTGATATCTTATTCATCTAAAACTCGATTTGACAAATAAATATATCATTTCACTGCTCTCACCGAGTAGAACACATTTTCGCAATTACCTTCGCCAACAAACAAAAGACACGTAAAGAAATTCGTCAAGTTGCACAATTTCTGTCACTAAAAAAATTAATTTTTTTTAACAAATATTATATTTAAAGTCTTGATATCTTATTATCCAAAACTCAATTTGGACAAATAAATATATCATTTTGATGCTCTCACCGAGTAGAACACATTTGCGCAATTACCTTCGCCAAGAAACAAATGACAGGTAAAGAAATTTATGTCTTAAGTTACACAATTTCTTTCACTAAAAACACTAATTTTTCAATAATAGAATAGATGTATTCCACATTAGTTATAAATTGATGTTGGCTTTAAAAATAATATTATTAAGTACCAATAGAAAAAATGTATCATACATTAGTTGGAAAGTCATGTTGATTTTCAAAATCATTCAATAAAAGATTTTTACCATTATTACCAATAGAAGATGTATATCTCACATTGTTAGAAAATGATGTTGAGTTTAAATTATTTTATATTATTACCAATAAAAGACATGTATAACACATTGTTTAAAAAGAAAATGTTAGATTTTAAAATCTTTAGACTAAAGACTTTCAGTTTTACAAGAGATGTATCTCACATGGTTACAAAATATTCTACTATTATTACCAATAGAAGAGATGAATCACACATTAGTTACAAATTGATGTTTTTATTATAAATACTATTATTAATTACTAATTAAAAAGATGTATCATACATTGGTTAGAAAGTGATGTTGGTTTTCAATTTTTTTTGATAAAAGACTTCTATCATTATTACCAATAGAAGATATATATCTCACATTGGTTAAAAAAATGATGTTGATTTTTAATTATTTTAGATTATATAAAAGACTTACTATTATTAGTAATAGAAGATATATATCACACATTTATTATAAATTGATGCTGGTTTTAAATTACTATTATTACCAATAAAAGAGATAAATCTTATATTGGTTAAAAAGTGATGTTGATTTTAAAAGTCTTTAAATAAAAAGACTTCTACTTTTATCATTAATAAAAGAGAAGAGAAGAGATATATCCTATTATATAGAGAAAAAAATGTTGGTTTTAGATATTTTTTTAGATAAAAAATTTCTACTACTATTACCAAATGATGAGATGTATTACACATCGGTTAGAGAGTGATGTAGGTATTAAAAGTCTTTTTATAAAAAACTTAATATCAATAGAAAAAATATGTATTTCACATTAGTTAGGAAAATGATATTGGTTATAATGACCCACTTTTAACATCATACTTTAAGTTTTGATACCTTATTCATCCAAAACTTGATTTGAACAAATAAATACATAATTTTGATGTTCTTACCGAGTAGAACACAATTTCTCAATTACTTCTGTCAACAAACAAATTACACGTAAAGAAATTTGTGCCTCAAGTTGCACAATTTCTTTCACTAAAAACTCTAATTTTTTAATAAGTATTATACGTTTAAGTCTTGATATCTTATTCATTCAAAACTAGATTTGGATAAATAAATAGATCATTTTGATGCTCTCACCGAGTAGAACACATTTGCGCAATTACATTCGTCAACAAACAAATGACACAAAGAAATTTGTGCCTCAAGTTGCACAATTTCTCTCACTAAAAACATTATTTTTTTTAACAAGTATTATAATTTAAGTCTTGATATCTTATTATCCAAAACTCGATTTGGACAAATAAATATATCATTTTGATGCTCTCACCGAGTAGAATACATTTGCGCAATTACCTTCGCCAACAAACAAATGACACGTAAAGAAATTCGTGCCACAAGTTGCACAATTTCTTTCACTAGAAACACTAATTTTTCAACAATATAATTAAGAGATGTACCCCATGTTGGTTAAAAATTGATGTTGGTTTTAAAAATACTATTATTGAGTATCAATAGAAGAAATGCATCATACATTTGTTGAAAAGTCATGTTGATTTTCAAAGTCATTTGATAAAAGATTTTTACCATTATTAGTTTATTACCAATAGAAGATGTATATCTTACATTGGTTAGAAAATGATGTTGAGTTTAAATTATTTTATATTATTACCAATAAAAGAGATGTATACCACATTATTTAAAAAGAAAATGTCATATTTTAAAGTCTTTTGACTAAAAACTTTCAGTTTTACAAGAGATGCATCTCATATGATTACAAAATATTATACTATTATTATCAATAGAAGAGATGTATCACACATTGGTTAGAAATTGATGTTTGTATTAAAAATACTATTATTAATTACTAATTGAAAAGATGTATCATACATTGGTTAGAAAGTGATGTTGGTTTTCAAAGTTTTTTGATAAAAGACTTCTACCATTATTACCAATAGAAGATGTATATCTCATATTGATTAAAAAATGATGCTGCTTTTTAATTATTTTAGATTATATAAAAGACTTACTACTATTAGCAATGTAAGATATATATCACACATTTGTTAGAAATTGTTGTTGGATTTAAATTACTATTATTATCAATAAAATAGATAAATCTTACATTGGTTAAAAAGTTATGTTAATTTTAAAAGTCTTTAAATAAAAAAATTCTACCTTTATAATTAATAAAATAGAAGAGAAGAGATATATCCCATTATATAGAAAGAGATGTTGGTTTTAGATATTTTTTTTAGGCTCCGTTTGTTTCACGGAAAATGACTTCCGGAAAACGTTTTCCTCATTTTCCGGTGTTTGGTAACCTTAGGAAAATGCAATTTTCCGAAATAATCGAAAATGAAGGTTTTTCCGGAAAATGACTTACGGATTCATTTTTCGTAAGTCATTTTCCAAATGTCCGGGCACCCTCCGCCCCCTTTCACAATTGCACATATTTACTTACAGTTACACACATAATATTTCACTCAACAAATAATTTGTTTAGAAATATAAATGAAGTTTGTGCATACTATTTATAAATTATAATTTTAATAAATGCTTACTACGTTCTAAAATTAGTGTCACACATATTATTTAGGGACATCCTAACAATTGTCAATTTTCTATTTTAAAACGTTTTTTTTTTCATATCAATTGTCAAAAAAATTATTTGCAATTGCGAGATTGAAAAAAGATAGGCATTGATTTGACACCACTAATGATAAATTGAGGGTTACTAAAGAAAAATTACTTAAAGTTCAACACTATTTTATATTTAATATGTACATTAATATTAGAATATTTTTTGTATTTATTCATATATAGTTTTCCGTAACATTTTCTATGGACATCCTAAACATTGTTTATTTTCTATTTTAAAACGATTTTTTTCATATCAATTATCAAAAAAATATTTGTATTGTGAGATTAAAAATAGATGGACCTTATTAAAAAAAGATGGTCCTTATTGATTTTCTAGGTACATCTTAAACATTGTTTATTTTCTATTTTTATTTTTGCATTTATTCATGTATTGTTTTCCGTAACATTTTCCATGTGTTTGCCAAACACCCGTAAATGTTTTCTGACATATTTTCAAAAGATTTTCCAAACACCTGAAAATGAAATCTTATGATTTTCCAGAAATCATTTTCCAGAAATCATTTTCTGGAAATCATTTTTCGTGAAACAAACGACGTCTACTACTATTACCAAATGATGAGATGTATTACACATTGGTTAGAGAATGATGTAAGTATTAAAAGTATTTTTATAAAAGACTTAATACCAATAGAAAAAATATGTATTTCACATTAGTTAGGAAAGTGATATTGCTTCTAATGACTTACTTTTAACACCATATTTTAAGTTTTGATATCTTATTCATTCAAAACTTGATTTGGACAAAAAATATATATATTTTTGATCTTCTTGCCGAGTAGAACACATTTTCACAATTACTTTTGTCAACAAATAAATGACACGTAAAGAAATTTGTGTCTCAAGTTGCACAATTTCTTTCACTAAAAACACTAATTTTTTTTAATAAGTATTATACTTTTAAATCTTGATATCTTATTCATCCAAAACTTGATTTGGACAAATAAATATATCATTTCGCTGCTCTCACCGAGTAGAACACATTTTCGCAATTATCTTCGCCAACAAACAAATGATACATAAAGAAATTCGTGCCTCAAGTTGCACAATTTCTCTCACTAAAAACATTATTTTCTAACAAGTATTATAATTTAAGTCTTGATATCTTATTATCTAAAACTCGATTTGGACAAATAAATATATCATTTTGATGCTCTCACCGAGTAGAAAACATTTGTGCAATTACCTTCGTCAACAAACAAATGACACGTAAAGAAATTCGTGCCTCAAGTTGCACAATTTATTTCACTAGAAACACTAATTTTTTCAACAATAGAAGAGATGTATCATACGTTTGTTAGAAATTGATGTTGGTTTTAAAAATACTATTATTAAGTACCAATAGAAGAAATGCATCATAAATTGGTTGGAAAGTCATGTTGATTTTCAAAGTCATTTGATAAAAGATTTTTACCATTATTACCAATAGAAAATGTATATCTCACATTGTTAGAAAATGATGTTGAGTTTAAATTATTTTATATTAATACCAATAAAAGAGATGTATACCACATTGTTTAAAAAGAAAATATTAGATTTTAAAGTCTTTAGACTAAAAACTTTCAGTTTTACAAGAGATGCATCTCACTTGATTACAAAATATTCTATTATTATTACCAATAGAAGAGATGTATCACACATTGGTTAGAAATTGATATTTGTATTAAAAATACTATTATTAATTACTAATTGAAAAGATGTATCATACATTGGTTAGAAAGTGATGTTAGTTTTCAAAGTTTTTTGATAAAAGACTTCTACCATTATTACCAATAGAAGATGTATATCTCACATTGATTTAAAAATGATGTTGATTTTTAATTATTTTAGATTATATAAAAGACTTACTATTTTTAGCAATGGAAGATATATATCACACATTTGTTATAAATTGATGTTGGTTTTAAATTACTATTATTAACAATATAAGAGATAAATCTTACATTGGTTAAAATGTGATGTTGATTTTAAAAGTCTTTAAATAAAAAGACTTCTACTTTTATCATTAATAAAAGAGAAGAGAAGAGATATATCTCATTATATAGAAAAAGATGTTGGTTTTAGATATTTTTTTAGATAAAAAACTTCTACTACTATTACCAAATGATGAGATGTATTACACATTGGTTAGAGAGTGATGTAGATATTAAAAGTCTTTTTATAAAAGACTTAATACCAATAAATGATTAGTGATATAAGGAAATTTTAATACCAATAAATGGTTAGAGAGTGATGTAGATATTAACAAATGTTATGTATAAGGAAATTTTTTAGAATATATAATAATTAGTGATATACTTATGAGTAATTGTTAATAAATTGATCCTCCTTAATTTGTTTATGTACGATTTAGTTGACGTGCGTTTAACGCACGGGTTAAAAAAACTAGTTACCAATAAAAGATATTGTAAGTCCAGATGGCAACAGTTAAGGCTAGAGGGGGGGGTGAATAGCCTTTAAAAAACTTTTGGTGGTTGATTTGAAAAATTCTAAAATTGGCAGCGGAAAACTTGATCTTGTCAGTCAACTGAAGAGATGGTCAGTTGGCTGACACTTTTGAAATTCCTTAAGCTGAAGTGAGTTGGTCAGTTGACTGACACAACAGTTTTCAAAAGAAATTTGTTTTGAGGTATGATCACTGAATATAGAGAGGAAATTCGAACACAAGTTAACTAAACAAGTAAGCAAAAGGGTGTTGTTAACTGGCTGACACTTAATCAGTTTAATAACTTATTAAGTGTTAAGTCAGTTAGCAGGGATATAAGAAATGACTGACAATTCAGTTGAAGTGGTTCACAGATAAACTGCTACGTCCACTACCAAGTTGGTCAGACTTGGATTTTTGAAGTGCACTAACTTTATTAAAAATCTTAATTGATCTCTAATGGATCAGTGTACAACAAAAGACCGGTGTTTGGGAGAATGATTGAGAAACAATCAAACTCGTGAGACAAAATTTACTGAGTTGAAATAATTTGAATTGAAGTACTCAGTGTTTTGCCTAAACAATAACTAGAAAGAAATTTTCAATGACCGGTATCTAGCTAGAGTTCTAATGAAGACGAAGACTGAGAGCTTGTGAGTAAAAAGTTTCTTGACTTTGCAATTCGTCAGACTCGTTATCTTCACCAATGCTTCCAATGGGTATATATAGATAGTCTGAGTGAGCAACCCGTTAGGAACACATTTGAATTTGAAAATGTGTTATCACATGTGTAAGATCGTAAAGGATCTTGGGAGATATTATATGGCAGGACATCTATCACAAACACAAAATAGGAAAGAGTTAGTACTAGAGTATGTTCAAACAAATAAGGAAAAGATAAACTCATTCCATAGCAACGCATTGATCAGCTGAGAAGATTGGCTGACAAAAATAATAATCAGCTGACCAAATTTAAGCTGCTTGTCCTGGCTGACAATCAAGTGAAAATGTTTTAAGCAAATCTCTTAAATTTAAAGATTCAATAGATATGTATCTCACATTGTTAAAAAATAAATGTTGGTTTAAAAAGTCTTTAGATTAAATATTTTTTTGTTACAAATAGAATAGATGCATGTATTTCATATTGGTTACAAAGTATTCTAATATTATTATCAATAGAAAATATGTAACACACATTGATTATAAATTAATGTTGGCTTTAAAATTACTATTATTACCAATAGAATATATGTATCATACATTTGGTAGAGGGTAATGTTTGTTTTTAAAGTCTTTAGATATAAGATTTCTACCCTTATTATCAATAAAATATGTATATCTCACATTGGTTCGAAAGTGATATTGATTTTAATTTTAGATAAAAGATTTTTACTATTATTACTAATAGAAGAGATATCCTACATTTGTTAAAAAATTATGTTGGTTTTAACAGTCTTTAGATAAAAGACTTTTACTTTTATCATCAATATAATAGAAGAGATGTATTTCACATTATTTAGGAAGAGATGTTGGTTATAAAATTTTTAAAATAAAAGACTTCTACTATTATTACCAAATGAGGATATGTATTACACATTGGTTAGAGAGTGATGTTAATTTTAAAAGTCTACGGGCTTGTTTGGTAGTTTGACAAGGATAAGCAGTATTATTAATCTTAGTACTATTAGTGCCCTCGTTATTAATCCGCACTTGTATATCGGGGGGTAGTTTTGAGATTACAAATGTTAATCATATTTTTTTTTAGTGAAGGCGCTAATAATACCACCCTTCCCCTTGGTATTAATAGTGAGGGGATAATGACTTTATCCGGATAACTCGTGTTATTAGTCCCGACTACCTATTACGTACCAAACATCAGACAACTCGACTTATTAATCATATCTGACCTTAATCATGGCTACCAAACGACACCTACAAGTATTAGCAATAGAAGAGAAGTATTTCACATTAGTTATAAAAGTGATATTGGTTTAAAAAGTTTTTAGATGATGTATCTCACATTTGTTACAAAGAAATGTATCTCACATTATTTAAAAATGAGTATTGGTTATACAAGTCATTAGATAAAGATATCTTTTGTTATTACCAATAGAAAATATGTATCCATATTGTTTAGAAATAAATGTTGGTTAAAAAGTCTTTTATCTACTACTATTATCTATATATATAATGCCAGAGGTACATTTATCCCTCCAAAATCACACTTTTAAATTTTTAACTTTCGAGTTACCATTACACTCTTTCTCTCTCATATCTTCTCTCTTCTGGTTGTATTGCTCTTTCTTTCTCCTGTCTTCTCCATATTTTCTCTATCATCACAAACATCTCCTCTTTTTTAATTATGTTTAAACATTTTTCTTTCTTTAAACAGAAAAAAATAGTAACTAAAACAAAAATAATAGTTCCGGAGTCAAGACAACAAAAATATAAGAGGTTAGTAAAGTAAGAATAATTTATGAAACAGCCACTATAAAAATATAAGTTACAGAATCAACAAAATAAAAATAATTTAATGTAGAGGTTAGTAAATTAAAATAATTTATTGAACAAACCTTTTTTAAAAATCTTATAAAAAAATTATAACAAAAATATGTTAGTAAAATAAAAAATGTTTGATGGAACAAAAATAATAGTTACGGAGTCAATAAAACAAAAACAATTTAAACTGCGGTTACTAAAATAATTTCGTTATGTTTTATTTTAGTTTATTTTCTTATCAGAAGTTTATTTATTAATAAAATAAAAATATAATTTAAGAAAAGTAATCATTCAAAATGAAGAACTTATTTGAGTTCAGATTTTATTTGTAGGGCGGAAAAAATTCAAGTTTATTCGAAAATATTTATTATAAATAGTTTTTTAATAGTATAAAGTGTTCAGGGTTATCAGGTCATGACACTTAAAATTGGTGTTCGAGTAATGCTATTGAGAAACATTGACCATGCTACAGTGTTGTGCAATGGAACAAGACTAATAATCATAAATCTTAGGGATTATATTATTAAAACAAATTTTTTGAAATGAAGCAATGTTGGAAAAAAGGTTTTTATCCTAAAATGGTCATTAACTTCATCCGATGTAAGATTGTCTTTCATGTTCCAAGAAGACAATTACCATTGCTGGTATCATATGTAATAACAATTAACAAGTGTCAAAGTCAATAATTGCATGTAGCTGTAGGTCTCTTTTTGAAGAAACTAGATATTGATATGCGATGAAAATGAAAAACCAATTAATAAGATAACAAATGTGGTTGAGCTGCTTGGCCCAAAAGGCCCAAGCCATGAGCCACGTGTCAAGCATGTGTTTCCCTCTGAGTAAGCGAGCAAGTGCATTATGCGAGCAAGCGAGCAAAGCCTGGGTTTTCACTAGGTGAGTTGCCTGCGAGCTGGGGGCTTGTTTATCGAGCAAGGTGGATGCGCGAGCATTATCACTTATGCTCGGCAAACACAAGTCGTTCTTAGTTGAGGACATCCGTGTCCGGAAAAGATCAAGGTACCAGTTGAGGACGATCATGTCCGAGCAAGAGTTTCCGTTAACAGTAATGATCAGAAAACTCTTCAGGTAAACCGTTGGTATTAATGGGCTCATTAATATGCCTGCCATAAAAAGCCATGACCAATCATGGGTAGTTAATGATAATCATGGGTAGTTAATGATAATCATGGGCAGTTAATGCCAATCATGGGTAGTTATTGACAAGTATCGGCAGTTAAACCTTCCGGCAGATATAAAAGCTGAGAAAAATGTGGAGAAAGGTATGCGCAATCTAATTCTCTAGCCAAAACTCTGCCAAATTGCTTACTCTTTTTATTAATTCATATACTGATTCACATGCCGGAGGGCCTTTGCAGGGAGTGCCCCTGCCCAGTTCACACTTGTTCATTTGTATTGCAGAGAAAGGCTTTGAGGATCCACGTGCACGTTGAAAGCCAGGTGTACGGATTGGGCTTATTCAGTGCGTCTAGATTTCTTGGACGCATCAGTTGGTTCCGTTGTCGGGAAAGAGTTTATTCGGCATTAAAAGTGTAATTTTGGATATTATTCTTTTTGAAGCTTTAACAATGACTGAGAATGGTGTTAACGGTGGCAGTCGTAGGGATAAGGTTCATCCAAATCTTAGCTTTAATCAAGCGGCTGGGAATAATGTACCACCGCCTCATGATGCGTGCCACCAGCTCAATCAGAGGCGTGGAGTTGACTCATTGGCCGGAGGCGCCAGGATGGGTTGGCTCATGAATTTCGGGAAGAGGCTTTGCGTCAGCGAGCTATTTACTTGGGTCAAATGCACCAGCTCAATTTACAGTTGATCGCAATGGGTAAGCCACCATTGCCCATTGAGTTGGATCCCTTACCTGCTTTGTCTGCTCCGAGCCAGGCGGCCGGTATTTCTCGCACGGGGGGTAACCAGATGAATCCCTTGGTTGTTCACTCCCAACCACGAGCACAGGGTTCTAAGCGTCATGAACAACTAGAGGGTAGCAAGGCTAGTCACAAGGTTATTCCCAGTGTTCATTCAAGGTTGGGACCAAGAGTAGGAGAAGATTCGGCTCAATCTCGTCGTCGACGACGTTCGCCTTCACCGCCAAGGTCACATGCTCGCAGATTTCGTTCACCTTCACCGCGGCGATCTCGTGCTTATAGTCGTCGTTCGCGATCACCAAGGGGCTCTTATGTTCGTCGACATAGAACTCCCTCACCTAGGCGAGCTCATCATTCACATTGCTCTCAAGGGAAAAAGGACGTGCATCAATCAGTTGCACAAGCTGCGCAGCTCGCTGGGGCGCCTCAGGCTCAGGTGGCGCAGGCCGTGGGGATTCCTCAAACCGCTGCGGTTATGGGACCCCCACAGGCCCCTCCTATGCCTGTGATACAGCCTCAGCTCGGGGGTGGTTTGCCTGCAACCATAAACATGCATGATTTTGAGGAGTTGAAGCGTCGGATGGAAGCCTGGGAGCAAGGCAAGGCTTTAGATGGCAATTTCTTGGGTACATCTGCCAGCCCGTTAGCTCCATGGATCGAGAACGCTCCACCAGCACAGGGGCTGATATTTCCAAATATTAAGGAGTATACGGGTAAGACCAAGGCCAGGGATTGGTTAATGTCTTTTGAGTCGCAAATCAGCTTGGTGACCTCGGATGAAGCGTTGAAGATTAGGGCTTTTGTGGGCGCGCTGCAAGGCAAAGCTCTAGCTTGGATGAGGGGTATTGCCACGACGTTCGATCAACAATTGGGCAGACTTACGAGCAAAGTTCTTGGCCAATTTTGGGACGGCCGGTACATTGGCGAAGACAAGGGCTGACTTTTTTTTTTTTTTTTAAGGAAACAGGGACGGCACCCTGCAGAATTTATTAGAAAAAAAAAAAAGAGTACAAACTTGAGGGGGACAACCAGCCTGACCCTTATAAATGGGAGGGCAAAGGAGCCTTACCTCGAAAGGAAATACACACAAAGACAACTGAAAAAAGGCCTACACAAATCCAAAAAGAGAAATCAAATTTTCCTATAAGAGTGAAGGCCATAATAATCCATATTAAAAGCTGTTTTTGCCTCTGCCAGAAGTTCCGAAAGAGAAGAGAACACCAAACTGCCACTTTTATGGGCCTCTGCAGCAAGACGATCAGCCACTTTATTCTGCTCTCTAAACACATGAGACAACTGAAAATTGGTAGACAAATGCCTACAATCACGAAGAACATACGTATATTGCCATGGCGCCGAATGATGATGAACTAGGACATTAATTGCTACCTGAGAATCAGACTCCACAACTACTTTGGAAAGACCCAAATTACGACACAAAAGCAATCCTTCACGCAAAGCCATAATCTCAGCCTTCATATTCGAACCACGCTGGAACTGGGAAGAAAAAGCACTAATAAAATCTCCTTTATGATCTCGAATAATGCCACCACCAGTACAGAGACCATTTATAGAAGACCCATCTGTGTTAAGTTTCACGAAATTTACATCAGGAGGATGCCAACGAAGCCAAAGACCTTTACTAACCGGAGGGACCAACACTGGAATACCCAAACCCCGCATGGCAAGAGAAGCGCGAGGACCACAAGATGCCTTAGGCTTGAAAACAAAAAACATATCCCTAAGACTATTCACAATTTTATTGTAAATAGAATCAACCCTCATAGGCACTCCATCGAACACCGCAGCACAGCGAGCTTTCCAAATTTCCCAACAGGAAAACATAAAAATACCCAACTGACAAGCACTAAGCTGACTGCGAAGAGATTCCTTAGACCAAGTTTCAAATAAATGCTGGAAGTTCGAATAAGCATAAACTTTACCGAAGATGAGAGCAAACCGGGACCAAATTCCTAAGGCTGCTTCTAAGAACAAAAATAGATGCGACATAGATTCTTCCTGAGGCTGATGACTGCAGTAGCTACATTTAGAGACTAAATGAATGCGTTTCAATCTCAGGTTCATGTCAACCGGAACAGCATTATGAAAGAGCTTCCAAACAAACGCGCTCACTTTAATAGGAATCCAAAGCTGCCAAATTGTCCTTGCCCAGGCTAACACTGGCTGTTTGGCTCTGTAATGATTCCAGTATGCCGACGAACTGAAAACACCAGAAGACTTGAGAGAACAAAAAGGCATATCTGGATCATCGCTTAACCGAAGCTGAAGAATGGCAGGCTGAAGATCAGAAGAGACAAAAGAACACAACTCGGCGAGATGAGGAACTGCATCGCGCACGCATGCTTTCGATCCATGGGAAGCGGCCCGACTAAACGTGTACCACACCAATTAGAATCCCAAAAGGAGATGTCACCTTTACCAGCAACCCATCTGCTGCAATCCAAAACATTATCCATCTGACTTAAAATGGCTCTCCAAGAACAGGTTGAATTTTTAGTTAAAGAAGCCGAAGGACTATCCCCATACTTCAGTTTACAAAAACGAGCCCAAAGAGACTGCCCATATAACGCATTCCAAGCTAGCTTGGCATGCAAATAATTCATCACTTGCTGAATAGAGCGTATACCCAGACCTCCTTTCTCCAAGGGACGACAAACCCGATGCCATGCCACACAGTGAGTCCTTCGATCCCCATTCACACTCCATAAAAAATCTGCTATAACCCTCTCTATATGATCAATAATGGATTTCGGCACTGCCATAGAAGCTAGAGAAAAAACTGGAATACTGCAAAGGACTGATTTCACTAAGGTAATTTTAGCCCCAAAAGACAAGAGACGCGATTTCCAGCCATTAATCTTGTTTAACAAACGAGAGAGAAGATCTTCAAAATAAATCCGCTTCAAACGACCCTTAAAGAGAGGAATACCAAGATATCTCATAGGCCAAAATTTCCGGGAACAACCAGACCAAGATGCCACCTGACGAACATGCCTGTTGCTACAACGATTGCTAACGTAAAAACCAAGGTTAAACAAGGCGCACATGAGTCAATAGCGAGCTACCTTGAGAGGTTTACCAAGGTCCTAGAGCAAGTTCCTGGTCTGACCCAGCAAGAGGTGACATTGTGCTTTGAAACTGGATTACTGGAAGGTGAAGGTGGTTTGCGGTCAGAGTTAAGTATGCGCGAACCAAAGACACAAGCAGAGATGCTCGTGCGAGCACAAAAATGGTGTGCCGGGGAGACGGCGAAAAAGGAGAAGAAGAAGGAGAGTAGCGAAGCTGTGGGAAATGCCAAAGGAAATGGCCAGACAGGAAGTGGAGGCTACAATAAAAGCAAGTCTCGTTATGATCGGCCGAAGGAGTTTCTTCGTGAATCAGACTTGACCCCGCTCAACACGCTGCAAGAAGACATTATGTATGAGATAAGGAACGAGCTTCCTAACCCACCTCGCATGAATCCAGCGACTGCCGGCGAGAGGGATCAGACAAAGAGGTGTGCTTATCATGATGATTATGGGCATACTACAGAGGAATGTTGGCCGTTGAAGAAGGCCATTCAGAAGTTGATCAATGAGGGGCGGCTAGATCGCTTCAAGCGAGATGCGGGCAATAGAGGGAATGCTACTTGGCGAGAAGCCCCACCGATCAGGGGGGGTAATAAATGTTATAATGGATGAGGAGCTCACTCCGACACGCCTGGGAAGCGCATCTATTCTTTGTCCAAAGTGGTGGATCGACCGCGACTTTGCAGATGGTGAACAAAGTTATTCGCTTTACTCGTAGCGAAGTTGGCGAGTAGTGTGGCGGCGAGCAATCCTTGATTGTCTCTTGCGTTAGTTGATGGTCGGTCGCGCACGTAATTTTGGTGGATACAGAGCATGCCGACGTGATGTACTATTCTTGCTTCCAGGGGTTGGAATTGAGTGATGATCGTTTGAAGCCGTATGCTGGGGCTTTAGAAGGTTTTACAAATCACAAGGTCCCGGTCAAGGGCACCGTCGAGCTAGAGGTGTTCGTCGGTGAGGGAAGCAAGACCCGAGCTGAAAAGATTACCTTCATGGTAATCGACTTGAAATCTCCTTACAATATAATTTTGGGTGTACCAAGCATGGCTAAGTTTCAGATGGTGGCGTCAATCCCGCATCAGCGAGCTAAGTTCTATACCGACCAAGGAGTTGGGGTGTTGCGGAGTCAACCGAGAGCAGTGCTCGAATATGTGCGAGATACCCAAAGGAAGAAGCAGAAGTTGACCTTGGAGGATGGCGAGCAGAAGATTACCGTCAGCACTAAGGAAACTTCACATGTGACTGTAGGACCATCAGTGGTAGCGATGGTACAAGAGGATTTGGAGATGGGTGCAAGCTCTATGCCGACATTGAAGTCGGGGGAGCAAAGTCAAACTGAAGCAGATACGGCAATGATTGTTGGTCGGACTGATATTGAGGCTACTCCATCTTTGCCGACAGTGCAGTCGCTGGAGCAAGTTGAGCGAGAAGAGGTGGCCGAAGAAGGTATTAGTGATCCTTTGCCGACATTGACGTCGGGGGGATTTGAGGAGCTGAATGAGGTCGTTGAGCCTATGGATGAACCTTTGCCAGCAGTGATGTCGGAAGGGCCAACTGAGGCCATGAATGTAGATCAGCTTGATAAAGTCGAAGATCAAGCTGAGAAGGATGAGAAGGTGGAGTGTGACACACTCCAAATGCGAGACGAGCCAGAGTTTACGGCTCAAGACGAGCTTGAAGAGGTTATCATTAATTCTGCTTATCCCGAGCAGAAGATAAAGATTGGTAGGGCTTTGACAGCAGAGGCGAGAGCAAACTTGATTAAGCAATTACAAGACAGCCTTGATGTTTTTGCCTGGCGACCAGAGGATATGCAAGGGGTGAGCGAGACTGTGGCCTTGCACCAGCTAAATGTTGATCCAGCTTTTCGGCCAATTCAGCAGCGCCCTAGAGTTTACTCGGTGGAAAAGGATCAGGCGATCAGGGAAGAGGTCGAGAAACTGCTTAAGGCGGACATAATTGAGGAGATACATTACCCAACCTGGCTGGCAAATGTGGTAATGGTGAAGAAGTCAAACGGAAAATGGCGGATGTGTGTTGATTTCACAGATTGAATAAAGCTTGCCCGAAGGACTGTTATCCTCTGCCGAGAATTGATAAGTTAGTGGATGCCATTGCAGGGTTCGAGCTCCTCAGCTTTATAGATGCCTATTCTGGGTACCATCAGGTGAAGATGGCTGAGCAGGATAAGGCTCTGACAGCTTTCCGAGCAGCAGGGGGGCTGTATTGTTACAAGATGATGCCTTTTGGCTTGAAGAATGCTGGAGCTACTTACCAAAGGATGGTGAATAAGGTGTTTAGCTCGCAGCTCGGGAGAAACGTGGAAGCCTACATCGATGACATGGTGGTCAAGACTAAAGGGCGCGAGCATGCAGAGGACTTGGGCGAGACCTTTGCTAATCTCAGGAAGAACAGTATGAAGTTGAACCCGAGCAAATGCGTGTTCGGGGTAAAGGCTGGCAAGTTCCTCGGGTTCATGGTGACTGAGAGGGGAATCGAGGCCAATCCTGAGAAAATAAAGGCATTGATCACTATGAAGCTTCCTCGCTGCATTAAAGATGTGCAGAGGCTTAACGGCAGGGTGATTGCTCTAGGAAGGTTCATCTCAAGGTCGGCAGAGCGGTGCTTGCCTTTCTTCAAAGTTCTGCGGGGTAACAAAGGGTTTGAATGGACTCCCGAGTGCCAGAAAGCTTTTGAAGACTTGGTGAAGTATTTGGGAAGTCCACCTTTGCTGAGTAGCCCGGTCTTTGGGGAAAAGTTGTTTGTGTATTTGGCAGCTACCGAGCAGGCGGTAGCCGCTGTTTTGGTTAGGGAGGAATGCAATGTACAAAAGCCTGTCTATTATGTTTCAAAAGCCCTCACTGATGTAGAGGGAAGATATTTTAATGCAGAAAAGTTGGCTTACTCGCTTGTTGTTGCTGCTCGGAAACTTCGAGCTTATTTTTCTGCACGCACTCGATTGTTGTGTACACTGATTTGCCTTTGAGAAAGATTTTGCACAAGCCAGATACCTCTGGTCGGTTACTCACTTGGTCGATTGAGTTAACCGAGTTTGATATTGACTATCAGCCTCGGCGAGCTATCAAGGCGCAAGCTTTAGCGGATTTTGTGGCTGAGACAAGCTTCAAGGATTCTGGCGAGGAAGAAGTAGCAGGTAAAGCAATAACGACGAACAACGCAAGTCCAAAGCCGAGACCAGAATATTGTTGGGAACTCCATGTTGATGGTTCAGCTAGCCGATTTGGGAGCGGTGCTGGTTTGGTGTTAGTCCCGCCGGAACAAGACGTAGAGTTTGAGAAGGCATTGCGCTTTAAGTTTCCAGCTTCCAACAATCAAGCCGAGTATGAAGCTCTAATTGCTGGGCTAGAGCTCGCACAAGACATTGGAGTGCGTGCAGTGATTGTATATTGTGACTCCCAGTTGGTGGTGAATCAAGTTAAGGGCGATTATGCAGTACATCACCCGATCTTGGTTCGTTATTGTGCGATGGTAAAGGAGATTTTAAAGGATTTTGATTACTGGGAATTAGTGAGAATTGCTCGGGAAGATAACATGCGAGCAGATTATCTTGTCGAAGATGGCTGAGGATGAAATTCAAACTTTACATCCTGGAGTCATGATCGAGCATTTGGAGGTTCCTGTCATTGAGAAGGAGGTGGTTATGGATATTGAGCCGGCTACAAAATGTTGGATAGATGACCTTCGGGCTTATATCGAGCAAGGGGTGTTACCTGAGGACAAAAAGGAAGCTAGAACCATCCAAAAACGATCATGTCGTTACATTGTTTTGGATAACATTTTGTACCGGAGATCTTACACCGACCTCCGCTGAGGTGTGCGACTGCAGATGACGGAAGGAATCTTGGGCGAAGTGCACGAAGGCAAATGTGGAGGTCACCCGTCAACTCATTAGCCGAGAAAGTGTTAGCAAATGGATTTTATTGGATAACACCGCGACGGATGCCGAGATGTATGTTCGCCGATGTGACAAGTGTCACCAAGTACGCCAGATATTCCACGCTTGTCGATACCGCTCCACCGCTCATGGCCGCTTGATATGGGGAATAGACTTGATGATTGGTCCTTTTCCCCGTAGCTCGCTCGAAATTCAAGTACGCAGTAGTACTGTTGATTATTTTACTAAATGGGTGGAGGCGAAACCACCGGCAACCATAAGTGAGGTAAATGTTATCGACTTTGTTCATGAGCACATATGGTGCTCGGGCTTGGAGTCCCGCGAGCAATTGTGTCCGATCATGGGACCTCGCTGAAAAGTTTACTAAGGCATGCGAGCGCATGAGGGTGAAGCATTGGCAATCATCTGCGTGGCATATCCACAAGGCAATGGGCAAGTCGCGAATAAACAAATCCTTGCACGCTTTGAAGAGGAATTTGGAAGAAAAAGTCGAAGATGGGTAGATGAACCGCCTTCAAATTTGTGGGCGTAGAACGACGCAAGGGGTCCAACAGAGAGACCGCTTTTTCGGCTTACGGGTCCGATGCTATGGCCCCGTGGAGATGTATTTGCCCACTCATAGGGTTTTAAACTACAATGTTGAGTCTAATAACACAACCGAAAGCAACCGATTTGGATTTATTGGAGGAAAAACGGTTGGAAGCCAAGATGAGAATGGCAAATTATAAGCCGAAGCAAAAAGCTCACCACGATAAAAGGGTTCGTGGTCGATCGCTTGCGGGGGATTGGGTCCTTCGAAAATTGAGGCAACGGGTCATCGAAATGCCGAGTGGGGAAAGTCCGTCACCAAATTGGGAAGGTCCTTTTCGTGATTTCAAGGATCATTAAGGAAGGCACTTACATGTTGCGAATGAGGATGGTGACGAAGTTAAAACATCCATGGCATGCGGATCATTTGAAGAAATACTATTGGTAATTGATTTGCAATATGTAATTCTTTGATCCTTTTTCTTATGGCAATTAATAATGGTGAAACTCGATTGTCTTTTTCAACCTTATGTTTGGAAAGTTGGTCTTCGAGTTGGTTTTTGTTGTTTTCGATTATTCTCTTTATCGAGCATGAGTTTTTTTGCTCGCTTAAAGAGTTGGTGTTCGAGTTGGATATCTCCTTAATTGTCTTTTTTCGAGCATAAAGGGCTTTATGTTCGAAAAAGGTTTAAGGAGAGGTTTCCCGGTTCGCTCGATTACTTTTTACGAGCATAGAGGGCTTTATGCTCGTGAAAAGAGTTGGTGTTCGAAGGGATAACTTGTCTAAATAGTGATCGCTTTAGAGCGAGTAAAAGATTATTTGCTCGAGAAAAACTTATATAAGGCGCTATTCGTAAATAAAGAAAAGTGAGTAGAAATATTACGCACATAAAAATTAAATTGTTTGTGAGACAAGGCACGGAGGCCGAAAGGCACGCATGCCATGGTTATGAGTTCGTGCAATGGGGCAAAGATTGTTGTCATTCGCTAGGGAGCGGGTTCTGTTCCTCCGCTTGTCTCCAAGATGGTGACTTCATCGCTCTGGCTTGGCCTTGGGCATTGTCTGGTTGATTGGGGAGCTTGAGACCTCCAAATTTCTCATGAGATCGAGCAATGCGGTTAGCGATGAGGTGGATTCCAC